>OX457052.1:24027155-24062851 GCA_949752735.1 Lumbricus terrestris | reverse complement strand
AAGATTACAGAACTTAGAACTGTTTCTATTTGTATTTGTAGAGTTATTGGTTTTACAGGCTGGTTTTAATAAACTTTTGTTCACGACTATTGTGTATCTGTATGTGTGTAGGCTTAAGACACTTAGAGAATTTTTGCAATTCCTCACAAAGGCACATGCTACAGTTTTAAATAAGTGCATTTTTTCGAGATTGTTTGCTGCTGAATATAGTTAGATTTGCATGAGCAAGAGAAAAGTGAATGAACAGAAGTGATAGACTCGAATTGATGTGCGGAAGCCTGTCGCCCTGCATATCTCCACATGCAGCAGAATTGCTCACCCATTGACTATTGAGATATGGATCTTGAAAGCTCTTTGAAGAAAAAAAGAGAACTAATTAATTTATTATTCGCATTAAAACTATACAGTATTAATTTAGTTGTACTGAATAGTTGAACCTTACCAAACATGCTTGAGTCACAATGACATGAGATATTCCGAAAATGCTGATATTGGCTAACCTGATAACCAAGCAGTTAATATTAATTAATTAGCAGTTAATAATTAATTAATTAATTCGACTTTGGTAACATTTATATTGCATATTACTATTAGTTAGCCCAAGTAAACCTGTGGTGGCTTATATTAATGTCCTTACTGGTTGTCATTCCTCATCATGCTCACAACTCAAACCTATTTCCATTGAACACGTTACCCATATGATGAATCCATCCATTTGTGTCCCACTGAATATGCCTATGGAAGAGACATGTCGCTATTGCGGTTAAGATCACCAATTAAAAAGTCTTCTAACTGGCAGACGACCAGGTATATGGGAGCCCTGAAGACAATACTTTCTGTTTGCCACGAACTGTGTTGTTGTTCAGGATCTGATTTCATTGTTGTTAAGGACACAACTGTAGGTCTATAGGCCTACATCTGTGCAGACCTGTTTATAGGGAAATGCTATTTAGGTTTACAGTAGCAAGGGAATGAACAGTCTCCGACGATGTTGCAGAGGTTCGCTCCTCTTAGCAGCTTGAAGAATCCATCCTCACCCCAATCGGTGCCCCAGCTATTTGAAGAAGAAGAAAAACAAGATTGGGTTAACACATTGCAAGGTTTTAAGAAATTGTGAAGGTTCTTTCTTTTATCTTATTTATTTATTTATTTCTAATTTTCGATTCTTGCATTTGCTGTCCTCGGTGTCTGTCAGTCAGCTCTGGTTTGATGCGCTACACCCCCTTGCGACTTCTTTCGCTTTCCGGTTGATTCGCTAGGGACCTTGAGCAAGTCCTTTAGCCTACTTGCAATTGCTCGTGCGCTTAGGTATGAAACTTCGATGCAGTGTCTGCGCTGTAGTCGGGAGCCCCTCTGATAGGGATCTTGAATTATCCCATTAATTTATCTAATTAAAAATGAAATTATATAGGCCTATCTGATTGAGCGCATAGGGCTTCTGAGGGGCGGTTCCAGAGGGTGGCAATCTGGCCATGCCCCCCATTTAGAAATTTATTTTTAACCAGCTATTCTGGCTCGGAAAGTTGACGTGCCCCTCCCCCATTACCCATGAGTAGTTTAGTAGGCCCCTCCCCACGCCCGAGAGGTCCGTACGACAAAAAACGAAAAATAGGTCATCGACTATTTTGGCGGAGAAAATGGGCAGCAGATTTTTCGGTGACCAAGGCGAAAATTTTTGCCTGTCCCAAGACCCAAATTTGCCCCCCCCCCCTTCGAAAATTTCTGAATCCGCCCAATTGTGGCTACTAATCAATCTAAATCTAATCGAGATTATTTAGCCGCGCGGCGAGGCTTTAGGCCTAAAAGAATCCATGCTGTCAAATAAAACAATTTGGGGTTTGCGTAGTGGCGTCACGGCTCATTTGCATAATGGCCTGCGCCATTTTGATATACAGACAATACTTGTTGACATTGGATACGTATGCGAATAGCGCTTATTATAACAATTATTTCCTGGGTTTTTACTGTTTTATCTGCGGCAAACTTACTGAAAAGGATAAAGGTTCAATTAGAGAAGTCCAAAATACACGTGCTTGAATGTCCAGGTTAACGTGCGAAAAGCACCGGCGGCTAAAAACTGCAGCCAGAGACAATCTATCGCAAGCAAAACTGAAAGGCTCTGTTACAATGAGCTGTTTTGCGATGGTCTATGACAAACCACCTTGTCGGCTCGCATAGAGACATGGTCTCAATACAGACACCACAATCCTTACGGAGTTATTTAATTCATTTAGGTCTATTCGACAAATTATTATCGGAGCATGTTGTTTCAGTGAATAGCTGATCGCGGATTCACCATTAGGCCTAACGAGTGTCATTTATTAATGCCTCTCGTCATGTGGCAGCGTGTATGCAAAGAGCTTTGGAAATTGAACAAAGTTGAGTTTCAAACGTTCACACATAGCCTACACGTTGGGAGAACATATCAGTGCATCAAAAGTATACTATAATTGGAAAACCTGTATCCCTTTATTTTATTTAAAAAGCATCTCGGGAGATTGGACACATTGACAGTATCATAGTATGGTTCAAATATGTGAGGTGCTCCACCAAAACCAGGCTCAAGTCGAATTTTTCAGAAAATGATATTATTTCATTTTATTTTACAACATGAAATCACGCTTCTAACAGTGCAAAAATTATTAAGATATCTTCAGCCGAACCTGAGATATGTTCATTTGAAGTGTCATGTAACGAAAATACCAAAATCGAGAAAATCGCAATTTTAGTTTACAGCATAAAGTCCTTGACAACGTATGGTAATAATAGAGCCAGCATTATGAAATTTGGCATGCACAATCTACATGGCAAGCTCACTACATCCTGAAAATTCCACTGCATTTGCTCACATATATCCGATATTATGACATTTTAAGTATTAGCTTTAAAAAATATAGAAGCAATAACTCGGCAAAATGCAAATTTCTATACACACATATCTACTATAAGAAGTATTTCAATTTTGCCATTCATCATTAGATTTTCATTCAGCAAATACACTCATGGTTGCAATGAAGATTCAAAACTAAGTTGAAATCCAATATGATTACAATTTTTATCATTCATATCGGACATTTTGTCTTATTTGTCTTCCACTGCGAGTGGTCAGGCGACTGCCACTGGATGCAGCAGCATCCAAAGGATTTACAGGTTCTAGGTCTGTCTCTACCTCAGAAGGCTTAACACTGCTAGTAGGTTTCTGATTAGCACTCCCTTCTGGAATCAGTTTAGAACCACAAGCTATATTACATTTCGTTTCACAAGTTTTACGGGTGGCACTTACATGAACACTAGAAGCCTCGGCCTTCCTTGCTTTACCCTTTTTTAATGGATCAGCCCCTCTAGAATAATTAGCATCTTTGGATGCTCCAGCAATTGCCTCTTGCGGAATAGCTGGCTCAAGGTTATCAACAGCATCCTTAGAAGTGACAGTTTTTTCTAGAGGCACAGATGGTTTGGGGCACACAACATCTTTTGCTTCGTCAGCACAGAAATCTCTTATATGGTTGAACAGGTACCATTGTCGTTTATTGTCAAGGCCAGGTGGAGTAATAATGGAAGGACATTGATTAAAAGTAATATTTTTCTTGACCCGCAGGTCAAATCTTTCCTCATTTGAGTCTGCAAGCAGTTTTGCAAACACAATGCCAGGTTCGCTGGCAGAAAATCTAAAATGATGATAAGACTTTATTTGTGGGAGTGGCTTGAAACTGGATTCCAGAAATTTCTGCCAGTTTTTGCAAGGAACATAGCTCTGGCCTTTTTCATCACCCACCAACTGTGCAACATTTACTCCCAATACAGTAGAGTTATTAACCGCACGTGCAATGTCTGACAAGCTTGAAACAGGCGTGCGTCTGAATGTTTGCTTAAATAGACCAAAACACCAATCTGGCGCAAATTTCGTATGACCTGTCACAAGAAAATTCAATGTAATAGTCTCATGCAGACCTTCACAGCATCTCCAGAGCAAATACCACAACATGTAACGATTTTTATTCTGTCCACTGCAGTTGTCACAGTGTAAATGCACCGTAGTCTCACCAAGACCAAAATGTGAGAAAAAATAATCCAGGTAGCTGATGACGGAGTTCGAGCCTTTGCTGCAAGAATGGGCTTCATCAATTAAAAAATTGATTTGCTGTGGAATGCCTTCACAGCAAATCCCAAATACCCCACACTTTCGGGGGCAGAGAAAGTACATTGGACCTGGCTGCATGGGATCGCTTGGATAATGCACTTGTTGCGCAAAGTCAAAACTGTAGTGGACACTTACTGGCCGACTACGTGGTGCATTCTGTGACAACTGCAAACCAGCAGCTACAACCTTACAGTCTGCAACCATACTTTGATAGAGCGACCTTTCATTTACAACTGTCGCTAAATGTTTCTCCTGCTTCACGAGTTTTGCACTCTTCACGCACTCTGGTAGGTTGGCACTCCTGTAAATAGCTGTGTTGTTCTGGTGACATTCCCAACAGATGTCGCTCCGTGGCTTCGTAATCACAATATTAGGAACAATCTGACGCCAAAGTTTTCTAAACGTGCTGTTTCCAACAGCTCTTTGTTCTGAATAAGAAAAACAAACAATGAATGCGTGGTCATTTAGAGACTAAGACTGCACTTTACCAATAACCAAAAATTACCACTGATTACATTAATAATGGTTTTCTTCATCGAATTGTCACACTTCATATTATTATCACCAATGGCAACTTAGCTTTATTAGGTTTTGTAAACACAAAGTTGATATTCAATTCTGTGTTAATAAATAATTATTGCATAGCATGGGTTCCATTTTATTTTAATACTAATTTCACTTGACAAGCGTAGTAATCTTTGACATTGTTAATTTTTTAGAAAGTACCTTGGCAGTTTGCAAATGCTAAGCGAAATTAATTTAAATCAAGTTAAAATATGAAACATCAAAACTGTTCACTGATAATTATATAGCCTATAATTGGCAGAAAAGTTGAAACAAACCGTAAAGTTATCATCCAATAAAGTCTTTATCTAATCTGTAAGCTAAGCAAGATTTGATAGGCTAAATGTTGACGGATTGATAAAAGAAACTATTGTCAACGTAAAATAAATTTAAACCAGGTTAGAATACGAAAAATTAAAGTTTTTCACAAATTATTTTGCTGCTATAACCTAGTTTCCAATAATCTAAAGCTATTTACAAACCATCAGTGACCATAGATGCTTTGTATTTGCGCCAGACTGAAGATCGGGTCTCGCTTGACGGAAGAACTTTAACGTCCCATTTGTAGAATGAGGCAACACGTCCCGGCAGAACAATGGCATTGACCTCAGCAAAGTTCACCAAGAAACGAACGACACTTTCAATGTCCTGGAACGATAGACTTCTTTTATTGTTGATGCGGCCCCCACTTCGTTTAGTTCGAGGCTGCAGGCCATTTTCTCGATACCACTTGATGAGTGACGTCAGCAGATCTCGGCTTACTCTGTTTGTAAACATAAACAATAGCTAGGTCATTAGTTTTAAAACGATTACTGTTCTATGCCAATGATTCTGAAAAATAAAAATAAAACATAAACGCAATTCTTCAAGGTGGCAGCATACCCTGTTTGAAAATATAAAAAAATGCCAGGCCATTAGTTTTTAAAATGAATATTTTATACAGTTGATTATGAAAATATAAACAGCGCAGAGGCAATTCTTCAAGTGGCAGCTTAGCTTCTCTTTCCCCCTCTGGAGTGGACATCCACCATCAGCTCGCGCTGTCATCCTCTCTGATATCCACCATCAGTTCGCGCTGTCATCCTCTCTGACAATCTTTCCTCATCTTTCTCTTGCCTCAAAACCTGCATTCTCTTAAGGTTGCACTCACTGGTAGTGCTTCTGAAAAGCTCTTGCTGTGATACAATACAATATTCTGCTTGTGACAGTAAGACAAACATCCAGGTAATTAGAACTTTTAAATACTACCATTGGTTCATAATAATGAAATTATAAAAATAATTAAGTCTATGGTAATAAATTATTATCTCATAAATAACATTATAGTGTATATTGAACATACTCGAATCACCGAGCCATTATATCAGTCTTGATAATAACAATAATGTCTTTTTAAACAGTACAACAATCAGATAATACCACTTACAAATGCAAGAAGCGGAAGGTTTCTCGGCAGACCTGCTGAGATTCAACAAAATATGTTGACCTTGGGTGCGATCGTTCTTTATTGTCACTATGTCGAGATCTGCATGTTTTCTCTGACAAGTTTATGCTGCAGCTAATCATGCCCAGCAAAACCAAATCTTTTTCACCTGAAAAACAGCATTGCAAAACAAACCATTAATTAAACCATTAAGCATAGCCATTAAAAGTAACAATTGCAAAACATGAAAAGACATTGTATGTCATTACTAGCGAGAAACCAGATCAAACAAAGTATCATGCATGACAACGTTCTATAATAATTATAATTATGGCAAACAAATAATTGGTACGATGGGAAGGCAATCCGAAGTCGTTATGAATGCATGCCAAACAATGGTGAGTCAGATATTACAGTCAGGATAAGGGAAGACCTAAGCTTTCATTGAGTGACTGCTGGTACGTTGATTGGTCATCTTTACAATGTTTTCTAAAATATCAGTCAATCTTCTTTATTGACCACCACCACAAAGTAATACAAGCGTACAGTTTACAAATTCGTATGCAGGTTGTCAATCCAAAGGAACAAATTCAATGGTTCAGCGAGACAGGGTTCCCTATTTACATCAGTACTTTATTAATTATTATACATTGATGGTCACCATTATATCTTCATAGTCATAATAATTGTAAAATGTCAACAGTTGATTTTTATTGGGAGCTTAAGGGTTAGGGTCATAATGATCATGATAGTTTCAATTTTAAAAAGCACATAGTTATACATACCACTTGATAGTTCTTGGATTGCCATGCGTCGTCGAATAACCTCGTCATGGTGAAATTGTGTATAGCAGGGCTGGCCGGAGTTCAGTTTACAACAGCACATAAACTCTCTGACAGTCATTTCTTCCTTGTCAATGTCACTGTTGACATAATCAGCCGAGACTGGCCTTAGCAAGTCGGAGGCCTCGTCAACGCGGCATTGTCGCAGATTGGCGCCTGTTTCTGGCATCTCCTCATCGGTCAAATCAAGCATTCGATCAGCCTCCATGCCATGGACAGCACCCCCACCATAACTCTCTCCAAACTCGTCGTCTGAATCATCGCCACCACTCTCAACATCGCTACAGTAACTGTCATCATTGTCGTCGGCAGTGCAGAAATAATCTTCGATTAACTTCTTCAATTCTTCCTCAGAACAAGAAGATGATAAATTTGACTTCTCAAGCTGATTCAAAGCGGCAGCTACACTATTCTCTATCGATTTAGACATCCTATTTACATTTTAAAAACAATTTTCGCGAACAGTTGTGATAAACTTTTCATCGCAACATCCACAGACGATCACGTGAGTAAGAAACTGCGAGGGTGCGACGTAATTACTGTCCAATCAGACATCGGAATTTTGACCACGTGACCAGTATCTAAGGACATTTAAATTTGTTTATGCTAATATGCCTATCGGAGGCTCTTGGAATTTCTCCAATGATTGGTTGGTCTTTGAAAAACAAGGTTAATACATTCATAAATCTAAAAATAGACAGTCTAAGCTTTCCAGAGGTATACAACAAATCGCACCTATTCGCGACATGGCCACATTAGAAGGCGATCTATTTGCATTAAAAATGGACGTTTTCGTTTATTTCGTTTCGGTACCTTCTACAAAAACGTGATTTACGCAGATTAAAACGCAAAATGTGGTCATCAAAAGAGTTTTTTTGATAAAGTAATGATTATATTACACGAATCTGATTCAAAGTCAAAACACACAATTTTGATCCGGTCGGTCATTTTTGGCCAATATCTCGAAAACGTATCGCGCGACTTGCGCCTGGTCTCCAGGATCAACTCACATATGCTACTGCTGTTTAAGAGCAATCTTGACAATAATTATTTTGCTGTGCCATTTTCTGAATAGTGCACAGTATTCTGACAGTGGAATTACTATAGTTACCTAGTCAGTGTTTTATTTCAAATTTGTTTGCAATTTTGCTGCATATAATTATATAGTCGGATGCAGTGCTGTAGGCCAGTTGTTGTGCTGGTATCAGAGGACCTGTTACTATTAGGTCTCCCTTGTGTTAACAGTTTACTTCAACAATATTCGGTCATAGCAAGTTCGTTAATAAATTTAATTGCTAAACCAACGACAATGAGACTGCAAAGCATGAAATATTTTCAGTAAATATTGAAGAAAATATTTTTATACTTCTTTGAAATGTGTGAAGCTATGTACCCATTATAGTTGCCAGCGATTAAAATATTATATGGTTGACTTTCCAAAAAGCTCACGCAAATCACATAATTATGGGAAAAATAGTGAAGCTTCTCGGTTGCTTACATGCATCCGAAATTGACTAACCTAATATTATAGTTGCTCTGCCTACAAACATGCATAGAACTGCAGGATGGAATGTGCGCAAAACAAAGTTGCCAAATTCAATTTCACAAGACTGCACACCGGTGCTTGTACCTTATAAAAAAAATTATGGGTCTAATGATGTTCCTTGCGAAGTTGAATATCATGATCATCAATGACATAGCTGCTCATGAGCAACACCCCATGCTCTGTTGCAGCCAATTTAAATTTGGATTCAATGAGATGGCAAAATTAATAGGCTTAAGCAACGAGTAAAGGTTTCAATACACTTGTGCAACAAATGTCTTTCAGATTGGAGGCTGATATCCTGCATGCTCAAAATCCGTTTTAATTTCTGGTCTAATACCTGTCTTTCTTCTCATCAACGCCTTTTCATTTTCCAACATTTTACAATAACTGATTCTGCCATGTTCAGAAGTTAAGCTAGAGTGCATGTAGTATGCCCATTGATAAAAACAAGCATAACTGTCAGAACAAGGTGACATCAAGGGCAGCTCTGCAGTTCATGGCCAAACTGACAATCAAGAATAAAAGTGGTCTATTTCTAAGTCTGTTGGATCAGCCTTTGCTAACAACTTTCAAGATGAAGCTGATTATGAAGCAGATTAGGTAGACAGCTTACAATGTAGAAGCTAAGGAACTTGATGACAATAGTGTGCATAAGGTACTGTATAGTTGACAAGACCAGATACAGTGACAAAGATATGAGGATCCAGCACTCAACTAGCTGCCAAGCCTTCTTCTGTTTCTTTGCCAAAGAGAAGTCCATGTCAGCCAGATGAAGATAAGACAAGTTCGTGACATGCAGCCAACCCGTTCTACCCGATCATCCATCTGTCTCAGTCTTTTTCGACTGCCAGTCACAACTCATCTCAGATTTTCCAATCGAGCCACTGAATACAGTACCACACCTCTAAGGGTGTTAGGGCCCGCAATTGTAAATGTGTGCTTGGTGGACCGATGGGCTTCAGAGGGGCCATTGGAGGGTAATCACTGCTCCAGGTCCGCACTAGTCTTGATGCGGCTTTGCTAACCTTCCTCAGGCTCCTCTACTCATCACAGCTCAGGTTTCCCATTGGAAAATTAAAGGCACTTCTTCAAGAACTCTTACCCCGTCTCATCTGATCATTGCAATTCACAACCCAAACGACACCCTACTCTGCCCCTCTGATCCTATGGACTCTGGCAGCTGGACTCGGACCTCTTTTGGACTACTCTTATCTGACAACCCTTCTGACTCGACGTTACGTTGGAAGCAGCCCAGCCCTGTCCGTGAAAAAAACGAAGCATAGGCCTAGACCTGCTTGTTTATAATAGCAGATCGATCTGAGCTCCGGCCGAAATTCGCTTCAGGAATTCGGGCCGCTCCAGGCTGGACGGTGTTTAGACCGCTATGTGGGTTAAGGTATAGGCCTATAGATAAATCAATAATATTGGCCAATGACGATAACTTTATTCCATCAACTAACAATTCACCGGGTAACGGCGTGTAGCCTACTTTGACAACAGCTCACATCTGTAAGCCAATATGGCCGACCACAGAGTCGCACATTAGGCCACGCCCTTTTGCAAGGACAGAATACAGAACTGCAGGTGCTAGCATAACTGTATAAGGTTAGACATGGCGTAGACTAGGCCTATTGCCCTACCTGTTTTTGATCAGCCAGTAGTCTATGCCTTCCGCGGTGCAGCCCGCCCCTACGACGAGAATGGCGTGGTTGAGCTCGCTTGAGCATTCACGATCGGAGAAAACGCCTTCCGTGTAGAGCTGGAAGCTCTCTAGGCTCCCGTCCATGCCACACGATATAGGTCCGTAACGAATGAGCGCCCTCAGCAGAGCCTTCTCGTTTGGCTCGACGACTTGGTAATCTTTGCAGGTGTAGCGCTTCGTCCCGTTCGGCGTTGAACATTCTCCATCCTGCGAATGGAAGTGCATGCAATGATTTCGTGTTGCAGAATTGGCATCACGTGACCCAAAACTGATCTAACGCTAGTTTAAGGCAGTAAGAGAATTGTAGAAAAATAACCGGGGGGTCAGACGTTGATTTATGTGAATTTGGGGCATGGGCGTGGCTAAGCCGCCCCCCCCAAGAAAACCCAGATTCATTTTTTACCGTGTAAATGGCTTCTTTTTCCGGGCTTAGCCCCCCCAAGAAGGCTCTCGCCCCTCCAAGAACGGAAACCAAACTCCGCCCTTGATTTTGGGTGCGCAATGAGGACTTTACTATGGCGTCCTAAGAAAGACAAGGGGTTTGAACCCCACAACCCCACCGGCGAGTTTCGCCCTACTTAGGCTAGAGGGATGCCATTAAGCAACAATAAATGCAAATGAACGCGATCTAGGCTAATTTACAGTGCCCTGCTAAATGTTTAAGTAGGCTATGAATGAGCTTACAAGCTGATGATGCTGATTTCAGTGGCCTGCTGTTTAGGCCTTTACACTATTGCGTTCTACTCGTAGTCTAGGTCTACTTAAAATTATCTGAATGCATGCACTTGCATTCTTGTAATTTATCTTATCTTTCTGAACACTGCCATAGGACCACTATAATATAATTATGCCGATGTCCTCCGTATAACTTTTAAGTTGCTCTTGAAATATTTCCGAGTTTCATAATAGGCCTATAAATACGAAAGTACGAAATAAATAATTTCTTGATGGCGTCCATGAAAATTGAGGAGCACATCTTCAACATTAGGGGAGAGTTGCCATGAATGGACCACCTAAGGCAAACTTAGGTGTGCTGCATAAATGCTACTGAATTTCTAAAAGGAAAGCATGCCATATGCTTGGTTGATTGTTCAGCTATGTTATTAATAAGCAAAAGACAGAAAATATTCGTAGATTTATGAGAAATAGCTAAACAAATCAGTATCCCTAAAAAGTCCAATCAAGGCAACCTGTTTCCTTGAATGGACCGCATGGTGTCCTTGATTGGACCATTTGCCCTGAATGGGACACAATATTTTACAGACATTTTTAAAAGGTAATTTTACCCAAAAAGCAAGGGAAACGCTTTAGAACACTTAGTGTCTAATCATGCAGTTAAAAATATCAATGCACAATTGGAGTAGCTGAAATCAACTTAATATATGACTGGCATAACCTCTGCCTGCAGACCAATCAGGAGTACGTTGCCATAATAACCAGTGCAGGTCTACATATAGACTATATAGACCTCTATATAGTGAAATAATTATGGCCTAGCTAATACTGGGAATAAAATAATGATTGTGAAGTCTTACATTAGTACTCAGTTAAATCTATTTGAGTAGCCTATATCTAATGCAAGAAGAATTGCGCGCAGTTCGCACAGAGGAACATTATCTTCATCTATAATAGCAGTCTATTGCTTCAGAGCAACTGCTATGAAACTATTAAGCCTACAACGGACATTTATTGCATATTTTGAAATTATTCGTTCTATGCTCGCCAAATCCCATGCCACACTGTCGACTGTTGTTCGATAAAACTTATGCCAAAAGAGGGTATTGTAATTGGTTAAAGAATCACAACAGGACATTGCAAGTACCGGTATCATTAAATGGACCGTACCCAATAACATTGCAAGTACTGGTGTCCTTAAATGGACCACACCCAAATTATAGGTCCAATTAAGGAGACTTAATGTGGTCCATTTCAGGCAACACGGACTACTTCTACTCACACTGTCATAGTTAAACAGGTGTCAGTCTTAGCGCTAAATCGAGTATTGTTGCTTAAACATGAAACCTGGCTATGATTAACCTTTTCCACTCCTTGGGCCACTATAGTGGCCCGTTCAAATATGTCGTTCCGCTCCTCAGGCCACTATACTGCCCAATGCATTTCGATGCCTTATTAACTATTCTGCTTCATTACCATTTCAATGGATGAAGCTATACAGGCAGTATTCCTGGCGTCAAATGTATCTCAAATGTCAGATACCGACTGTTGAGGTCGTTCGGCGACATTTGTTTACCCTGAGCATTCACTTCCAATTAGCTGACCAAGCCGATCCGCTTGGCTGCTGCATAGGTCTTGCATAGAACAGTGCCTGTATCTATATTTCAAAGGACACACTATCGGCTCATTAGTTATTGCATGGGCTGCCTTGTACAGGTAGTAGACATAGCTCAGTCCTAATTAGCTAAAAGGGCCATCCGTAAGTCTTGAATAGACCAGTCATACTGGCATTTCAAAGGCTAGCTTATCTGTTCATTTGCAACTAATTAGCTAAACACTATGAGACCATCTGCTGCTTGCTGCATTCTGCATATATAGCTGTGGCACACTCAAGCAAAATTGAAGTAGGATGGGCATTGGACAGCTCATAACAAACGGCTCTTTTCAGAGCCACAAAATGATGGGAAGGAATGTCGTGTCTGTCGACTTGGCCCAGGTTTCAATCACTCAACCCTACTATCTATCTGTCTATCTGTCTGTCTGTATATGTATTCCTGTCTGTATCATCTATCTCTTTTCATTTTCGCCAGGCACATACTATATATATATATATATATATATATATATATACTATATATATGTAATGAATTGTGTACATATGCAAAGGCCCATATTACCTAAATTTTATTGGATTTGGGCGGGGTATGGCATAGAAATTTTATGATCAATATTGGCCACCAAAGTGACCCAGTGGTCACTGACGGTAGCTTGTGAATTATCCCATAGATCGGTAAACATGTATCGCACGAGAGCCGTCAGCTAATTTGCTGATCCTGGGCAGCTTCATACAAGTCTCATTCACGCGGTAGATAGGCTGCAAGTGTCACTTGTCACATTATTCAAATCCCATTCCGTTCTGTACCTCGGACAACAATAGAGAAGTTGGACGGTCAGAAGACGGTCAAGCGGTCAGTTATATTGGATCTGGAGGTGCTGTTATAAAAATTTTATTGGATTGGTAAAGGTTAAAACAAACGTGGCTGCTATTTTGAAAGCTTGCCTAAATTGCCTACACTCATTGTCAGGTAGGGCAAAAATTAGATCAAAATTAGGTGAAATATAGTTTCTACCGCAACTAAATAAATGTTTAGAATTCCGTAAAACTGATTGCGGCGGTACGATCAATATTCAATCGCGCAAGAATACAACATTTGAAAACGAAGCAAAGAATGCGTCTAGGGTGTAAAATGGCTGCGGTCCAATTAAGGCAACGGTCCATTCTAGGCAACTCTCCCCTACATAGGCCTATAGACTCAGTCCGTGAAATTAATTTTGAGAAAGATGAGGAAAAAGTTGCTTAATTTTCTAGTCTGCATTATCATATCTGTGCTAAGTAGGCTATAGGCCTATCTATGGCCTATCTGTTTAATCTATTGTGATAGATTTAGTCTGTGTAAAGGCAATTCAAAACCCTGCGAGTAGGCTCTTTTCATGGGACTATATGGGACTCACATTGGTTCTACAAATCTACACGGGTACAGGCCTACCACTTAAAATGAGGACCTATCGTTTTCACTTAAGTAATGTAATTGACTTGCAATGCCTGTGTATGGGTAAACGTCACTTGTTACGATTCCACTGTTGTCGATGACAAATTGGTAAGCTGTCCTCATAAAACCTCCTGCGCATCCGCTGTTGTCTGTTGAATTAATAATCACATTAAAATCAACGCAATTAAAAGTATCGCTATATAGGCCTAGGCATATATCTAGCTGTTATTTAAAGCATACAGCACACTAATCAATAAACTATTTAGCACCCTTTCTTTAACCAGAGTTAAGGCATAAGATAGCAAGGATTTTTTGCTCAGAAGGCGTGTAGGCCATAGCTTGTGTTAGAGCAATTGCAAATTAGACTGGAATATGAACAATTGAAAATTAAAAATTTAGGCCTAGGCTAGCCTGGCTAGGCCTAAATGGGGTAACAAAATAATGTCCTTCAGAAAATGGAAATTTTAATATTAAGGATTTCCAGCGTCGCACAAGTTGGATAACGCTACGTCATGGAGATCAGACTATAGGCTTGAGTCTGCAGTAGGCTATGACAGCCATTAGGCCTATATATAAAATTATGCTCGCAAGAACCTAGGGTCCTAGGCTATATAGTATGCTTTCCTTGGATCAGCTTCGGTGCTAAGTCTACAATAATATGTTATACCGGTACCAATGAGATTAAGATGGAGGGACACAGTGGTGTGCAATATAATATATGGAAAGAGGTTAGGGTTGCAACTAGCAGACGATGGACGATGGTACCGGTATATAATTGGAAGAAAACCGACGCAGTATTAGGCTTAATAGCCTCCTATTGTAATAATAATATCGACGTGTATTGTTATCTATTAAGCATTTATAGATCTAAAGCGCATCTAGTAGGGTCAACCGTACAGAGGCGCTCCCAGTGCGCAAGGCCTATCGAGAAGAAGCAGGTTTTGAGAAGAGAGAATGCAGAAGAGAGACTGCCAGATAGAAGTGCTATAATTATAGAGGGATCAGAAGGAGAAAGCGCATTCCAAAGAGAGAAACCCATTGAGGCGAATATGGTCGAGCCTGGGATTGATTGAGACATGTAAAAAAGCGCATCTATAGTCATGGCTGCCATGACAATGATGAAACATTCGCGTGTTACTCACTGTACTTTTCCTTAGCGCAGTCGAGCAACTCCTGCTGAGAGAGTTCAGCGAGATTGGATCTACGCAATAGCAGCTGGCTCTCGATTGCACTGGTGGCGGCGAATGCCCAGCACGAACCACAGTGACCCTAGAAGGCAAAAATCACATCAACGCTCTATATAATAGGCTAATAATATTATAGCCTAACTGCCTAGGGCTGGGCCGCGGGGCTCGAACCCGCACACTACGCGTGTTACACGACGGCCGTTCTAACCATGCAATCACCCATGGATGTAGGCCTATACCAGTGGTTCCCAACCCGTGGCCCGCGGGCCAAAAGTGGCCCGCCTGGCCTACAAAAATGGCCCGCAGCTTCTCAATGAATTAAGAAAAATATATGTAAAAATTGGCAATTCGGACATGATAGATCATATCATTCTTTTCCATTACAAATTATTTTATTTGGACGTTAATAAATCGCATTAAACATTCTATTTTGATTCAATTATAACAATTTTATACGCCTTTAGTTAATTAAATTTTAGCCTTGTGGCCCCCTAATGTCCTTCAACTAAGAAAAGTGGCCCTCGTGTTCTTCAACTTAGAAAAAGTGGCCCGACAGTCAAAAAAGGTTGGGAACCACTGGCCTATACCGTCGGTAACGACTTATAGACTTTATAGTCTACATAATTTGAAGAATAATTTGAGCGCCTCTGAGAGTACGATTACAATTAGGCCTACAATTACAATAATACATTGACAAAAAAAAATGAAAAAGTGTGAGTTTTTCTCAATGGATTTGCTCATTTCTACTATTCTTCTACGTCTTTTGCAGAGCTTGTTCTTTGTCGAAGGAATGAGCGCCAGTGTGATGGCCCACGTAACTCTATAATATACGCAGGCTATAACCAGTGATTCTTTAGAAGACATTGCGCTTTATGAATGCTTAAGTATAATACAATAGGCCTACAATAAATGATTCCGGGAAACAGAAGACGTGTAGGCCTACAAGCAGGATAGTACGAAACCTACTGCCTGCGTAGTTAAATTTATTAAAAACATTGAAAATCTTTGATCTCATGATTACACACACACACACACACACACACGCACACGCACACGCACACTCACACACACGCACACTCACACACACACACACACACACACACATTTCTATAGGCCTACTACAAGATCTTGTTAGAGCGGTGGCTAGATGTTTCGTTTGGTCCGTCTGATGAATTTGATAAAATTATGAATAGCTACGTACTTTCCTCCTTCACGAAAGGCGTTATAAAGAAATACTCATACTATACAATCCCATATACACGCGTGCACACACACACACACACACACACACACACACACACACACACACACACACACACACACAGGCGTAATGTATGTCCATCTGGCTATAGGCTACCGTTACCTGGTTTTCGACTGGCGTTACGACGCCGTCTGCACTGTGGTCTATGATCAGATGTTCTTTCGAACGGTTCGATGAATAATTCCAGTCGATAAAGAAATTCGACGGACGATTGTTGTTGACGCTGGATTTCACGTTTGACTTTAATCCAAGCATTGACTGGTACTCAGGCTTAGTCTGTATACTCAAACGCATCAGTGAAATTGTATGTATACGTGAAAACAAGCGTCATCGTAATCGTAATCTCTAAACAACTAAAGCGCTACTCGAAAGCCAAGTGCGGGGCATCAGCTCATTCACGAGCGCTGCGTTGCGTCAAGAAGGTTGGCTGTAAGGGTTGGCTGACATGTAAGAGTTGTCCAAAGGCGGTCCGGGTCAAGTCAGCATAGGATCAGAGGAGGGCCAATAGAGAGGTTAATACAAATAATAACATAGTAGGCTATAGGCCTAATCATAATAATACATGCCGTATGTAGGCCTATTCACAAATGCAAGTATGACATAATGGACACAGAGATGTCATAGCCTAGCTATACAGGGTGGGCCATAAAAAAGACCCCCCCCCTACGTTTTTTGCCAATATCTTGACCAAAAGTAAGAATTTCGACATGAAATTTTACAGTCTTAAAGACAATTCACATTTACATTTGGTGGCCAAATTTCATAAAAATATTTCAAACAAACCAAAAGTTATGCCACTTTTAGGAAGGCCACCCACCGTTTTTTGACGATTCAAAAACGTAACGCAACAAAAAGTAGGTTTTTGCCGATAATTTCGCCAAAAGTAGGAATTTCGAAATGAAATTTTACAGGTTTATAGACAATTCATATTTACATATGATGGCCAGATTTCATAAAAATATTTCAAACAGAACAAAAGTTATATCACTTTTAGTGAGGCCACCCTACGTTTTTTGATGATTCAAAAAAGTAAACAAGCGGTGGCCGGGTAGCCTCACTAAAAGTGATATCATGTCGAAATTCTTACTTTTGGTCAAGATATTGTCAAAAAACGTAGGGGGGTCTTTTTTATGGCCCACCCTGTACATGATTAGCCTACATATAATTAAAGGTAAGCTTATAGACTACACGCAGTTGTTAATACATTTCCCCCACCGTTTATATAATAATCCGGTTGACAGACCGCATCCGGTTACAGTATACAGTATACAGTTATGCAATACGAAAAAGTTATGCAATACGAACAATTCACAAGAACGCAGATAACAGAAAACATAAATCACAAAGTTTCATCCGTGCAAGATGCAAGCTTTATGCATGTAGCCTACTCTATAGCTGCCTCCTAGTTATAGCTCCTTGCTAGGTAATGCAGGAAGAGCTAAACCCACAGGTCCTCCACGGGATTAGAACCGCGTATAGCATATAAGCTTACATATATATATAATATATATATACATATATATACATATACATATACTTATATACACATATACATATATATGTAGGCCTACTGCAAGGGGCCGTCCATAAAGTACGTCACGCTATTTTTGACCATTTGTGACCCCCCTCCCCCCTGTCACAAACTGTCACAAATCTCGGACCCCCCCTAAAGTACGTCACACTTTCGAACAATTTTTTTAAAAACATAACCATTTACCTAACCCTTTAAACCCTAGGATACCATCCCTAATCCCTCTGATAGTGACGTGTGTCCCTAAACGCTTTGATAGTGACGGGAAATCAACTTTTATCCCACCAGGCCGGGTTTTAGACACGCCTGGCCGGGTCGGATTTTAGGTACTAAGAACAAAAAAATATACAAGAATTTAAAAAATAAATATGTGACGTCACACATGGCCTGACCCCTCCCCCTGTCACAAACTGTCACACTTTCTTACACCCCCTCCCCCCTGGAGCGTGACGTACTTTATGGACGGCCCCTAAGTGCTTCAAGCCAAAGTGCTATCCATTAGGCCTATACCTGGTAGTTTATACTAACCTCCATACAATACGTATGAAGACACACACATGTATACATACATATATGCAATACAAATACATGTATACAAGTCTTTAGGCTACATGTGCACATACTGGGCAAATACTTTTGCGTATAGGCCTACGTAGGTTTATATGCTACTGGATGATTAAGTCATTGGTCGACATTAGCTAGCACATGAACTTAGTAGGTTAGTAAGACACGAAACTAAAGATTATAAACTATTATTATTGTCTCTATGATTATGGCCAAACTGAATTAAATGCATAGAGTAGGCAATAGACTTATAGAGCTACGATTGAGGTCAATAAAAACTTGAAAGAAGCGAGAGATCGACTAACCTTGTCGGCCAATCCATTTTGACCGACTTGCCACGTGACTTCGCGAGGGTTTCTTCTCGCCTTTTCTCTGAATCTCGCTATATATCCAAGGTTCACTTCAAAAGCCTTGCGACTGCACGCAGAAAGAACAAGTAAGAAAAGAGTCATTAAAGTTTCAGTTTCATGTTTCCTTAAAACTGCTGTCCTTGATGGCAGTGCTTTGTCCAAAATGTGTACGATTATACATTGATTGATTGATTGATTGATTGATTGATTCATTCATTCATTCATTCATTCCGAAAATTTATATAGCGCCCCTTCAAGAAAGCAACTCAGAGGCGCTCCCAGCCCAGCCACGGCTAAAAAGATTGATCTTGTATTGTCTTTTGTTGCATTATAGTGTATTACATAGCCACGGGTAAATAATTGGATATCACTATTTAGTAATTTCTCCATTTATATAGCGCCCCTTCAGGTTCCTATATTCAGAGACGCTCCCGACTGCATCGCGGACACTGCATTGGAGTTTCACACCGAAGCGCCTGAGCAATTGCGAGTGAAGGACTTGCCCAAGGTCCCTACGCGGCTATTTGCGTTTGATTCGAACCTGAAACCTCCGGCTCCAAGGCACCGAACCCACCACTACACCACCGCGACCCGAACAATAGCTGTGCATTTGCGTTGGTGCTGCATGATCTTATATATAGGATACAATACCATATAGGCTACTTAGTACTCACAGCGTTGCAAGGTAGTGTTCTAATGAAATGTTTACGCGCGACTTTGACCGGAGAAAATATTAATTAATATTTTGACAGGCAGTTCATATATGCAGCAATCAGCAGCATCGAAGACCAATGACCATGCAACTCTTGAAACTCAATATTATAGTATGACTTATTTCTGATCCGCTGTCAATGCCAATTGTAGTCTTGGAATGTAAATGTAAATGTAATCGCAAATTTATATAGCGGCTGTGTTATGGCTTCGACCAGAGTTTTAATCAGCTGCCACGTACCGATATACGCCTTTCCAGCAGTGGCGGCGCTAGGGGGGCCTGGGGGGGCTAAGCTCCCCTACAAGAGGTTCAGCCCCCCTCTAAAAAAGGGCCATCCGAGTTTTTTACATTGAAGTATCCAAGATTTTCGGTCGATGACTAAAAAAAAAAGGTCGTCAGAAATTTTGGCGGCGGAAATGGAGAATTTTCGCCGCGGGGCTCAGCCCCCCCGAAACTGAAATCCTGGCGCCGCCACTGCTTTCCAGTGGCGTAGACAAGGGGGGTTTCAGGGGTTAAACCCCATTGGCCTTGGGAAAAAGTTTTTTTAAAGGTTATTTATCCACTTAAATAAGAAAAACAAAACAATTGCTTGTAGTATTGTTTTTCATACTTTATTCCCTTTGTTACTTTATTCCCCTTTTATTTACTGTAATGCTGTTGTGCTGGTTTCAGAAAGAGTATCTGGCCAGGCCAAAAAAGCAACCCCCCCATGAAAAATTCCTGGCTACGCCACTGCGCCTTTCACTCATCGTCCAGTGCTTAATCTAGACGTCTCTGGGAGGGAAGTTCCCCCACCCCCACAGCAATGGCATTCCCCCGAAAGATCTTGAGCTGTTTTTCACACGGGTATAAGGGTTTAAGTACCATCACCCCACCAGAAAAGGCTACATGGAGCATTCCCCCGCAGAAAAAGCAGGTGCTAAAACACAGCAGATTTAAATGATCGTTCCCACCAGAAAACGGAATTTCCCCGCCCCTCAACAAGCGGGGTGGGACGAGATTAAACACTGCTCAACGTCACATCCAACTTACTGCTCGCATTCATCGTTGACGTCTTTGTATTCTGCTTTGTAGCGCAATCGCCTTCTTGCCCAGACTCCGTCAAAGACCGGGTCGCAGCTGTCACAATTCAACATTTTCCCGTCTATCGACTCAACGAGGAGAAGCAAGAAGAGGAGGACACGAAGAGCTTCCATTATATTCCACAAGGTTTCCTACGTCAACAATTAATTCGTTGTCGTCTTAAAAGTCAGTCTGTGAGTCTGTCAGTTTGAGAACGGATGTATACAAGATATGAAGGAAAATTGTTAATTCACCTACATGTAGCAGTTTATTATGACGGAAGTAAGGCCTACGGTCACTTTTGGTCATCGTTTTAGTTTTAGTGTTTCATGCAACTCTAAGCCAAAGAGGAATCTCAAAAGAACTTGCATGATGCTTTAGACTGAGACGTTTCTATACCAACCAGTGGATTAGGCTACGTCACCTTCATAAATCTCGCTTCACCCCTGCTGTAGATTCTTCCTATTGACCCTCTGGTGCTCTTTATAATGAATTTTAAAAGCTCAGTTACAAAATGTTGTTGCTATGCAATAAATCAAGAATTATTGTAATAACTACTCTATTTCACAGCTAATTGCTAAAGATTGAATGCCGAATTATTTCTTTCAGTAGGTTAGGCCCATCGCTAAACGGGGTTCCTCTTTAAAGTTAGGCTGTGATCGCGATGTCAATATCGTAATCGCAATTGCAAACTCCAGATTTCTAAAGCGCAACTACAAAGTTAAACACAGGGCACCAGCTTATTCACGAGGGCTGTCCTAGAAACATGATATAGAAGCCTTTAAATTACCAAATAATTTACAGTAAACTGCAGAAAGTCATAGGCCTACCTCAAGTCTCTTCGTTCCAGAATTAGACCTAATCAAAATGATCCTGCTGCAAATGAACCTGCAGGTTTTTAAAGACCTATATGCACAATAACGGCCGAACAATGTGTTAGCATAATATTATATTATTGTAAATGGCCTTTTAAGCTTAAACACCGAATATTGATCAAGTATACGTTGAAAGTGACCTAGACCTAAAATCAATTTCTTGCTATTGATCACCTGACTCTTCCGCGATGAAGTGCTTTGACATTTTGTAGTTCGTGGGAAGAAATTAATTGATTATCAATGCATAGGTGACGCATGTAAATGACGCCTTATATTGAAGAAAACAGGTGGTTTGTTTATTGGCATGGATCTTAATAATTTTTTGGAATATCGTGCGCTTTGTTTACTCTTCATGTTATCCATCGTGCATGGAATCGTCGTCAGTAGGCCTAAACTGCTCAGTATTTGGCTAAATGCATTATAACCTCGAATGACTAACTTTACTCTGGAAACCTAAGCTCCAGTTTAATGAGTTCTCCGGCCGTTCTTAGTGTTCTAGAACATTCAGAGATAAATTTATAACCAGTGTTATATAGGCCTACTATGGGATTTAAATGGACTTAGGACTTGAGTATAATAGATCTAAGCGACTAAGCCTATATAGAGTCTATATAAGCCACAGGCAAAACATAGTATAGAGTAGGCGAATAAAATTAGAAGAAGGTGAAATTCGATGAGATGATTGTTAAGCATTAAGCAACACGTTTTGTGTAAAAGCCCTAAAGCTAAATTAAGTAGGCTATCCTCTGTTTTCGATCACCATTCCTAAAGGTCTTCTTAAGGTTGTGGGCATATAATATGTCTTTAGACATGTTGGCTAAATAAATTGCCTTTCAACTCACGGTGACAATAATGGCTGTTCGAGTAAATGACTTTAACCTGAAAATTTAGCATTCTTCGTTAGCGGAATATACTTCACAGTTGCAGGTGAAACCAATTTCCGATGATATATTATAGGTTAGGGCCTTATAGACCTGTTGCAGAAATCAATTCCCTTTGACAGCTCCCAGCAACCCCACTCTACTCAGTCGCTTTCAAAGCCTTTTCATTTTTTCAAAAATACTAACATTCAGTTAGGCGTGATATATGGCATGATATTATATTGGCATGACTCTTGAGAAGAGAAGGCGTTGGTATGACAAAATATTGAACGATCGCACAAAAGAAGGCCATGGCAACCTCGTGAGCATGTGCGCCAGGTTTACAGTGATAGGCATATTTATAATTATTATACCAGAACAGTATACTTCAATACATGACCACACGACGATTCATAAACCTTGCAGACAATATACATTCAAAACTACCGGGCAGGATAGCAGCTGATTTATTTCTTAACTTTATGAATGAATTAATAAATGTATTAACTGATAAACGTTTATTCTAATCAATCCAACATTTTACTATTACAATAATTTGTAAAATACATTCTATTCATCAGTCACCTTGAGACTCAATGGGCCCCTGTCTAGCGGAACTTGTCCCTTCTTGGAAGCCTTTTGTTTCCATTAAATCTATGATATTCTTTTGTTTCAATGTGTTGTTTTTGTCTATGATTAACCGATTAAGTTGATTATTGTTGCTTGACACTTTTTTTATTATTGGCAATAAATTGATTTGATTTTGATTTGATATTAGCACTCTTACTTAGCTTTTCAAGTTTGGACATTGCATGGTGAACGAACAGACTGTCAATCGAAGAAGTCCTTCAACGTCATCGATTCATTCCTGGTCATTAGATAGAGGCGCTTCATAGATGACTAATAACAAAGCAATGAATCATTTGAACCACTATGCTCATTGCTCAATCATAGTCAAGCGACTAGGTAACAAATATTCTGGGCTTGGAGCGCCTCTGAGTAGTTTCTTGAAGGGGCGCTATATAAATTCTAATAATGAATTAATGAATAATGAATTCTAATACCTGTATTTTTATCAGACAATAGTAGACTATGTCGTCTGCAACTTTGTTGTGTGCTCCAACGTAGAGAAAAGCGTCGCTGGATCCCTTTGATCATACACGATCGGAAAAGATGCCACGTACAGTTGAAAACTTGGCTTCTATATTACCGCGAGTAATTTGTCGGCACTTACGCAGTGCACTGGTTAGATAGGCCTACGCCACATCTGGTTCGAAGACGCTGTGGCCTCTGCTGTATTTGTAACGCTGCTCCAACGTAGGCGAACAATCTTCCTTCTGGGGTTGAAATCGATCTATGTTTATTTCAAAATAAGAGTCTCGGTGCGAGAATGCTTGACAGTTTCCGATTAAGGGATCGACACGAGGCGGAGAATTTGGCCTTTACTGGATTGTTGTTTTTCTCTCATCGGCCAAAAACCAGCAACATGACCAATAAGGAGTACCAGCCTATAGCAATTAAGCGGGGCAATTGCACATTTAGAACTTGCGTTATTCCACAGAATCTCCTTTCCTAAATCAACAATTCAACAGTTATTGTCATTGTTCATATAATCAGTCACGGAGACTAAACACGCTGACAATCTGCTATAGTTGATGCTACATTCGCTAGGTTATGTATATTCAGTGAACACTCTAATGATCTGAAACTAGACCTATAGGCTTACACAAAGCCTTGTGGGTCACCGTGGTCACGGTAGCCGTGTGGTTGTAAAACGAGTTCGAGCCTATAATAATAAATTATTATATTATACTTCCACTCCAGAACGTCAACTGTGCATTTAAACGTTCATTCATTTCAAGAATTTATATAGCGCCGCCTCAAAAAGTCCACTCAGAGGCGCTCCCAGACAAACCACGGTGGTACAAAAAAGTATGCACCTTAAGCAAGTACAGTATTTCACTCGCAGTTCCTCAGCGCAATCGATTGAAACATCTTCATTAGATTAGAGCTACCAGTAAATTCGGCAAATGCGCGATATTCTTAATGACCTAATACAACTGCTTACAAAGTATTTAATAAGCGGTTAATTTTGGTAATTATGGATCTAATACTTACAATTAGGCCCACTATAGTCATCGACTGTTGGGACTTGCAAAGCTTCGCTATTCGAATCGAAAACGAATCGGACGGTATAGCAATCGACTGGATTCGAAAATGACATCATGATTCGAACGATGCTTCGCCCATTGCTCGCTATGCCGCGAACTAATTAAGGTGCGTGACTGAATTGAACAAACACGGAGATTGAGCAGAACAATAGGCTATAATTGATTTTTTTAATTAAACAATTATTTGCATTGTTTTCAATTTTGTTAGTTGAATTGCTTTTATACTGCAGAAAATATATTAGGTCAACCTGTGTGCGTATAGGCCTATAGGATTGATTCTTTGATGTGAGGCTACCAGCTGGGCCTTGCCACAACTGATAACTGCCAGAACTCTGAAGGTCGGGTCTTAGGGGCGCTGACATGCAACCAGGAGGGGCGCGGAGGGTGGTTCACTGCATGGTTTCTCCCAAGCCTCATGGGCGGAGTTTGGTTTCAGTTCTTGGAGGGGCTAAATTTTTGTGACTGAGACTCGCTCCAGAAAACGAGAACAATTTTCCCGGCCAAAAAGTTTATGATCTTTTTAAAGTCTTTGGTCTCAAAACTGGGCGAAATCTAACAAATTCTTTTAGTCATTCGTATGTTTCGCGTGGGAGGCTAGGTCCGAGAAAGATACAATCTGCACGGTAAAAAGGACTCTGGGTCTTCTTGGGGGGGAGAGGCTTAACCTCCTAGCCTCTGATAAACTCCGCTCTTGCCAAGTCTCTAGCTATCCGATCCGCTACTGCTTGCACGACCTGCAACGTCTGCAGCATCGCACTTCAGACACAAAATCGAGTCCGATTGAGATAATTTACGGGTCTATGTGTGCTGCAGTGTTGTTAGGCTACTGCTAATTCAAAATCAACAGCTGAGGTGCAGCATGCGATGTGGAATAAAGAAAGCAAAACGCTGCAGAGAATAAACAACTACACATGTACATGTAATTATTGTCCCGGTAAGGTAGCCTACATATCAATTATTTTTGATTGAGCAACTCGGATGCCCCCGAGACCTCAGGGTCCGTGGACTTTGTCCACCTTCGTTATAATTATGTTTGTTACGCCACTGATCTCAACACTAACCCGCACACTCAACGATCACGCCCAATTGAACAGACTTCTTACACGTATACTATATTGCAGCAGAAAGGAACTTCCGCGCGACCAAACAATTATTGACAAGTGTAGGCCTACGTGGTGGTGCGTAAATGTGTGTGTGTGTGTGTGTGTGTGTGTAAATGTGTGTGTGTGTGTGCGCGTAAATGTGTGTGTGTGTGTGTGTAAATGTGTGTGTGTGTGTGTGTGTGTGTGTGTGTGTGCGTAAATGTGTGTGCCTGTGTGTGTGTGTGTATGTGTGTGGGCGCGCGTGTGTTTGTGTGAATGTGTGTTGGGTGGATTGCAACGACGGTCGGGCTGCCACTGTTTACTGTGTAGGGCTTTGAGCAATTCCTTAATGCACAATAATAGCTCAACGTCTTCAGTGTTCTGTCGGTATACAATGTCATGTATATTGTATAATGGTCGTCTGTACAATTCATTCAACAGTTCAGCAATGCAATCGCGCCCCATATCTATCTGTCTCTGTCTCTGTCTGTCCGCCTGTTTCTCTGTCTATGCATATATATATATATAATTATATATATAATTATGTTGGTTACCGGATAACCATGTTATGGTATATATTTAAAAATATATATAAATTATATTAGTGAGTAGGCCTATTACTGCTTATATATAAGCGTGTGCATTATTTATGTGATGTCTGTGTGAGTGTGTGTATCTTCGTTTGTATGTGTTTATTAACGCGTGTGAGAGCGAGAGAGACAGACAGACAGCTAGACAGACAGACAGGTAGACACTGACACACAGAGAGGGAGAGGGAGAGAGAGAGAAACTGGTGTCCGTGTGTTACGGTGTATATTAGACCTGTGTTTGCTGCTAAGCAAGTGCATTCTATTTGCCACAAAATCCAATAATATGTCTAAATGGAGTCAGTTATCAACAGCCGAATAGTTTTAACTGTCTGCAATTATAGTCAGTCGGGTGTGGTGGCAATAATGGTCCTTTTCCAGATGAGTTGCGGTTAGTTAACACCAGTTATAACGAGATTAATCTATTTGCACGAAGGCAATATTTATTTATAGGCTGCAGACCTCTTGGAATTCTTGTTTATATATTATATATACACACACAAACTCCTATATAAATAATATAGCTTCGGAGCTTATGGGTCATATCCATGTATCGTCTTATATGACATTGTGTGCATAATTATATACACGTATAGCGCTTACGTATACAAGAGGTTGCGCAACTATCTATGGTGATTAGCATGTTCGATTGTTAACCAAGAGGTCAGAACTTTAAGCCTCTTACTATTGCAGAAACCGTTGCGATACTATTTTCTGCAACATTATACATCGTGATTCAAAATAAGTAAGCCAAATTGTTTTTCATATATCTCTAATGCCTGATAACATATCACGCTAAAATTTTCAAAATATTTGGAGAATTGAGCCAAGAATATGAATTTATATGATTCCAAAATTTCATGAGAAAAAGTTGAACGGATAAAAAGATATGAATCTTTCAACTTCATATGCCGAAATTTCAGTTTACAAGCAATTTTCTGTTATAGACTCAATACAATTTGGCTTACTTTTTTTAACCACGGTGTATATTTGACCTCTGTATACACGACCCAACTCAGCTGTAGCGAGTTCACTAGTCGTACAGACGTGCATGAGGATCAAAGAGAAAGAAGAGGTCACACGTCCTTAATCGACCCAAATAATTATGCTTGTTACCGAATAAGCGATGGGACGTGGTGGTAGGCTACATAGCGGCAAGCTCGGCCTCTTGTGACCGAAGTGTTACAGGTTCGAACCTATCTCAACGTAGGCTATAGGCTGGTAGCGCATCAGAACCTTAGAGTCAGGGCCGGATTAAGGCATGTTCGACATGTTCGGCCGAACAGGGGCCCCACACTTTAGGGGGCTCCACACATTCAATAGGAATTTTTCATCATTGCTAATTATAATAGTAAAAAAAACTAAAAATGAGTTCAAAATCTATGAAGAAATTGTCGAATTATTCAAAAACTACTGACTTTAACATTACGCAACTTTTGCACATGTGTGGGGGCCCTTATTGCAGTTTTCATTTCCAGGCAGATTGAAAGACCTGTTGATATAATTATTGTCAAAATAGAAGTAGGCCTAATGAATTAATAATAGACGAATGTTGATTCGTTGAATTAATATAGCCTAACACGTTTTGTGAGTCATTTTGTCGTGCTTCTGTAAGGTTTGGGCCCCACAGTTTTAGGCCTACCGAACAGGGTCCCCACAATTGTTAATCCGGCCCTGCTTAGAGTTCTTCACGTAGTGCAAAGTCTGCGTGAGAGAGCGGAGGATGATCTTTGCGATCCATCGCCTGAACTTTAAGTGAATTCTAAGCTGCGTTCAATCACTTCATAAACCTCAACTATGATAAGACCGAAGCAGTAAGTCACTGTAGGCTAAGTGGTAATGCTTCGCTACTTTGAAATATTCATTGCACGAGAGACGAACTCATTTCCGTTGCGTACTCCGATGTTGGTCAAATGGCTTTCACTGTGACACACCCTTCATCCGCCTGCTGTACAGGCTGATTATTAATTGCTACTGTCTTGCGCGACGATTGAAAATAGCAAAAACTAATCGAGCGGTCTCTACAATTGCCTCTCTTCCCCCCATACTCCCTGGTGGCACTTGTTGGCCTGTTGTTATTTGTATATTCATGTATGTGTCTGTCTGTCTGTATGTCTATCTGTCTGCCTGTCTGTCTGTCTGTCTGTCTGTCTACATATCACTATATATTTAATCAAATTCTGTTGTGTGCCTCTTTCTTACTTCGTTCTCCATCTATTGTTGATTATCTGGCTCTGTGCCTCTGTTGCACCACAAAATCTCTTTCTGTGTCTGTCTCTTGTCTCTCTCTCTCTCTCCCCCTCCCCCTCTCTCTCTTCTATACTCTCTTCGTCACTGTCTCTGTTTCTGCTTCTGTCACACTGTCTGTCTCTCTGCATCCGTGTGTCTCTATCTCTCTGTCTGTCTGTCTGTCTCTCTCTCTTTTTCCTTCAACTAACGAGTACATGCACCAAAACCCCTATGTGCATATGTGTATTTGTGTATATGCTAGACCTACGTGCTCGACGTTTGTGTCTCATTTTCAAGTTTAAACTTCTCTAATTCTCTCTACTCAGCCAAATTCGCCAGAGGGCAAAACTGAAGCAGGAATCGCCAATTTCCGTCTTGCAGGGATTTCGATCGAACCACAACTCTTTACAAATCAAATTATCATAGCTCTACCCATGCTTGAAACCTACTTTGGGCCTCTTTGGCAGGGCCAGTCCCAATCCTGGAGAAATGAGGAGGGCGCGACGATAATATATCGTTGTTATAAAGCAGTGTCGTTTTAAGGCAGTCAACTGAAGTTCTCACCATGTGAGTTAGTGCGTGATTAAAGCAAAAATCCATTTCTTGGAGTAATGAAGGAAATTATGTACAATATATATATATTATATATCATATATTATATATATACATATATATGAATCCTGCTACTATGGCCTGCTGCAAATGACATTCAAGTGTAATGAGGCTGCTACAATAAATATATCAATAGGCCTATCTCAGTGTTTTAGCCCGTAGCAAGTTTTCCCTATGGTGGCACAAACGTTGAGTTTTCTTGAACTATTTGCATGCTGGAGACACCTACCGTCGGGTTTCTGCAACTACTCACTGAGTCTGTCGTGTTCAAATCGGTGTCTGACTGGTTAAACATTTCGAAGAGTGACTTTTGTGGGTGAATTTTGAAAGTTTATATTTCGTAAAGCTCACTATTAGCAGATTTAATGGTCAATTGACAAATTTAATTCATTTCAAATCTTTGTTGTCCTTGATGACCTGTTGATTGACCTCAATGACTCTTTGACAGTGGCGGCGCTAGGGGGGGATGGGGGCTAAGCCCCCCTACAAGAGGCTCAGCCCCCTAAAAAAATGACCATCTGAATTATTTTACATTAAAATATCCACGATTTTGGTCGACGACTAAAAAAAAAAAAAAAAAGGTCGTCAGAAATTTTGGCGGCGAACATAGAAAATTTTCATGAGATTTTGGTCGATGACTAAAAAAAAAAAAAAAAAAAACTGAAATCCTGGCGCCGGCACTGCTCTTTGACCTAGATTGTCATGCCACAGTCGCAAGAATTGACACCAGGTGAGGTCAATAGCCTATATATACACCTGATAATGACGTAAGTCCCCCACTGTTTACCCTCTGACAGTGCCAGTCCCAAGCCTGGATAAAGCAGGAGGGCGACTCTATAATCATCTTTTTTATATGAGACAGTGTCGTAAGATAGCAACAATCAGAAAATTAATCAGGCCATTGCACCAGTTACAGAGAGTAAGTTCCTTAGCTTAGAAATCAGGCTACTGTTACCAGTTACAGTCTACAGAGAGTAAGTTCTTCAGCTTAGCTGCCTTAGAAATGCGGTTGCAGGAAGTGATGTTAAAGCGTCCAATAGACGCAGCAGCGGAGCGTGACGTATATAGCGAGCGGCGTCCATGACCCGTAACGCACGCACGCACGATCGCACCGACATCTGCTCTGAACAGTTAAGCGACCATTCCCCGATCAACGACGCCTATAACAGAGAGAGGATCCTCATCCATTCGTATAGCAGCAGCAGACGAAGCTGTTCTGTTTGCCAGAGCGGAGGACCAGCTGATGCCAATATTCTTATCTCGACTCTCGAAACAGAACTCAACTTCACCGTCGATCGAGGCAGAGCCGCCGCCGCCGAGCGCGTTGAGAATAGAGATGTGGCCGCGATGATGCGGGTAAAAAACAAAAACAAGAACTTCTGCGCTTCTATCGGTCAGAATAATAATTATCGGCTATCGGTTGCGCATGGAGGGAGGCCATGGAACCGAGTCTCAAGAGAGGTAAGTCACGTGCTCTATGCATACATTGAATTATAATAGGCCCTACACAGTATTTAGGCTACAGACGATGCAGAGTTTATTAGGGGCATAATAATAATATGTGTTCATGCATGGATAAACAGTTTTGACGACTTTTAAACATGCAGACTATCTCTTGAGAACGTTTTCTTGACAATCCGGTTCATATTTCAGAAGTTCCGTCAGAATTAATTAATTAATTAATTAACTAATTAATTAATTAATTAGTTTAGATTTATTTATTCGGAATGATTAATAGGCGTTAGCGTCCCAAACATAATTTTAAATTAATAGGCCTTAAACATAATAGCACACAGAACTTGATTCTTGGCATTTTAGATATTTCTCCAGGTCTCCTATGGCGCAAAAGAGCCGTTCTTTGCCTCACAACCATGAGAGCCGTGAAAGTCAGTCACTGCTTTTGAAGGGTGGCACACCAAGTTGGTCCATGCAGTTTTTCCAGGTGTCCGTGACTGAAAAACCCATTAATAATTAACCAAGGTTATTGTTGCTTGCAAGTATACTATATATGGTGCCCAGGGCAGGTATTAAGTCGCCATGCTATCCCAAATAGGCTAAGCTCTCAACGCGCATGTGTAGTCTATACAACGCATAGCATATAGGGGCCTACTCACATGTTGGGACTACACATAACTTGAAAATTTGCTCTAATATTCTGTTGACATAGAAATTATAAATAGTTGTTCAATCAAACCGACTTGACAGCAGTTCTGACCGAAATTGGCCAATTAACTCTTCTGTTCTCTGAAGCCTATGTGTGTGTGCTCTCTCTCTGTGTGTGTGTGTGTGTGTGTGTGTGTGCGCGCGTGTATGTGTGACTGATGTTAGACGAATATACATTCAGACCCTCGTGTTGAGCGATCCAAAGGGTTGACTTGACCGATGAAAACCATTGATCCATTGTTTGCAATCCTGATTAATGGCGATTATCAATCGGGGGTGTGGGGTTGGGGAGTTGGGGGATTTGGAGGACGATCTCCCACGGTTTCCAGAAATAGGGTGCTTAACATATTATTAATTTATTATTAATTTACGGTTCTCGTTTACTTCCGAGTCTCTTGCATATAATTCAGCTATAATAGAGTGGGGTGGGGAGTTGCGCACCCGTTCCACGTGGGAACTGGACGCCACTGATCGTGGTTCATTTGAGGTCACATTGGAGACACACTGGAGACTCAATATGACACGCTTTGTTATAAGGCGAATTCTGATTTCACGTGATCGAAACAGCAATAAAAATTTACTTCAGCACATAACTTCTGTAAAACGGGATCTCGTTATAAAGACACCGTCAGAGCGAGTTTCTAGTGTATTAGACTTGCATTCTACTCATTAAGTTGCTCTGTGGACGGACATTTGCGCACAACACAAAAACCGCGCATAATAAGTAGGCTAGTTGAGCATCATACTAGCTATATTATAGGCCTATAATTATGAGGACACTTCATGTTGGAGTAGCGCTAATCATGGCCTTGAAGCATCGATGCCAATCATGAGGACTTAATCGCATTACAATCATTAATAGCATTGCTCGGCAAGCAACTGGCTGTGAGCGTGCGTGTGTGGTGTGTGTGTGTGTGTGTGCGTGTGTGTGTGTGTGTGTGTGCGCGTGTGCGTGTGTATGGTGTGCGTGTGTGCGTGTGTGTGTGTAGTGTGTTGGCGTGTTTGTGCAAGTAACGGTCGGGACAAACAGAGTGACGCTATTTATGAAGTTTATTCATAAAATGATGTATTAGGCTATCTAAAGGCGTGCACGCGTTTATATTATAGCGTCCGCCAGGTCGCGACTCTGTCCATGCAGTTGCTGCCCGTTCGAGTTGGTCTCACTCCATTAATGGCTTCCATGTCTATAAACCACAAAGGTGCCCATCAGTAGGCTAATTGCACAAAGGCATTTTATAGCCGCATGATGCAAAACACGTGTGAATATGACATACTTATTTGCATATAATGATTGCTTTGCATATGGTGGACTTATTTGAATACGGTGCACTTATTTGCCTAGGGTGCGCTTATTTACACATAGTGCACCTATTTGTATGTTGCACTTATTTGCATGCGTGGTTCACTCATTTGGACGTGAGGCGCTTATTTGCACATGGTGCACTTATTTGCACATGGTGCACTTATTTGCACATGGTGCACTTATTTGCACATGGTGCACTTATTTGCACATGGTGCACGTCTTTGCATGTGTTTCACTCATCTGAATGTGAAGCATTTATTAGTATAATATATGGTCCACTTATCTGCATGATGTGCACTTATTGATTTTTGTTATGGTTCACTACTTCGCATATATTGTTCACTCATTCAAAATCAGGCACTTATTTGCATATACATGTACGATGCACCCAAACTGCACTGCGCTGGCCGAGTTCGTTGTAATTGATTCGAATGCTTTTAATCTTGGGCTGCAGTCAGACGATCTTCTCTATACATACATATAGGTCTTCTTTTTCTGACCTCTTTCGAACCCTTGGAGAGGCTTCTTAACCGCACAGTTTCCATATCGCATATCGCTCCGTCTAAGCTAATCGTATCAATTCGACGTTCATAAATTTCCTTCGAGATCCAGTCTCTAGGAATGATATTATTTATATCAATGACAGACCGACCACTGCATGCTACAGCCTTCAGGTGAAACTGATTTCGTCCAGCTGGGCTTGATAACGGAGTTTCAGAATCTACTCACACAACTTGACACCGGCCATATTTTTGTCTGTAGCATTGTATCCACATCATTTAGGCCTAATGTATATCCTGCATAATATAAAAGATATATTCTAACTTTCATGTGTTCGTCTGCATGGTCGGAGTTTGGTTTCCGTTCTTGGAGGAGCTAAATTTGGGGCTGATCATGAGATTCGTTCTAGAAAACGAGCGGCGCCAAAGAAATATTTTGCCGGCCAAAAAAAGTTGATGACTTTTTTAGTCATTCGTATGTTTTGCGTGGGAGCTAAACCCGAGAAAAGGTACCATTTACACGGTGAAAAATTACTCTGGGTCTTCTTGGGGGGACTTAGCCCCCTAGCCCCTGACAAACTCCGCCCATGTGACAATAGGACGGACAAACATCTGTATGTCCGTCCTATTTTCAGTATCTCTGATCATCATAATTATATCATGGCTGCAACAGGCGTATACTTCTACATGAGTATTCGGTGGATATCGCCGCAATGTTGGTTGATCTGTGGGTTTAAGCACATGGTTTAAGGGTAGCCTATAGGCCTATTCGTAATCGTAATCTCCAACCTTCTAAAGCGATGCTCGAAAGCCAAGCGCGGGGCACCCACTCATTCACGAGTGTTGCGTTGAGTCAAAAAGGAGTTTCCGTAAGATCTGAAACCGAAACTATGATGCACTTTGCAAACTTGACCTTTTCGATTAATTATCAAGCGAATTTCGTGAACATCGCGCTTTTTTCGTCAGACCAAACGACCACTTCCTGCCTCTCTTCCGACATCTGATCTCCGTTACATAAACACGTTTACATAATATAGCCTTCAATGTGCTCAGGCTCCACTTTTCACTGGCGTGCGATGTCCCAGTCTCTGTTCACGCAACGTCCGAGTTTTAGAAGTTTGGAGATTACGATTATACGAGTTCCCATTTTATCTTCCGCAGAAACTTTGCCCATGACGTTCAGTTTGAAACGGATTGAACGAATTGAGACCTTAGACCTTAGGTCTAATCTATAAAAAAAACACCAAATTCTAACAGCTTGCTTCATAAACAGCTTCTTCACAGCTCATAGTGAGGTCGTATGACATGATCATCATTTTGTGTGTTGTAATTTGCAAAAACTTTAAAAAATCACATGTATTGGAACATGATTTTACGGATATTTGAAAAATGTAAAAATGTTTTTACACAGCTGTAACTTCTGAAGTAATTTAAATTCATTTATGAGATTTTCAGCGATTGTTGCTAAAACTTTCCTCTATCTATAGGCCCTACATCCTGCTATTTTCATATGATAATCTCTATTGGTTTCGGAGAAATGGCATTTCTGCTGATGGCACTTTTTTGAGCCACCCCTGTTACAGAATCAATATTAACTTAGCTAACAAGATGAACAGCTGTTGCTGTCACTTACGCAGCTAATAGACCTAACTAAAACATATCACGTAAAGTCGTAAACAATTTTTTTAAATAAGTAATTTAGTCAAACCTTCTTTAAAACTAAAACTATTTTTAGGTTAAGCCTCAGATTTATAAACTAAAAATTAATCGAACTAAAAGATTTTCAACTATTTAGGTGACTGTGGCGTATCACTGTTAATGAATCTCAACCTAATAAAGCAAAATAAGGATTTAAATTCCCGTCTCGGCAGTAAATAGGTCGTATATATCGACACAGGCCGGTGTGGCATGAAATGATGTCCGGCATGAAATTATGTCCGGAAAGCGTTGCCATTGGTTCATGTGACCGATGACGTCAGATAGTAACTGTCAAACAAAGGTTATTTATAGAGCCGTGAGATCTTGTCCGGGAAAGACATAAAATACCAAAGATAATAATTCCAGCGCAGCCTGTCCACCTAATAATAGACATCGACATCTATATTTAGAACTGGTTATTAACAGTAGCCACATATCGTTTTCGTTAGAGATCCAAAATACTAAAGATAATGATTCCAACATCCCATAAAAATTGGGAGCTATAATTACGAGAAATATGGTAAAATAAATTATTAGCCTAATCGCAAAGGATTGTCCATAGTTAATCGGTGTTTGTATCAGGTTATAGAAAAAGCATGTTGCATAGAATAGACACCACAAATGTCTGACGCAGAATATTTTATGCTCACAAGGTATTAGGCTGCTATCCGATTTAGGTTACTCCATGTAATACTCGACTCAGGACAACTAATGTAGTATTACAATAAACGAAAATACATCATCTGGAATTTCAATCATGTAGGCTAATCCCAGGCCTGTTTCCACCTATTGTTAAAAGGCCGTACGATCTGCGTTTGCGACATCATGACTTTGAACTGCCAAGAAAAGATTACTTTAATTTCATCTCTCGAGTACTTTTTAAGACTGTTCGCACTGTTATTTTAATCCATTTCTTTCCTTTTTTTCTCTTCATGTAATAAGTTGAGCTCTGCCAACTTAATTTTCTCGAAATAAACGAGGTATATAGCCTATCATACATGATAAT
>OX457052.1:23822155-24022155 GCA_949752735.1 Lumbricus terrestris | reverse complement strand
ATCTTATGTACAATGTAATCGTATCTTAATCGTATTCTCCAATTTCTAGAGCGCCACTCGAAAGCCAAGCACAGGGCACAGCTTATTCACGAGCGCTGTACTCGGATCATCGACTCCCAATGATGCTTGTCTGTCAGCGCTAGCTGCTGCAACGACGTGCAGCGAGGGGTTAAACAGTATATATATGCCTCCATATTGATGTCTGTCTCTCTCTCTCTCTGCCTCTCTCTCTGCCTCTCTCTCTCTCTTCCTTTCTGTCTGTGTGTCTCCACATCTCTCTCAGTGTGCGTCTCTGTATATGCATGACTTTCTCAATGTCTATTAACTTGATCTGCACCCGTCAATCTATCTCTCTCTGGGTTCTTCGTTGCATGATTCTGTTTTTATTCTCCTGACGTTTCGTTGTTCTTTATATTTGTTTACTTCTACTCTGTCTCTATAATTATCCATCTCTCTTTCTGTGTGTCCCTGTATGTCTTTGTCTGTCTGTCTCTGTCTGTCTGTCTGTGTCTGTCTGTCTGTCCGTCTGTCCGTCTGTCTCTGTCTCTCTCTCTCTTTGACTGGCTGTGCATCTTGTGTAATGTGTATTTCCACTTCAGTGTTCGTAAAATACAGAAGTAAAATACTGAAGTTCTCATCGTCTCTGTATGGCTGCTTGTCTGTGTCTGTATCCTATTCACTGTCTCTCTCTCTCTCTTTCTCTTCTCCTTCTCTATCTGTCTGTCCCTCTCTATCTGTCTCTCTGCATCCTCTCTCTCTCTCTGTCTTTCTCTCTGTATCTGTCTCTGTCTCTTCGTGTCTGTCTGTCTGTTTCTCTCTCTCTCTCTCTCTCTCTCTCTTTCTCTCTCTCTCTCTCTCTCTCTCTCTCTCTCTCTCTCTCTCTCTTGTACGGGTGTCTGCCTATTTCTTTGCCTCGCTGTCTCTGAACGAACTACGCAGTCTGAACCTTGAAGTCATGTTTACATTATTACATACATGCACATAAATTCATAATATATCTCCAGATATACTCTGCACAAGCAGCCGACGATGTGCCCTTCAAGATATAAACATAATTAAGTTCATGTAGTTTTCATCTCATAATTCAACCTACATTTTAACCGTATACATCGGCTTAATAGAACATCAAGCTGTCTCTTTAAGTTCTGTCGCCTACACTGGGTCGAGTTAAGCGAAAGATGAATTATGACCGTTTAATACGTGTATTATATACGACGGGTGCGATATTCACATGCATGTCCCACACAGAAGAGCAGGGCAACAACCCGCTTCAGATGATCAGATCAAGACAGTAATATATGCAGCCAGAGACAGCCATGCTGTGGAGTTTCAGCGACTTCATTATACTTGACCTCGGCATATAGCACGAGACCGGGTTGTCAACCCTCTTCCTCACCACTAACACAGTCTAACAGTGAACCTCTGCAACTCCCCTGCCTGTAGTAGTGCCAGTCCCAAGTCTATAGAAAGGAGGAGGACGACATGCACTAATAGATAGGCCTAATGCAAGGTCTTTGCTGTTATGACCAAAGGCGGACACAGAAATTATCGAGGGGGGGCAAAATGTTTGGGAAAATTTGTTGAATTTTTGCCCCAAAAAGCTGGTGATCTTTTTTAGTCGTTTGGTCCGACTTGTCTTGACATGTAGCATACCATTTTCCCTGCCAAAACAACTGACGGCCTTTTTTAGTCGTTTGGTCGAACTTCTCTTGAAATGTATATACCATTTTCCTTGCAAAAAACTGATGACCTTTTTAGTCATTTTTCCGCTGTGTAACTGTGTAAGCTCATGCATAGAACATCATACATGTAGATATAATACATCAGCACATTTGATACATTTCTAAATGCACACAGCATATTCTATTGTCTGGAAAATATGCCATTGAAACTTACTGTTGAAAACTTGTTGAAACCAAATGGGGGGCACGCTCTATGGGCGTTTCTCAATGGGGTCCATGGCCGGATTTGCCCCCCTGGATCCGCCTCTGGTTATGACACATCGTTATTAAACAATGCAACTAATGAAGAAAAACAATTTTGCTAACAGAAGCGCGTTATGAATGGTCGTTATACAATCCAATTCTATAGTTGATTATGGTCCATTCGAAAGTGCAGAGTGACTCTCAAAGCCTTGACAGATTGGTCATTTTATATCATCAAATTTAATTCATTAAGTGCAACTAGTTGAAGGGATATCATGGTGAGAAGCTGTGGCTAAAAAATTAAGACGCAGAATGAAATTAAGCGGAATGCATAGGTATATGCAAAAAGAAAAGACAGCATGAGATAGCAATAAAGGATAAATAACACAATGCCCCACGATGCAAAAAAGTTTAGATAAGATAACATAAGCTACTATAGGTGTGACATCAGACCAGCAATTAACCTTCGACGAGCGTGTGAACCAGTGCGCAGTCAATGCTTTTATAGTCTGCGGCTGATCGGCTCCATGGCGCTCGCTGTCTATATACAAAAGCTGCTTCATAGGTTTCAGACGCGTGTATTCATATGCACTGTGAGATGGAGTGCAAAGCCATTTTGAGAGGGGTTACCTCCTCCTCATCAGATTAATCAACTCAAAGGCTCAAAGCCCTTGCATAGACATCTTGGTTAATGTTTTGGAATAATTCTAAAGTCCGGTCGTGTTGTATTCAACTGCAAGTGGGTTGAGCTGCTTGCAAAGATGCAATTAAACACAATAGTAGGCAGGGTCGTTACTCCCTCACCTTATCACCTTATCCACTGTCTTTTTTCTGAACTGATCTGTTTACGCTCTGCAACATAATAATCTAGTTGTTTCGCATCATATGTACTGCCCCATTGAAACTTGGAAGCATCGAGGTGTTTGTTCGCCCATCTATCCCCCCACTCCCAGTCTGGCATGGGCAGAGACTTGGTCTAGAACTTTCGGGGGACAAACGAGTGGCGGAAAGACGATCGCCCAGGCTCGACATTTTGGGTGGTTACCCGAGTCGACGACGAAATTTTCAAATTTCATCGGCCAAAAATTTCCGACGACTTTTTTCGTCAAAAAAGCTGATGACCATTTGTAGTCATTTGATATTCTAGTCTTCTTTATAGTCTTTACTTCTTCCATATTACCAGAATTAACCAACAATTAACGACTGTAAAAGTTTACGATGCTATTTTTTATATTTCTCTTCTTTAATATTGGGAGGGAACATAACAATGGGCGGTCCCACACCACAAACATTAGAGGACCACCCCTCTGTCCCTCCTTGACAGTACTTGGGCCCAAGTCTGCGCCCGTGCAGTCTGGAGCATGCTGGAGTGACAATCTCGCAAATTTCTTCTTTCTCTTGTCCAGCATCAATCAATTAATAACTTAGGCTAATCAATCAACCCATCAATCACAATATATATAGTACCGCTTCACGATCTTTACTCAGAGGTGCTTTCCCAAGTAAAAAGCCTGAACTTTCCAGTCGTCAGCGATGAAAACCATTAGTGTTCTTGTTGGTGCAATAACAAGCACCACACGCACACAAGAGCCTACACATGCCCTATAACATAAGATGGCTTCTAAGTGCTTTAGACGCGGCCTAACTTCATCTGTGATGGAACCGCTGTAGACCTACTTATGAACTCCTACGTATCTCGTTGAGTGGCCTGCCGCGTTAAAAGCACGGAAGAGGAGAATGATTAAACGCATAGATTAGCTCTAAATCCTATACAGTTTGCCATTTTCGATGCGATGACAAGATTAGTGGCCTTCATTGTGTGGGTGTGTGTTCATCATATTAGTAGATTGTCTGGTCGTCTAGTCACTTCAGTGCAACCTGGTCTCGGAAGGTGTGCACCACTGCGATCCGCGTTATTGCTTATTTTAGCCGATGAGTTATAGTTGCAGGCAGAGAGAGAGAGAGAGAGAGAGAAGAGAGAGCGAGAAGAGAGAGCGAGAGAGAGAGAGAGAGAGAGAGAGAGAGAGAGAGAGAGAGAGAGAGAGAGAGAGAGAGAGAGAGAGAGGGAGGGAGGGAAGGAGAGAGAGAGAGCGAGAGAGAGAGAGAGAGAGGGAGGGAGGGAGAGAGAGAGAGAGAGAGAAGAGAGAGAGAAGAGAGAGAGAGAGAGAGAGAGAGAGAGAGGGAGGGAGGGAAAGAGGGAGGGAGAGAGAGGGAGAGGGAGAGGGGGAGAGGGAGAGAGACAGAGAGACACAGAGACAGAGAGAGAGAGAGAGTCACTCATCTTCACAAGCACAGGCACAGAGACACAGAGTCTATACAGAGACAGACAGACGCAAAGATATTCGCATGCATACATACATGCAGACAGACAGAAACACTGTCACAGACGTATAGACTCATGTACTTCAAGTATACACAGACCTAGACACAGACACAGACAGACAGACATACACAGGACACGAAAGCAAGACATGCAGGTAACAGACAGAAAGACAAAAAGACACAAGGACAGAGAGTGAGAGAGTGAGAGAAAGAGAGTGTGTGGCTGTGTGTGTGTCTGTGTATCCGTGTGTGTCTTTGTGTGTCTTTGTGTGTCTGTGTGTGTCTGTGTGTGTCTGTGTTCGTCTGGGTGTGCGTCTGTGTGTGAGAGAGAGAGAGAGGAGAGAGAGAGAGAGAGAGAGAGAGAGAGAGAGAGAGAGAGAGAGAGAGAGAGAGAGAGACAAAGAGAGAGACTGCAAATGAGAGTGGAGGAGCAGACTGTAGATAAGGGCATTCGTATCATCATTTGACTTATGAATAATAATATTGCCTCCCGTCATCGGTCGGTCACGAGATGAACTGCGTCGCTTATTCATATCTCATAGCAGGAGGAGGAGAAGGGGGAGGGGAGGAGAAGTGGAAGGAGAGGAAAAGGGGAGTAGAGGAGAGGAGAAGTGGGAGGAGAGGAAAAGGGGAGGAGAGGAGAGGAGAAGTGGGAGGAGAGGAAAAGGGGAGGAGAGGAGAGGAGAGGAGAGGAGAAGTGGGAGGAGAGGAAAAGGGGAGGAGAGGAGAGGAGAAGTGGGAGGAGGAGAAGGGGGAGGGGAGGAGAAGTGGAAGGAGAGGAAAAGGGGAGTAGAGGAGAGGAGAAGTGGGAGGAGAGGAAAAGGGGAGGAGAGGAGAGGAGAAGTGGGAGGAGAGGAAAAGGGGAGGAGAGGAGAGGAGAAGTGGGAGGAGAGGAAAAGGGGAGGAGAGGAGAGGAGAAGTGGGAGGAGAGGAAAAGGGGAGGAGAGGAGAGGAGAAGTGGGAGGAGAGGAAAAGGGGAGGAGAGGAGAGGAGAAGTGGGAGGAGAGGAAAAGGGGAGGAGAGGAGAGGAGAAGGGGGTTGGAGGAGCGAATGGGGGAGGCCGAATGGAGGAGGCTGTGGAAGCGACGGCGGGTCCTCTACTAAGCCGAGCGCATGTTTCGTGTAATTTCTGCGTTTTGATTAAAGCTGGGTTCCGCTTTATTTGTCCCCAAAATATGGGTTCCAATACATACACTCAGACACACGCACCCGCACACACACACACGCACTCACACACACACACACACAAACACGCACGCACACGAACACCCACACTCATCCACACAGACAGACACTGTATACATGCGAGAGATTCGGGGTTTATTATGTTTTGTTGTGCAACACTGCGACCATCCTCCTCCTCCTCCTCCTCCTCTGCTGCTGCATACATCCAGTCGGTTGGTCGGTCTGTTGGTCGTATTAGATTGGGGTCAACGCATCGTCGGATGGATGGCGCCAAACCAAACAGCACAACAATGCTGTTTGTCTGGCAAATATCATCGTCATCCTCGTCAGCATCAGCACCAGCTTCATCATCATCATCATCATCATCATCATCATCATCATCATCATCATCATCATCATCATCATCATCATCATCAGTGCTGCATGCTGCATGCTGCATGCTGCTGCTGCTGCTGCTGCTACTGCTGCTGCTGATGCTGTCTGTTTAGACAAATGGACAACGCCTTGACGTCTTCATGGCGCCATGGTTGGTTGTTGGATGTATGCACATGTATGTGTGTGTATGTATGTATGTATGTATGTATGTATGTATGTATGTATGTATGTATGTATGTATGTATGTATGTATGTATGTATGTATGTATGTATGTATGTATGTATGTATGTATGTATGTATGTATGTATGTATGTATGTATGCATGTATGTATGTATGTATGTATGTACGCACGTATGTATGTATGTATGTATGTATGTATGTATGTATGTATGTATGTATGTATGTATGTATGTATGTATGTATGTATGTATGTATGTATGTATGTATGTATGTATGTATGTATGTATGTATGTATGTATGTATGTATTTTCTATGTGTTTGTATTTATGTAGATATATGTTAGTATATATAATATATGGGTGTTTGTGTGCGTGTGTGTGTGTGTCTGGCCTCTGTCCGTCTCTGTCTCTATCTCTGTCTCTGTCTCTGTTTCTCTATGTCTGTGTCTCTGTCTCCCCCTCTTTCTCTCTTAGTGTTTTTCTCTGTATCTGTTGCCTTCTTCCTCTAAGATTCCTTTCACATGCTTCCATCGCATTCTGTCTCTGTGCGTGACTGTGCGCCTGTGTTTCTGCATGAGTATCTGTGTGTCTACATGTCTGTCTGTCTATCTCTAACATTCTTTCCGCTGTCAACCTCCCATGCACCATATTGTTTGTCTCCCGACCTCAGCGCACGTGGCGTTGTATTTCTCCTATTTATTTCTCTTAAGTATATCTATTTCCTTCAGTGTCGTTCAGTCGTTCGTTCAGTCGATCTTTCAGTCGGTCATTCAGTCGTTCGGTCGGTAGTTCGTTCAGTCGTTCGTTCAGTCGTTCATTTGTTCAGTCGTTCGTTCAGTCGTTCGTTCAGTCGTTCATTTGTTCAGTCGTTCGTTCAATCGTTCGTTCAGTCGTTCGTTCAGTCGTTCGTTCAGTCGTTCGTTCAGTCGTTCGTTCAGTCGTTCGTTCAGTCGTTCGTTCAGTCGTTCGTTCAGTCGTTCGTTCAGTCGTTCGTTCAGTCGTTCGTTCAGTCGTTCGTTCAGTCGTTCGTTCAGTCGTTCGTTCAGTCGTTCGTTCAGTCGTTCGTTCAGTCGTTCGTTCAGTCATTCGGTCGGTAGTTCGGGCCGTTATAGTTGTCCGAAACTTCCGATTAAATTGTAACTTCTGATGGCTATTCAGATAGAAGCGATGGAGCCAATTATACAACGCTATAGTTAGGTCATTGCGACTATAACCGCGTGATCACATAATATTATATCCATGGCCGTTTCGTTCCAATATAGTTCCTAATAGAGGAGCGTCGGAGAGTTGTTCCACGTAACAACGAAGCCCGATCCAGCGTTAAACACGATGCAGTAGGTGGAAGTGGAAGACGAGAGGAAGGGAGGAAGAGAGAGGGAAGGAGGAGTGGTTGACGGAGGAATAGATTAAAGAGACAATGATGGAAGGACGGATTAAACGGAGAGATGAATGGAGCGGTAGAGTGACCTCAACAGAATTAAGAAGGGTTGCGGGCTAAAGGAAGTAAGGGAGAGGGCATGGTCAGTGAAACAATGGAAGGAAAAAGGATAGACCTATGGAAGGACTGATGGAAAGCGAGTGATCGCAGAAAATCAGGAAAGTGGAAGGAAGATGGAATATGTAACAGGGAATATGAAGAGGGAGAGCGATAGGAGACAAAGGGGGAGAATTAGGGACCAATACGGCAGAGACAGAAGAGGACACCTTTGCAATCGAGTATAATAATAATTATATCCTTGGGAGTCGCTTGGCAAACTATTCGTGGCAAATTGATTCAAGAGTTACAACGTCATGTACACAGTCACACATTGTGGCTCATCAAATGGTGCAGACCTACTGCCTATTAGAAAAATCCAATCATCAAGATTTTGGTAACATCACAAGGGCTCAAGGTGGTTTTGAGGACATGTGGTCTGTGCTAAAACAAATTACACAAACTGGACGATTTGACAATGATAGTCCTAATATCCAATTCAAGTGAATGACTTTTAGTTATGGGTCTATTAAGACGGATGACCTAATAAACAATCAATCAATCAATCAATCAATCAATTTTTTATTGGTCCATATGTGTCAAGCACACTAAGATATAAGGCAGGAAAATAGTTACATAAAGCATAACAAGTATCACAAATTAAACAGGCAATAATCAAGGTAAGAACTAATTAGTTAACGCAAATTATAAAAAACCTTTGGGCTAAATTGGGGATACCCCCAGGAATATATAAGAAGAGATTATTTAAACCCAGTGGCTATAGGATAGAGTGATACCATGCAGTGGGAGAAGATAACCCTAAACCTGGAGTGCGTTAAAGATAAACTCTAATACAAATCCTTAGTATATCACTTGCACTGCGCGTTGTCTATACAATGCGATGCTTGTTTTTATAAATGCATAGAATTTTTAAACAATTAATTAGGCCTATAAATATCTCTCATGGGCGCCCCCAGATGTTTCTGTAGGAGCGGCAGAGCAAAATGGTCACGGCAAAAAATTTAGCAGCAGCTTGCAAAAAGTGAAGCAGGAAATTGAGAACATGGGTTTCACAGATGTTTCTAAATGTAAATTTCTCGATTTCACTTTATGTAGCATTACAGTAGGCCTATCATTAGTGCGAATAAAGTTGCTTAAGCCAAAAAGTAGTCCTAATAAATAGGTATCAATTTTTTAGAGGGGGGAAAGGAAGGCAAGTGACCCTGTATATCTCCGATTTCATTGGCATCATAGCAAGGGGCCGTCCATAAAGTACGTCACGCTATTTTTGACCATTTTTGACCCCCCCCCCTGTCACAAACTGTCACAAATCTCGGACCCCCCCTAAAGTACGTCACACTTTCGAATTTGTTTTTAAAAAACATAACCATTTACCTAACCCTCTAAACCCTAGGATACTATCCCTAATCCCTCTGATAGTGACGTGTGTCCCTAAACGCTTTGATAGTGACGGGAAATCAACTTTTATTCCGCCAGGCCTGGTTTTAGACACGCCTGGCCGGGCCGGGTCGGATTTTAGGTACTAAGAACATAAATAAATAAAAAAGAATTTAAAAAATAAATGTGTGACGTCACACATGGCCTGACCCCTCCCCCCTGTCACAAACTGTCACACTTTCTTACACCCCCTCCCCCCCCCTGGAGCGTGACGTACTTTATGGACGGCCCCCAACTATGTCATAATAGATTAGATTGGATAATAATATATTAGATTAGATTAGATAAGATAATAATAGAATAGATTAGATTAGATTATATTAGATTAGATTAGATTAGATAATAATATATTAGATTAGATTAGATTAGATTAGATAATAATATATTAGATTAGATTAGATTAGATTAGATTAGATAATATTAGATTAGATTAGATTAGATTGGATAATATTAGATTAGATTAGATTAGATTAGATAATAGTATATTAGATTAGATTAGATTAGATTAGATAATAATATATTAGATTAGATTAGATTAGATTAGATTAGATTGGATAATAATAGATTAGATTAGATTAGATTAGATTGAGTAGGTTATATATGATGAGATTAGATAATAGACGCAAAACAACGTGGGACCGTGGGTACAGTGTCGACAATGATGACTGTTGCTTCAAAATGGCCGTCGCCTATTGCCATATATTACTTCCGTTGGGGCCTGCAGTATGGAGTATGGCCAAATATTAATCCGATAATTATAATAACAACAATACTCAGCCTTTAATCCTCGCTTAATTCCACTGGCGTGCTAATGCTGGTTCCCTGCGGGACACGTGCAGAGGTCACCCCCGACCCACTCCACCCGCCCCACAAACCCACACATCCGCTTAGACGAGATGCGAAGCAGGGCTACTACAAACGCACAACATTAAACTTAATGTGGCCACAGCGTATACACGAATAGACATTATTGCAGTATAGGCTGATTGGAAAACAAACATCTTTTATTCAATCTGGTTAAAACATCGGACCAGCATAAAGAAACAGTTCAGCTGCTAAAATTGACCGACATGCATGTTCAATGATTGTTCACTTGTGTGTATGTATGTATGTATGTATGTATGTGCACTTGTTATAGCGCCACTTCAAGATTTCTACTCAGAAGGGCCCCCGAATACAGCGCGGGCACTGCATCGGAGTTTCACGCCGAAGCGCTGAGCAATTGCGAGTGAAGGACTTGCCCAAGGTCCTTACGCGGCGGCTTGAGGTGGATTCGAATCTGCAACCCTCCGGCTGCAAGGCAACGAACGTATACCCACCGCCCCACTCTGTGTGTGTGCATGTGTGTGTGGTGTAGTATATTATTCATAGGTTATGAGTTCATCCTATGCATATTTCATGCATGCATGCAGCCATGTCGTTGGTCCCGTAATTTTGGTTCCGCTCGCTGTCTTGTTGACCCAGAGTCTCGCTGAGGACTTACGACGAAGGTTCATCTGGTTGGCTGGAAGATGGATCCTTTGTTGACTTGTGGTGGATCGAATGGTCGATCTGTCAATCAACGATTGATTGCTATCTGAGAGCGTAGAGGGGAGAGACAGACAGACAGACAGACAGACATACAGAGACAGACAGACAAACAGAGACAGAGGGACAAAGAGACAGAGACACACAGAGAGAGACAGAGACAGAGAGAGGCAGAGAGACAGTGACAGAGATAGAGAGATAGAGAAATAGAGAGACAGAGAGAGAGACAATGACAGTGACAGACAGACAGAGAGACAGACAGACAGAGGACAGAGGAATAGATAGAGATGGAAAGAGGGAGACTGAGATAGAAACAGAGAGACATTGACAGAAGCAGAAACAGACAGACAGACAGAGAGACAGACAGAGAGACAAACAGAGAGACAAACAGAGAGAGAGAGAGAGAGAGAGAGAGAGAGAGAGAGAGAGAGACAGACATGGAGACAGACTGCTTCCTGAGTAATTCATTAAAGAGAATTCGATCTCATTGTCTGATAGATTTGTGTCAGAAGCATCGACTCTCGGTATAAGCAGCGATTGGATCTGTGCATATCCGTCCGAAGGATGCGAATTGACGGCTTGCAACGTTTGATTTCATGAAAACTATAGAAGTATGACTATAGCTTTCAAATGTCATGGGAGTCTATTTACATGGTTGACTATGAGCAAATATACACTTCTATTTTACAGAAGATCATAATTGGTATTATGTCCATTATAATTTGTATTATGTCATAATAATTTATATTATGTCATAATAATTTATATTATGTCCATAATGATTTATATTTTGTCCATAATAACTTGTATTATGTCCATAATAATGTAACGCGGCATATAATTTGGGTTATAATTTACGGTCGCCATTTTGGATCCGCCATCTTTTCATTTATAGAGCGCCTGTTCTCGGGTAATATTATTTTATTTCTGATATCGTGTCTGACACGAATCTCAACGACCGACAATCGCAGTCGATGTTTTTGGCAAGCCTCCGTTGAATCAACTTCCTCGTCTCGCCCTGCAGCTGGGAGCTGTAGCCGAAAGGAGGAGGTGAAGTTGAATGACTGCCATCAGCGATAATTTCGGACGACCAAGCGGCATGATGCAAAGTGTCAAAGCGATACATTCAGGCAGATAAGAGAGGGGTAAGATAGACGGACGGAAAAGGACAATCCGCCCACGCACCGATGCCTGATGGAGAGTGAGGGCAATACAGCCAGACGGACATGAGATAAGGGAGAGGTAAAGAGAAGAAGACTAAGACTCTGTCACACGACACTCGCACGTGTCGAAATTGCGACGTTAGATTAACGCCTCGAAGGGAGAGGGAGGGCCACGTGTGCGGAAATTGAAGCTGAGTATATGCGCCGAAGGCTAGCTGGGAAACTGCGCAGTTTAGTTTCATCCGGGGCTTGTGTGTTGGCGTGAATCACCTCCGTGGAACACTGAGTGCAGAACACGCAGAGACGTGGAAGAGGTGAGACGTAGAGGTGCGATCGGGACTTTGCAGGTAGAAGTCGTGTTGAAGGCAGAAGACGTTTTCGACGGAGAAGAGACGTTTTCGTGTTAAGTCAGACTCGATCGGAACTTTGAGGAGAAGAAGACGTTTTCGTGTTAAGTCAGACTCGATCGGAACTTTGAGGAGAGAAGACGTATTCGTGTTTAAGTCAGAAGCAGCCAGAACGTTGAAGGAAGAAGATGTCTCTTGTTTAAAGTGGACGCTGTCGGAACTCAAGAAAGAACAAGATGTTTTATAGTTAATATAAAGTATAGGTATATAAGACGAAAACGGTCAGAACTTTGAACGAACAAGACTGAAGTGATGGATCATTGCGGCTGATTCTCGTCGGCAAGATTCGCACTCGGGCTTCATCATCGGGTCAGATCCTGGAGAAGAACATGTCAACGCCGTTCTTCGCGCCATGTCACGATGGACTCTCTTTATCTGGACATGAGGTACGAGTGGATGGGTTTTAGGGTGATCGGTTCTTTAACTTTGGGCTACTTTTAAATTGGCCGAGGGACTTGAAAGTAAATCGGGGATTAACTTAGCTTTACTCCGGTCCAAGTGTGTTTGCATTGAATGTCTTTGATCATAACAAGAAGCTATTAGTTAAAATATCTGACTTTGTTTATTGTTTGCATTGAGTGTAATCGAAGTTGGTTACGTAATTGATTGATTACTTTGAATGTGGTTGTTGTTGATTGAGGATTCAATTGATGGACTATAATAAGAAACATTACTGAAATTACTGACTTTGTTCACTGATAGTGATAGAATTACCTGTAGACCTAATTCATATTGCGCCATGGAAGAAAGTAGACCTGTAACACCTTCACAGCCGTCTAGGCCTCCCTCATCTCTGGAGGTTGTAATGGAGGCTATAACTTCCATGCATTCATCCATGCAGTCACATGCCCGAGACACACAAGATGCGATTGCCTCGGTAAGGTCAGATGTAAGGGAGGAAATTTCGGCCGTGCACTCTAATGTTAGAGAGGTGCTAACGGAGGTCATGACACGCTTAGAGCGACTCGAGGCATCGCCGGTCCCAAGATCTGTTGTGGGTTCGAGCCCTGGACTGGAGTCCACCGCTGTTGCCATCGCGGACGTGCCTTGCCAGTCGACCATCAGACTGGCAGAGTCTTCAGGCGCTAGGCCTAAAGATTTCACCCACCTGGGCACGCTGCGCAGAAGTGAGCGTCTGGCCCACAAGGATCCAATCTCATATAGAGAGCTTGGTAGCCGAGATGGTTGGCAATCATTCCATCGGTTGGATTTGAACCCGAGAGTCCCCTCCTCTTATCCTCGATCCATTTCTCAGGACCATGACCATGACCCACAACAGCACGCGGCCTCCTTGCCGTACGATGATCCGGAATTGGCGACTCCGGGGATGACGGTGGGGGCGGGCGTTACAATTGGTACCAGAAGTGGGGTACTGGTACAAATTGGTTCTAGGGATTTTGGTGAAAATAGGTCAGAAGAGGCAACTGACTATGCTAGGAGAGGAGAAATGGCAATATCTTTTGAACGAAGGAAGGAAAGGGAATTTGCTGATAATGTGGAAATTATGTCTGATGAAGGTAGTGTGGACATTGAAATCAGCAGGATGATGGAAGCTAGACCTAAAACTGTTAAAATAATTGATAACAGAATGCAAACAGCACTGCAACCGGAGTTTAGGGACTTAGAAATAAGTAAACCGATCGCCAATCAATTGCCACGGGAGGGGGGTGATAAGGCTAATCCAGTTCCTTTGGCCTTTTCGTCGCTTCCTCATGTCGAATATCCTCGACCTAATCCGCAATGGAGGATGCAAGCGTCGCTCGCAGACGTCGGTCGACAAAGAGCAGAAACAGCGATGAACCCGGTCGACATTCGGCAATCAACGTCGGGAATGCCGACCTCAATGCCCGACAGCGCTTTCGACGGCAGAACGACTTCGACCATGGTTGGTCGTAACTACGCTCGACCCGACCTTCATCTTGGACCAACAGCGATGGCGACGATCGACAGGATGCAGCCGAGTGTCCGCCTCGACAATCCACACGTATCGAGGATGCCTCCTGCTCCGAACTACGATCCGAGCGCGTTCTACGAACACAGCGACAACCGGGTTTGGCTCGACCCGCTCCGCTGTCCTGACCCGCTTCGACCAAGCGACGACATCTTTCCCCGGTGGCCACCCATCGTGGAATCGGCGAGAATGAGCTCCTGCCTCGGTGCCCAGAATTTCGGATTCGGCCGTGACGTCGAACTGCCTCGTTCATCACTACTGAAGCCGACACTTCCGGTGAGGATTGAAACAACTGGCGTCGATAAAACACCTGCGTCTTCCAATGTTTCGGTTGGCCTGATCCGAACCGTCCCGATGACCACCGTCGCGACACAAACGACCGGCGACCTGGAATTACCGTCTACCAGCTTGGGTGGAACCGCGAAGGAGCCTGAACCGACCGCGTCTGCAACACCTAAAGTTGGCGAGGTGAAACCGTCATCGACCCCTGCTCCAAAGCCAAAGCAATGGCTAAAACTCGGTTCGTACAGCGGGAAGACCGATGTCGAAATCTTTCTTCGCAGATTCTCCGTTTGTGCAAAAAACAACGGCTGGTCTGAGGAGGAAAAGCTAAACCAACTTGTTGTCGCTTTGGTCGAACCAGCAACGAACTTGCTAAGTGAGACAAACGCAGACAGTTTGGACACCTGGACGGCGCTGGTCCAGCGACTGCGAGAGAGATATGGGAATGCCGAGCAACAAGCCTTGTTTCAGACACAGCTCAGCACCAGAAAGCAGAAGCCTGATGAAGATATGGGATCGGTGGTGGATGACATCCGCCGGTTGACGTCACGAGCGTATCCGGGCTCCTCGACTGTCCACAGCGAGGCAATTGCTGTTCGAGCATTCTTGGATGCCCTCAGAGATCGAACTCTCGCTCTTAAGATCCGTGAGCGAGAGGCAAAATCATTGGATGAAGCATACAAGGTAGCGATGCGACTAGACGGGTATCAAAAAGCAGAAGCCGGCGGCCACGAACAGCACGAACGACGACAGGGGCGAATCAATGCGATTAAAGAAGAAGATGCGAAAGTGAAAGACTCGGAACTGAAAGATTTGAGATGGGAGCTGGAGCAAATGAAAAGACAAGTAGAGCGACAACCATTGGCGGCGCCACAAGTCAGATACCACAATAGCGGGCCATGGAGAGGTCAGAACGGCTCAACTGGAAATGGATGGTACAATGCGAACGGAAATAACGGTAACTGGCGAAATAATCAGCGCGGTTATTACGACTACCGGCCAGAACATTGGAATTCTGCGGGCGGATACCGACAGGCGGTGAGACCGGAAGCTGGACGATCTGGCCGAAGGTGCTACGAGTGTCATCAAGTGACGGACCATATAGCACGCTTCTGCCCTCTTCGACAGCAGCAGCAGGCTGCCCGGAACGACAACCAGGAACAACCCGTGAGCGATACTCCAGACAACCCGATCGCCGGTCGTGTGTGTGCTGTACGGAGTTCCGCTCCAGCACCGAGCGGAAACCAAGGAAACGGAGGGAATCAGACGAGGAGTCGAGACGATGGCCGGAACTCGCCAGGAGAGGAGCGCCGCTGTTTCCTTTGTAACGACCGCTTCCACCTTTGGAGGGCGTGCCCCCTCCGCCACTGGTCTTCCGACGACCACAACTGGAGAACGCTTGAGGAACCGAATGGAAATCATCCGTCTGGGACTTGGCACCATATGGGTATCTATCCGTAAAGGTCGTTGCGGCCGTCATTTGGAAGGACAGGAACTCGCTTGTAACACTGGTTTGATTTGGATGATACATTTTTATTTTTTCCATGTGAAAGAATTTACATGTTTGTTTACTGTGACTATTGTATGATTGCACTGATGATGATTGCTAATGAGTGGTTAAATGGTGATTCATATTCGTATTGTATTCGTATTCATTAGTGTGCTGTATGGTGTATTAATATTTGTATTGAAACGCATAAGGATTGCATTGCATATGGACAATTTTACTATAGCATTGCCGTATATAGACATAATAAGGACTGTCATTGCGCTATATAAATAATAAACTGACCTGAGGATAGATTAACTAAAGTGGCATATTTTAATTAAGTAATGACCTGTCTTGAGGATAGGTAGGCCTATTAACTACTAGGTTGAAGTTTTAAGCTGGTTTCTTTGAGGTAGACCGTGGTGATAGTCGACATACAGAGTTATAATAATATGAGCTAAACAGAGACCTAGGTTACACTGTATGGTATGTCTTTAAAGGTAGACCTGATACTATCGTGATAAGCTTATGGGTCTTGGGTAAATGTGGCCTTTAGCGACGCGGTGGTTAGACTTGGTAAGTTGCTAGTATGCCATAATATGGCCTGAATACACAACTGATGCCTGGAAGAGTCTCGTGGTAAAAAAGACGCCATGGTATGAAATAGCTTAGCGGTAACGTTAATGATCTACATGTATGTGATCGAATTATATTTCTGTCTGTGGCTTGAGTCCCCGTTGACCATACAATCGCTAGTGTATGACTGAACTGAAAGTAGCCTGTAAGGACATAAATGTTGATAAATTTTGACGGAACTCTTGAAAAACAACGACTGGCTATATAACTACCATATTAATTCTTCTATTTCCTTCGCTTGTAATGACTTTTGAGCGCTGAAGCGTGATCAGCGATGACCGTTCAGTGCTTAATTTTGTTCTTTGCATATAATTTTGAACTCGTGATGTACAGACCAGAGTACGGCCTTATTTACGCATTTCAGAATATATTCGTCCAATTAAATAAATTCCGAAATAAGGGTGGGGGGAGAATAGTGTAACGCGGCATATAATTTGGGTTATAATTTACGGTCGCCATTTTGGATCCGCCATCTTTTCATTTATAGAGCGCCTGTTCTCGGGTAATATTATTTTATTTCTGATATCGTGTCTGACACGAATCTCAACGACCGACAATCGCAGTCGATGTTTTTGGCAAGCCTCCGTTGAATCAACTTCCTCGTCTCGCCCTGCAGCTGGGAGCTGTAGCCGAAAGGAGGAGGTGAAGTTGAATGACTGCCATCAGCGATAATTTCGGACGACCAAGCGGCATGATGCAAAGTGTCAAAGCGATACATTCAGGCAGATAAGAGAGGGGTAAGATAGACGGACGGAAAAGGACAATCCGCCCACGCACCGATGCCTGATGGAGAGTGAGGGCAATACAGCCAGACGGACATGAGATAAGGGAGAGGTAAAGAGAAGAAGACTAAGACTCTGTCACACGACACTCGCACGTGTCGAAATTGCGACGTTAGATTAACGCCTCGAAGGGAGAGGGAGGGCCACGTGTGCGGAAATTGAAGCTGAGTATATGCGCCGAAGGCTAGCTGGGAAACTGCGCAGTTTAGTTTCATCCGGGGCTTGTGTGTTGGCGTGAATCACCTCCGTGGAACACTGAGTGCAGAACACGCAGAGACGTGGAAGAGGTGAGACGTAGAGGTGCGATCGGGACTTTGCAGGTAGAAGTCGTGTTGAAGGCAGAAGACGTTTTCGACGGAGAAGAGACGTTTTCGTGTTAAGTCAGACTCGATCGGAACTTTGAGGAGAAGAAGACGTTTTCGTGTTAAGTCAGACTCGATCGGAACTTTGAGGAGAGAAGACGTATTCGTGTTTAAGTCAGAAGCAGCCAGAACGTTGAAGGAAGAAGATGTCTCTTGTTTAAAGTGGACGCTGTCGGAACTCAAGAAAGAACAAGATGTTTTATAGTTAATATAAAGTATAGGTATATAAGACGAAAACGGTCAGAACTTTGAACGAACAAGACTGAAGTGATGGATCATTGCGGCTGATTCTCGTCGGCAAGATTCGCACTCGGGCTTCATCATCGGGTCAGATCCTGGAGAAGAACATGTCAACGCCGTTCTTCGCGCCATGTCACGATGGACTCTCTTTATCTGGACATGAGGTACGAGTGGATGGGTTTTAGGGTGATCGGTTCTTTAACTTTGGGCTACTTTTAAATTGGCCGAGGGACTTGAAAGTAAATCGGGGATTAACTTAGCTTTACTCCGGTCCAAGTGTGTTTGCATTGAATGTCTTTGATCATAACAAGAAGCTATTAGTTAAAATATCTGACTTTGTTTATTGTTTGCATTGAGTGTAATCGAAGTTGGTTACGTAATTGATTGATTACTTTGAATGTGGTTGTTGTTGATTGAGGATTCAATTGATGGACTATAATAAGAAACATTACTGAAATTACTGACTTTGTTCACTGATAGTGATAGAATTACCTGTAGACCTAATTCATATTGCGCCATGGAAGAAAGTAGACCTGTAACACCTTCACAGCCGTCTAGGCCTCCCTCATCTCTGGAGGTTGTAATGGAGGCTATAACTTCCATGCATTCATCCATGCAGTCACATGCCCGAGACACACAAGATGCGATTGCCTCGGTAAGGTCAGATGTAAGGGAGGAAATTTCGGCCGTGCACTCTAATGTTAGAGAGGTGCTAACGGAGGTCATGACACGCTTAGAGCGACTCGAGGCATCGCCGGTCCCAAGATCTGTTGTGGGTTCGAGCCCTGGACTGGAGTCCACCGCTGTTGCCATCGCGGACGTGCCTTGCCAGTCGACCATCAGACTGGCAGAGTCTTCAGGCGCTAGGCCTAAAGATTTCACCCACCTGGGCACGCTGCGCAGAAGTGAGCGTCTGGCCCACAAGGATCCAATCTCATATAGAGAGCTTGGTAGCCGAGATGGTTGGCAATCATTCCATCGGTTGGATTTGAACCCGAGAGTCCCCTCCTCTTATCCTCGATCCATTTCTCAGGACCATGACCATGACCCACAACAGCACGCGGCCTCCTTGCCGTACGATGATCCGGAATTGGCGACTCCGGGGATGACGGTGGGGGCGGGCGTTACAATAATTTATATTATGTCCATAATAGGTTGCCGGGGTTAAGTGAATTAAGTCGCTTTTGCTTCGTAATCTGACTGTGTTGTCATTGAAATACCGGTTCGACTCATGGACGGGTAAATGACGAGCTTAACGACATCATTTGGCGACAAAACGTCGACACATATCATTTTTCTGCACACGCTGAAAGAAGCTGGAGAATTGAAAAGACAAACTCTTGTCTCTCTTGCTCAACCTGAGTTTATAATAATATCGATTTATCATCGATGTGACGTACAGTAGGCTACACTGCCGTACAGCTGCGTATAGCGAAACATGATATTGTTAAGAAACGAAGCAGATCACGTAGCAAATAATAAGATTTAATCAGATTGACCGCATGATTTGGGGGGGCCGGTAGAGTAGTGGTTAACACGCTGGTCAAGAGAGCGAGAGGTAGTGAGTTCGAGCCCCCGTTGGGCGGATTTGCTTTGTAGGCTGCTATTAGCGCCGTGTAATTACAAAGCTGTCTGTTCAGTTGGTATAGTTAAGATTTGTGTATTCTGTGATCTTCGTTCTTGTGAATTGTTTAAATTGCATAAGTGTACATTGTAACCGGTTGCGGTGTGTCAACCGGATTGTTAATAAAGAGAATATTATTAGAATATTATTATGATAATTCAGAACATTAAACTGGCCATCTTCCTGTCTTTACAGTTTGGCAAAGTCGGCACGAGAGAAAGAAGAACCAAAGACTACATAACTTTAGAGTAAACACCTGCAGTCGTTATATAGCTCTAGTTATTATATATAGTTCAACAGATATAACGGTTACATCATTATACCAATCGCCTTCTCTGGAAAGATTCTAGGTGCTGGTGTGAGGACGAATGCTACTGCAGATAAGTACAGACGTGCCATTGCCAATTAGTTGCTAATTAATTAATTGATTGCTGATCAATCTTCACCAGGTCGTTAAATACATGGTAGTTACCTGGACTCTTTTAAGGAGTCGTCATTGGCCACCTGCACATCGTGCTAAGTGGTCAGCCTCGAGTTTTTGCTTAGGCAAGTTTGCATGTGATAATTTGGATGTTCTATATGTCCACCGTAAGACTCACCTTTACTATTGTTATATAGTGCTTAATCGAACCATAGGCCTATATTAAAATCCGGTCAATGAACCGTTATATTATCGTATCGTATAATTATGAGAATTTGTAAAGCGCCTCTCACAGTGTATAACATTCAACGTGATAATTACCATTAATTATAGCACCTAGAGAATTGGAAAGCCCTCAAGCATGGGCGGAGACCTAGGGGGGGACAGGGGGGACGGCCCCCCCCAATAAAAGTGTTGGGGGGACGGCCCATGCATTTGTCCCCCCCAATGTTTGATCGCCAAGCCTTTTTTGGCGACGGGGAAAAAAATTTTGCGAGATTTTGGCGCCGGATGACTAAAAAAAAAAAAAAAGGTCATCAACTTTTTTGGCGGCGAAAATAGAAAAATTTCGTCAAGATTTGGGCGGATGACTAAAAAAAAAAAAAAAAAGGTCATCAACTTTTTTGGCGGCGAAAATAGAAATTTTTTCCGAGATTTCGCCGGTCGTCAGAAATTTTTCGGAAAATCTCGCGTCTTTCCGTCCCCCCCCAATTCTCGGCCCAGGTCTCCGCCTATGCCCTCAAGCAGCGACGGAATGACTTATAAGATCTGACTACGGGTGAAGCAGGAGCAGTGATTCGCACTGAACTCATTCTGTCTAGTTGAACTAGAACTATTTTTCAGCTAAAATATTTTAGTTGCAACTGATGTTTTTGTAAATAGGCCTAAGTTAAGATTTCATTAACTTTGCAGCATTTTTCATGTGTGTTGGAAGAGTTCTATAGAGTCAGGCAATTACGAGTTCACTTTAATACTTTCTTAATAAGCATCGTTTCTTTTATTATCTCAAAAGTTGTTGGGGTCCACAGAGATGACCAAACTGCTACAAGAAAATCTGCAAATCCTTAAGGGAAGAAAATTAATTCAGCCCTGATCTTCTTGTGCGTTTCTTAAATAATTGCATATTCAATGCTTAATTTTGACGCTTTCTATAGAGAAGAATGAATTAATCATCGGCAGTGCAAATGAATTCGGCCTCTGATATGCTAAGAATCTACAAAACGCCAACAACAATATGATGTTCAATCAACGAAAACATTCACACGCGATACACAAATTGATATCCACCTGCAGAGCCATGCATTGCAATATACTTTAACTCTCGACACTACAGTATCTATTATAATCCTTTCTCCTACACACCCGTTCCTTCTCCCACCTTTTGTGCATACCTGAATCGCAATATAGCACACATGCAGGTTGCAGATTTCCGCCAACGCACCTGCTAATCACGAGACGGTGTTTTGAGCGGAGAATGCGGCTACGCCTTCTTCTGCCATTTGAGAATGTTCGCTGCTCTCTAATTCAGCGATCTGGACAGATGTTCCATGGATGTTCCGTGGTCGAGCGTGCAGTCTGCAGGTCTGTGTTCCGATGCACTTACAGCGCGCAACGCCCTATTATAGATGCGCTTCATGAACCCAATGATGTCCGAGAGATTAGGTTGAAGAAAATACTAGAAAGACGGACAGAGACAAGGAAAGTGAAGCAGAAGGAGATTGAGTGGGGCACAGAGACACCCAATTACACATACGAAGCTAATATATATAATAATAATAATACAGCTTACCATATATAATATATGGCAAGCTGTAGCCTAATCTTGCGCGTAATTTATATGAGCCATAAAATTGACCATCAGTTTGGGACTCGGCTGTACAATCTTTCAATGCCTTCTTAGCCATACAGCTCTCGCTGCTGTCGTGTTATATATATATATATATATATATATATGCTATATAGAATATGTATACATAGAATTTATAATGTATATAAGGATCAGCCTGAGGGTATCTTTCGACAGCCTCAGGATGAACCATATACCAAAGACATACCTTATAGCGGACGCAACATACGTTGCTAAATGCAGACATGTGTATACTATTATAATAGTGTGTGTATGTATATATATATAGCTGGAGGTGGGTATTAGTTTCACCATTCCTTCTCACCTGTATCATGGTTCTTTGATCTGAAAGTCAGTATAGTCAGCCATTTTGTCTAGGCGTCAATCATACAGGTGTAGCCTACATGACTAGGCTATAGTGAACGGATGCCCTGAGGGGCTTCTGGTGCCTGTGATACGAAACGGAGTATCCCCCCTGAAAGCTATCCGGGGGGATGAATTAATCTATCCCCCCGGATGGAATTAACCGTTCTATACTATCGGGGGATAAACCATTCTTTCCCATTTTTTGAAAAATGCGCATGATAAAATAATTTATGCTGTAATCAAAATTTAAAGTGACTCTAATTGTTTTAAGTGTCCTAAGCAATGCTCGGATAAAGGCAACTCGAATTTATTTAGTGACTCTGAGTGTTCTTAAGTGTTTTAAATGTTTTAAGTGCTCTAAAAACAGGGCAAAACAAATTATCTAGTAGGAATAAAAATACCTGTTAGTGTCATTGTTCAAAACAAAGCAGATGAAAATTAATTTGCCCAAAAAAATACACGCGGAAGCGGTTTTTTCGACTTTTTTAATTTGGGGGATACAATTAATACTGGGGATACTCTATTTCGTGACACCTGCAGTGGTCAACTGGGCCATCAGATGAGAAGGTTTCCTGCTGGCAGCTCCAGCAGAAAAAACAACAACGTTGTTCTTTAGTCTGCTAATTCTTTGGAATCCCACATTATCTGTACAGATCTTGCGCGCATGCATCTATCTTTGTATAGAGTGGATACGTCATACAGGCGTAGACCTATTCCTCAACATGACACAACATAGCTCAACAGCATAACATGCCGTAGCAGACCGCAGTATATATATACATATATATATATATTATATACGTTATGGTATTTGTCTGGATTTGCTATTCCTATGAGACTTCCCCAATTCTCGAACGCCCACGCGCAAAAGAGAAGTCATGCGAAACTGTTTTCATAGTATGTCATCATTTGTCATGTGAACTCAGTCAAAAACGTAATGTGTGTCAGCTAAGTAAGATAGTCTAAATCTAGGTCATCATCATCATCATCATCATCATCATCATCATCATCATCATCATCATCATCATCATCATCATCATCATCATCATCATCATCATCATCATCATCATCATCATCATCATCATCATCATCATCATCATCATCATCATCATCATCATCATCATCATCATCATCATCATCATCATCATCATCATCATCATCATCATCATCATCATCATCATCATCATCATCATCATCATCATCATCATCATCATCATCATCATCATCATCATCATCATCATCATCATCATCATCATCATCATCATCATCATCATCATCATCATCATCATCATCATCATCATCATCATCATCATCATCATCATCATCATCATCATCATCATCATCATCATCATCATCATCCACCATGAGCCGTATGCTCGTAGGTGTCCAATGTCAACTTCGTCTTCTTCTTCTTGGGCTTTGTTGACATTGGATTTCAATCTAGGTAAGATGGGTTAAATCTAGGCAAACTCGGTTAAGTCTGGGTAAGATTGTTTCAATCTGTAGGTAAAATGAGTCTATTATTGGTAAGAGAGGTTTAGTCCTGCGTCAAAGAGCCGATACTGAAATAGTACTATTTAGTGCTTCTATACTTCTGCTTATATACTTCTGCTTCTTCTTCTATCATCTTTTGTTGTCACTGAATCTGCGCCGTATTGACAGTCGAAGCATGGCATCCACGCAGGCGCGCTAGCTTTTTAATACTGAAACTCGAAAAGTTAACCTAAGGAAGTTTTTTTTCTAAGCGTCCTGGATGAATTTTTTGGTGTTTTTCTTGTAGTCTATCGGATCCGTATAGTTTTCCATAGCGTATATGAACCCCGTGAACCTCTGAGACAAAGTCAAAGCCTCGCTGTCTAGGTTAAGTCCTGTCCCGACAAGACGCTTTGACACTTGCTCCGTTCAACAGGGAGCACATCAAGAGCATCATGTATAAAAGTCTCTTAAGTCGTCATTACTGCATCAGTAATCGAATATGAACACTCGACTTATTCAGCCTTTCAAGTAGACATTCTCATTTACTGCAATCTTCTTTTTCTCAGATCTTCCGACCCAATATAGTTCGTGATTTTTCAGAGAAGTCTTTTTCAAACGTTTGTTTGGAAATGTGATAGTCCTCTTGCTCTTTGCGCCGTTCCAGTACATATACGCCTACGTCTTATAGCTTTAATATCGGTGAATGGCGACTCAAACGACGTTTGGATTCTACAGCTCGTTCTCGTAAGCCGTATACATGTATATACCAAGCTAAGTCGCCATTGAAAACCCCTTTGCTAAAACATGTTGGAAATTGCAGCGCGTGACTAAAATTTCATATTGCCGTATCATATATTACGGGGATCGCGGATGAGATTGCTTATAACGTCACTATAGGCGAATGCATGGGCAATACATATAAGAATGTGGATAATGAGGCCTACGATATAATATATAGGTATATAAGTATGTAGCCTATACTTAGCAACTTTTGATATGAGTATGAATGTAAGCAACAAACAAGCGGTACGATGATAAGCCTCTTTAATTAACCAACAATAATTGCTCTCCGAATGTTGGTGTAGGCCTATAGGTTACAGACTTGATACGGTAGGCCTACATCATTTATCGAGCATCAATCATTATTTATTTGTTATAAGCTAGCGCATTATGATTCTAAGTCCAATATAAATATGTTCTTGTAAAGACCAACTATTTATTCAGTACTCTGGTTTACATGACGTGACACTTAAGCTAAACACTTCTGTATTATGAGTAAAAGCATAATACATGTAGGCTATTATAGCAACGGCCAAGTGAGTAAACAAGCAACTAAGCCTGTCCGTCATTCCTGTAAATACATTATTATCAGCGTTGTTGGGATTCCGACGAGTAGACACCCTTTCCAAAAAACTACGAACAAGCACCCGTTGATCCATGTTAAAAAGTTGAACCCGACTACAACCAACAGAAGGCTTTGATTAACATATTATCTTGAAGGAGTAAAAAGTCAAGCATTCCAATCTGCAATTATACAAGACAGCTCGCGTATACTTTTCGGCACCAATGTTCGCCCGACGCTTTTAGGTTGTATATATATAGGACACGTAAGTGATGGATGCATAACAATGTAAGTAGCTAATAGAAAACAAATTTCCTTGCATGTTGAGATGCGCACCATTGCACGCATCACATTCTTGCATCCACAAACATTTAACCAATCGTTGTAGCTATGATTGGCTGCCGCACAAGGAATTGCTATCAGTGTATACACACACTTCATAGCAACTGAACCATGCGACGTGTTATTTAGATTAAGATATCAAATAATTTTTTTAGCAATCTGAGCCTATAATTCGACGACAGCTGCAGGTCTAGAGCATTCATCCGGTGTTGTAACGCATAGATGTCATGTTGCGAAATAGTATCTCGGTGGTGTGAAATCGTCCATAGCAGCAGGAGGGTAACACACTTATAAGGACAGGATATCGCATTTCTAAGATCGCAGATAACTTATCACAATATCCAAATAACGTTGAACTGAACACCCGGAAACCTCATTACACAGTGTGTGTGTGTGTGTGTGTGTGTGTGTGTGTGTGTGTGTGTGTGCGTTTGCGTGCGTGCGTGTGTGTGTGTGAGAATGAGTGTGTGCGGGTGTGAGTGTGTGTGTGCGTGTGCGGGTGTGTGTGTTGGAAGTGGTAGTATATAAGTCTTCAGAGGTGTGTCCGAACAACTTGCTCACCATTATACCTTATAATTTGTTAGGGGTTCTATAGATCTATTATAACTTCTAACCCTACGAAGGATAACTCTGCCATCGTGATTAATTTTAGCGACGCATTAGACTACTTGCCAGTTGCTACACCTACTACCGTATTAGATGGGGTCCCGCATGTAATCCCTTGTTGATAGTTCGAACCCAGGTTAACGCTTTAATGACGAGAGTGACTTAAAAAGTGACTGGAGAAGAGTGGGGAACCAGCGCTGCAGCTCGACGTGGCAAGAATGCTAAAGATAAAGTCTTCATTCCTCCAATCATAAACTGTCATATATATATATATATATTCAGAAACTGTCATATATATATATATATATACACACACACACACATATATATATATATAAACCGCCAGTCATTTAGAAATGGTCTCGACATAACCAGTTGTTGACGAACATTTTCAAAATTCCAGATCATTTATACAATAATCAACAAAACTCTATCGTCTGCTGTATACATATAGACCATGCAATGTCTCTCTCTCTGTCTCTGTCTCTGTCTCTGTCTCTCTCTCTCTCTCTCTCTCTCTCTCTATATATATATATATATATATGCACGTGTGTCGATATGAATTCACCAAAAGCGATCAGCATTTATATTACAAAAAAATTGCAACATTAATCGCAGATCCTCTAGGTTTCCATCGACTGAATTGGTGTTTCGTTTCATACAGCCGTGCTGGAAAGTACTTTCGTCGAGTAAGAGAGATCGGCATGTGAGCCATTCGTAATCCTGTTCCAATTATTTTCGGGGTTCCGGTTAATCGAGAAGGGTCCTTGTTTTGGAACTCGAGTAAGGGTTTCGTCACTTTCGTGTCAAACTCGCCCCTTTAACCGACTCAGGCTGTCACTCAGCTATACCTCCCCCTCTATAACCGACTCAGCTATACCTCTCTTAATACCAATCCAGGCTCCCATTCGTATACAACGAAATTTTGATCTGAATGAATGTTTTTATTCCCTAAACGAAGTGGTTTCGAGTTTCAAATTCCTCCAGCCGAGAAAGTCGTTTGCGTGCCTTCCATATCATGTTCTGTCTAAAAGTCACTAGAGATCACACTCCATGCAGCCCATGCAGTCAATCGGCTCACACATTGTTAACTTTAATGTTACAGTGGGTGAGACTAGCCTTTTACAAATTTTACTCTTGTTTCACGTTAATCCCGTCCCAAATGAAAAATGGAAAAAACTCGAAGTCATGAGTGCCGTATAAAACTATTATGTTTATGAAACACTTATAATCGATGAGATGAGTAATTGTTAAACTGATGATAGATATCAATTTGTCAATTTTGAACGAAAATGTGTTGATTGCATGGGATCTAATACACGTGTGCACGCGAGCCCGCCACTGCAGCTGATCTCTAGCATTCTACACATTGTGTCGCTAACAGGTTCATGCAGTACTTAATGGCATTTGACATCAACTATAATTCTATAGAGTCCCGCAATATCCTAAAAAATTTACGCTACATAAATGCTCAATTGCAAGTTCAACTTTTACAATTACAATAAACAGGGCCGGATTTAGAAATGTGGAGGCCCTGTGTGGAAAAATTTTTGGGGGGGATCTTCGGCCAAAAAATCTGATGACCTTGTTTGTTTTTAGTCGTTTGGTCGAAATTTCTTCGGAATAATTTATATCGAATTTTTTGGGGATAATTCTTCAATAAGGACTTCAATGAAACTTTTGCATTGAACTATATATAGAAGTAGATATATATATATATATATATATATATATATATTGGCCTAGAAATGCTTTCGTGTGAGGTATACAGCTATGAGTAAGATAGAGGATAGGTCAGGTAAGTTCAAGGTCAGGTCAACATTAGTGGTTCAGACAGCATATATATATATATATATATATTATATATATTATGAAACAAAGAAAGTAAAGAAAATCGTGTGTATAGATCTACAAAATGCCATTCACTTGCAGAGTTTCAGACAATTGACCTGCTATCTACTGCAGTGTTATTCTAAGCATTCAATTAATCGGCGTCAAACTCCAGCTATAGCTGCAACATACGACGATACACATAGAAGTGTCTGATTGTTATCAGCGCTGCCTCGCAATACATATATCTGTGGCCAGAGACTTGACACGATGATTGACCAATGGCGGTCAGTGATAACAATATTGATAAATGTCCAGCGCATTCATCAGCGTGATGTTCATCGTCCAACTATACACAGTGTACAGTGTACAGTGTATAGTGTCGTCCAAAGACACGATTGATGCACACGCCGACGGATCATGTACCAGAATCAGAGATAGCGTCTACATGTATACTTTGGTTGATGAACTTCTGATTATATATATATATATATACATATATGTGTGTGCATATAAATATATATATTTAATATGAGTACATTATTATGACAAAATAAGCAATATATATACATATCTAGTATATGAATTTATATATACGCATGATATATATGAGCATATGTTCTGTTGTAATCATCGAGGGGTCAGTCCAGTATCACCGGGGGCCATAGATCGCGTCTGATGACAGCAGACAACCGGTCTGCTGCTGCTGCTGCGGTTGCTGCTGCTACTGCTGCTGCTGCCACTGCTGCGGCTGCTGCTGCTGCTGCGGTTGCTGCTTCTGATGGGTCCCGCGTGCATCTGGTTGGCGATAACCAGATAAGAGGCAGAAGCAGCAGCGTGTGGCGTCTGCTGGACCGGCAGAACAGGAAGAAGAATTGAGAAGTGGAGAAGTGGAGAGTTGCATATATATCGGAATGATTATCTCTCTGACTTTATTCGTTGATTCCGTGAGACGATGGGAAGACGGATGGCTATGGAGACAGCCACATGTTGAGTCGAAGCGACCCCTGGGGGCATGTCTTCGTATATACTGGGCCATGGCAGATCAAGGGACCGACAAAGAATGGGGTTCTGGTTGGGGAGGATGGAGGGCAGATACTTGCCCTCTTCGATATCTTCTTCTCCTTATTCTGCATCCATCATGAGGGCAGATCTGGCGACGCGTTGAACACTTTGACGAACTGAGGGATGAATGATTTACAGTGATGCCTGCCAAGGATAGTAGAAGGGCGGTTGTGGAGCCACGTGGTTTCGTGACTGAGTAATTATACACGATGCCAAACATAGGCCTATTAGAAAGCAAGATCTTAATCCACGTGGTTAATGATTATATTAATGTAATACAAGAACTTCTATTCAGGAAGCAGTAGGCCTAGGCCCCTAGCGTGGTTTCTTGGCGTGATAATATCTGGAGACCAAGATACTGAAGGGCAGGTTGCTGAGCCATTTGGCTTCTTATCACTTGCAATTGCAAGGCCGTAGTTAGGGGTGTTTGAACACCCCCCGAAATGAAAAATGTAAAAAATAGAATGCAATCACGAGCACATGACGTAAAAACCATGAAATAAAACCATGAAAATACCCCCCGAAATGGAAAATGTAAAAAATAGAATTAATTGGTGACATTTTCTGAAGATTTCGGCCGGATGACTAAAAAAGGTCATCAGTTTTTTAGGAAATGAAATTGGTGACATATTCTGAAGAAGATTTCGGCCGGATGACTAAAAAAGGTTCAGTTTTTCGGACGGGAAACTGAAGAAACACACCCCCCCCTAAATAAAATGCTGGCTACTGCCTTGTGCAATTTTATTTATTATTACTATTAGGGACATTTATAATTTAATTATTTTCATTACTTCTACTAGGTATGCTAATACCGTCATCATCAATAGTAATGAATATAGTAATATAATAGTAATTATTGGCTTCTGAGTATAGGCTTCTTGAAGGGAAGCTTAATAAATTATTTGGAATGAATAAATGAATGAATAATAGTAATAATAATAGTTATTCAGAAAATCAATTGTTTATATCTGCTTGCAAATCCCATATAATGCCAGGGCCACAGCCAGTTATTGTGAATACTTCCATATAGGGCCTAGCTCAAATGTACAGAAACGGCGAATGGCAGTAGGTCGCTGCCTATGTGCAGATGTCACTCTAATAAATGACACTAGCGCGCAAGCACAATCACTAAAGATCACAAGGCAATTCCTTTCGTCCCAGAAACAATTTTCCTAAAAGAATTGCTCTGCAGCTTTAGCAAACTGCTCTTCGACTAATAAAGTTTCCTTTTATAAGTGCAAGTCTCGCGAGGTTGGGGCTTAATAAAACAAAACTGAATTTGTGTCGCTCACTTCCGTAAAGGCGTCTTTCTTGTTTACTTCCTGGCGTCTAAGTCAAACGTTCTGTATGTTTCTTTTAAAAGCAGGAAACCATTATAACAGTGGAGGGTTTGTTTGTGTGTATTTATACGACAAACAGAGAGAGAGAGAGAGAGAGAGAGAGAGAGAGAGAGAGAGAGAGAGAGAGAGAGAGAGAGAGAACATACTTTAAAAGCTAGACAAATAGAACGACAGATTACTAGGCTATTATTAGGCTATTATCATTATTATTATTTTTGGCTAACCCTAAATGAAATTGCTCTTGAATAAACCGGGCATTTTAAAAACTAGTACGCAACTGAAAAGAAAGAAAATAATAGAAGATATTTTTCGGAAATCAAACGAGCATTCACGTCAACAGAGATTTGCCAGAAAGTCATCAAAGACGGAACATAAATTATATTCGTCACATTGAGATGACGTTAGGGGATGTGACATGGATTCGGTTCATAACGCGTGTAACGCCATATTGAATTATATGCGACACGAGACTTTTTCTACTGCATCGATACAAAATTCATGTCCCTTGCTATTGAGGACAATCAGATGACAATCGATCACAGTTTTACAGGCATTTTATGGCTGTCACCCGTTTTCAAAATATAATTTTATTGAAGGCAAAAATGAAGCGGAAAGAAGACAGACAGGAAATGACATAACGATCGTTTAAATTTAACTCATTCATGCACACAATAATTCTGAAACGTATATGTATAGTCCCAAGTTGTTTGAACAGGCCCGATTTCTGTCGCTCAGTCTTTTAGGCAAGCGCTCAATATGTGTCGCCCAATATCAGGATTATGATGCACCATCGATGCTGTTTTAAACGTTATTGTGAGGGCGCTATAGAAGTCACAAGATTCGATTCGATTACAATTCCGTGACTGTGTCGCGCATGCGTGCATTCAAAATAAGTCGCAGTGAATGGCGCAAATGAAAGATCATAGGCTATATAGGCCTACTGGGTGAGATATAGCAGCAGAGCTGGATGTTCAGAAGCAAGGAACTCAATTTTTTCTCCAAATCAACAAGGAGATGACAGGAGATCGTTTAACTGAACTGGTGTTCAGAAACCAGGAATGACTAGTGGTGTTCAGAAATGAAACCAGGAACCACTCTGGTGTTCAGAAAGCGGGAACTCTACTGGTATTTCGAAATCAGGAACCCCACTAGTGCTCGGAAACCAGGAACCCCACAGACGTTCGGAAACCAGGAGCCCCTCTGTGGTTCATAAAATCATGCAGGACCCTTCCCCCACTGGTGTTAAAAAAACCGGAACCCCGTTGGCTTTCAGAAATCAAGAACTCCGCCGAAGTTTTATCTTCGTTTCCAGGTTTCATTTTAAAACTTCCAAATAGGATCCATTGTGAAATCCGAGTCTAACAAGTGTGACCGCTGTTACTGCAGCCAGCCTCATATATGATAGACGAATATAAACAAACCATACATAGATCTATATATTTATTTATAATTATATATACTCACGCCTTCGTAAAGGCCTATAGGCTACATGTACATCTCTCTGAGCGTTTTATGTATGGTGGTGTTGAACTGAGGGTTCAAATTCCGGAGACGGTGTAGCTTAAAATGCCATCCAATTAAGCCACTTCTGACATCCATATCATTCTATTATATCAAATTCTGTCGGCGCTTCAACACAAAACACACAGCCGAAGTGAGACCATAGTTCAGTTGAACATCGCCATACATAAAACACCGAGTTAAACTGAATGTGGAAAAGGTCGCTTTAGACCCTGCAGGTGGCGTTCTGGCAAATGTTGACCACACAGGCAGAAACAGTTTGAACGATAATCCGCAGCCACGTTCTAATATTAAATTATAGTCCTGCGTTCAGTTAGTAGTATAGACCTACTAAAGGATCATAGGCCTACATAATTAATCAAACGATATAGCCTACTGGAAACCAATGGCAATGATCAATGGGATTAAGTTAGTATGAGAGGATAAAATGATTAATGCGTGCAGACATTGGAATGATAGGATCGCCAATGCATAAAGTTAATTTTAAAAGAACACTCTGTTTAAGATCAAAATACATTGGTGGCCCAAGCAAACCTCATAATACAATATCGTGATTTCTGATTCATAAATAATAGCGGAAGGCAATAATACTCGACCAAGTGACAACGTTCGAGGTAAAGCTAGCATGTGCGGTAATCATAACAATAAATAACTTGATCATATCTTTCTTGAATCTCATATACATGTAGTATACGCACACACGGCAGCAGCTTGCCAAGCTTGATCTATTTTCTCTTGCATCTGAGTTTCCTGGCTTTGTCTTTGCAACCACGGTTCATGACCTCGGTGTCCAACTTGACCAAGAACTAACTTTTGCTCCTCAACTTCACCGTCTTGCTCGAGACTGCTATTATCAGCTGCGCCAGCTTCGCACTGTCATCCGTTCTCTTACGTCTGCTGCTACTCTTACTTTAGTGCATTCTTTCGTTACATCTCGCATCGACTATTGCTCTTCGCTCTACATTGGCCTCCCATCCAGCAGATTGACTTGTCTTGACCGGGTGTTGCGCTTTGCTGCACGCCTAATTGGGAAAATCCCTAAATATGATCATGTCTCAAACTACATGCTTGAGGTACTTCACTGGCTCCCTATTCGCCAGCGTATCGAGTTCAGGGTAGCTGCATTGGTATGGCGATGTTGTCAGGGCCTTGCCCCAACTTACCTCCGTGAGCTATGCAGCTCTACATTGAGTATCCAAGGACGTCGTCAGCTACGCTCTGCTGATAGGGGGGTCCTCTTAGTTCCTTTTGCTCGTACTACTACCATGAAGGATCGAGCCTTTTCTGTGGTTGGACCAGTGGTCTGGAATGGCCTTCCTTTTGAGCTACGCCTACACCCTGGAACTCTACCAGGATCCTTTCTTACTAAACTTAAAACTGTTCTTTTTGTGCGCCCTGGAGTTGGGAGCGCTTCTGAGTAGTTTTTCTTGAAGGAGCGCTATATAAATGTCCGAATGAATGAATGAACAAAACTTGTATGTTTACGTTAGCTTGTGAATCGGATCTAGAGGCCTATGAGGCTATGTCCTAGCAGCGCTTCGTATATGCATCTCCTATGAATTACATAATGGAGAAGGGTTACAGAGAACTTAAGGACATGGCACAACAGCGTGAAACAAGGCCGTAGCTAGGGGGTGTTTTGGGTATTTGAACACCCCCCGAAATGGAAAATGTGAAAAATAATAAAATGCATTTACGAGCACATGATGTAAAAACCATGAAATAAAACCATGAAAACATCCCCCCCCGAAATGGTAAAATGGGAAAAAACAAAATTAAATAATTGAGACATTTTTTGAAGATTTCGGCCGGATGACTAAGAAAAAAAGGTCATCAGTTTTTTGGGAAGGGAAATTGGTGAAAAAACACCACCCGAAATCAAATTCCGGCTACGGTCTTGGCGTGAAAGATGGATACATTGATTGGACGTTTGGACCTGCCACTTGGCAGAGAACCTAAAGAAAAGAAGATGAATTACATGTACATTAAAAATAATATTTAGACATAGAGGACATAATTCTGTAAAAAAAATCCTTGTATATTGCATAATTATCTAGGGTTAAATATTTCATTGCGTAATTACTGTATTCCCATGAATGTATTGAGACGCATAGACCTACAGAGGTAGCCTATACCGACAACCAGATAGATGAGCTTGACTAAATAGAGTCGGCATTGGGTGATTAATTCGATTGCACCGATCGTCAACTGTTGTCTCTTGCGGCGTCCAACTAAATTGTTCAATCGTTTGTTAACTCAGAAAGCAGCTTTTGTTATTGGCGTCATGTATGCTAACATTGGAACGAACTCCATCAGTCCTCTAACCTTCCTACTTCCCTCCAGAGGGCTATAGAAGAATGCATATCTACGAAACATATATTATAGTTATACACATACAAACACATCAATCCAACGGGAATGCTAACTATAATTTATAGGCTATACTATAGACTACTCGGACCTCGTTTGGACCACACTACTCTAACCTTTTCGATTCAACGCAGCACTCGCGAATAAGCTGGCTTTCGAGTGACGTTTCAGACGCTTTTGAGATTATATACGATTACGATTACCTACACGCCCTACTGACTGACTATCGTACAACCTGCATGTCGGATCTATTCAAGAACTGATCATGTATTTCGGTCAATGATGCTTAGGCTACATGCACGTGCGGAGCCGATCGAGAGTCTTCTTCCTGTTTGCATTGTAAACATGTATAAAAGACGAGAGTCGCTTTATTCGATAGTGCCTATACAATATATATATATATATACACACATTGTATATAGGCCTATATATATACATTGTATACATCCTTGACTTGTGCATCAGTCGAAGAACATGTGGATCGGACTATAGCCAATCTGATCTATAACCTTTGTAGTGCCTCTATTATATCGCAATGCAAACAAGAAGTCTAAGGCATCAGTTTATTATTGATTTCTACGGCCATTGATGATCTTGTTTGTATACAAAAATCTTGGATTGATTCTTCCGTAAAAGCGACGCTAATTCAAGTGCCGACCTCTCAATGCGTTTTTGAGTTATTTATCTAACAGAGAATACCGATCAGATAAGAAGGAACGAATTTGATTGATTGATTGTTTTGATTGATTGATTGATTGATTGATTGAATAATCGGTGGCTGCCATGCAATAACAATGCGTTTTCGAATCACCTCTGATGTCGAAGGCTGGTCCGGCTTGATCATATAATTATATTCTTTCAATACGGGCATTGTCTGACCCGCTTAGGACTCTGCTCGAAACTAACTGCTGTGCAAAAATAATCTCGTGTCAATTTGTGTTGTGTGCGGCTATGGTAGGCTATAGTAACGCATTACATACCATTTCAGTTCCTCTTCTTCTTCTTCTTCTTCTTCTTCTTCTTCTTCTTCTTCTTCTTCTTCTTCTTCTTCTTCTTCTTCTTCTTCTTCTTCGTCATCATCATCATCATCATCATCATCATCACCACCATCATCATCATCATCATCATCATCATCGTCGTCGTCGTCGTCGTCGTCGTCGTCGTCATCATCATCATCATCATCATCATCATCTTGAATGGCTGTGGATATAGTTAGCCGCTGCCGTTAGTCGCTTCCCTCAGCCGCTGCCGTCAGCCGCTGTGCTTATAATAAGATGATCGTTCAGAAAAGTGCCTTAGGCAGTTCCACTTGTTGTGATATGACCCCTATTAGCAGCAAGCGTATACTGCAGATAGTAACAGACTGTCTTAAGAAGCGCACACGCTCCACGCTCTGATACAGGTCGACACAAGCGTTGTTCGGTAGCAAGGATATATATTCACGAAGATACGACTTAAGATAAATAACGAAGCTATAACACTATAATATGTTATAAACATATCATACATTTCCGATATAAATGTGACCTACGTTTTTGTATGCGTTCAGTGCTCGAGGACTACAAAAACTTATTTCTCCGGAGGAGTTAAATGCCGCAGGGTCTGTCGTTAGCGATGCCTGGTTTCGACGCAGATAAGTCTACATTATGTTTGTATACATAGACCTACTTTCAAACAATAATAATTCTAGACGCGTTACTGGGATTGCTATATAACGACTGAAAGCGTGTCCTACAGAGGCGCATGCCCAGCTTCCAAGTTGCAGAATCTCAGGAGCGCAAAATGAAGAAGGGGAATTGCTATTTCGAAGAGAGTGTAACCATGTCACATTGTAATGTATAATCTTTACTTTGTCATACTACCTCTGCTAACGTGGCCGATTCGGTGTGTCCCCAGTCAGTCGCAAGGCTTTCGCCAGCAAAACGAAGCGCCAATAATTATAATAGTCCGCAACTGAAACGTGTTTGCTAATAATCATGAATCGACAATGTCCACAAAACTTTGCACTGAACCAGAGTTGTACCTGGGACTAATGTGATCCCATATTGCACTTATAGAATCAGTAGTTGACTATAAGAACTATAAATTTGATGTCTGCTCTTTTTAGGCTACTTATTATAGTACGTAACAAACGCAATCATTTATATGAATTTATATAGCGTCTCATCAAGATATCTACTCTGCGCTTGCTTATATAATATGATTATGAAAAAAAGTAATTTTTACGGGTGGATGCATCACTTTGCAGAATAATGCGCAATGAACTGAAACAGTCACCAATGGTGGGCTCACGCACACGCGTAGAGCCAACCAACGTCTTCCCCTCTAAGTCTTCGGCCATAATTATCCTTAGACACATTACAATTGATTCTAAAGAAAAAATTTAATAATTAATTACTGCCTGTGCTACAACTGCTATTATTCATAAGGGAGGTTCTTCGCCATGCAGTCATTATACAGAAATAGCCCTCTGTAGAAATCGAAGAGTAAACTGCGTCACTGTTGTTTCCGAGTGGTGTCAGTCTCAAGCTTGGATAAAGAGGGAGGGTAGCGCTTAGCATCTTCGCTTGGAAGCAGCGCTATGATTTCATCTAAGACTCGGAGTAGCAAACGCACTTTCTTGCATTTTTTGCGTGTGTATATAACTACATTCACTGGCACGTAACTCACTGTGGGGCGCGGTGATGTAGTGGGTATGTTCGTCGCCTTGCAGCCGAAGGATTGCAGGTTCGAATCCACCTCAAGTCGCCGCGTAGGGACCTTGGGTAAGTTCTTCACTCGCAATTGCTCAGCGCTTCGGCGTGAAATTCCGATGCAGTGTCCGCTCTGTCCGCCGGGACCGACACTGAGTAGAGAGCATGAATGGGCGCTATAACAAGTACATATACAAACAAAACTACCTACATGCCATGCACACCTCTTGTATACTTATACGTGCTTGTACTTTATCATGTAGTACACACCTGCAGGCATGCATAGCCTACATTGCATAGACACAAAAACCGTGTATGCATAACTATATCATGGGCCAGTCACGCTGAGAACGCTTCTAAATAGCTCTGCTGTGAGGAGCGCTTTACAATGTTGTTTATTAGATTAGATTAGATTAGATATAGATCTATGTATATTATCCTATGCAAGCATATAATTATATATGAGAACGTGAGTACTTAAATACGCACATCCATTCAGAGAATTCACATGACGTGTCTTCAGGATACATATGTATATATGTATGTGCACTTGTTATATAGCGCCCCTTCAAGATGCTACTCAGAAGCGCTCCCGACTACAAAGCGGACATTGAATCGGAGTCTCACGTCGAAGCGCTGAGCAATTGCGACTGAGGGACATGCCCAAGATCCCTAAGCGGTGGCTTGAGGTGGATTCGAACCTGCCACCATCCGACTGCAAGACAACGAACATGCCCACTACACCACCGCACCCCAGAGAGGCGAATATTATACTTGCATAGGCTTGCTTGCAGCATAGTCTAGATTCGTACTTAAAACGTTCGACGCTAGTGCATAATTATACACACTTGCAGTTTACATTTGCCTGATTAATGATGCGACCATTTTCTAATCTGTATCGATATCTTCCTTTATATAAATAGGCTATATCCTGCTTGAATCCCAAAGAGTCGTATCATCGTATGTATATACGTGGGCTGAACTTTTTATGTCTTGTTGCGTCTTTCGTTCCTATTTTCGCGAATTCTTTCGTCGATTCCATATGGCAAATGTTTATATAAACAGAGCCAAACTTTAGGCAAATGGAATCTAGCACACGCTCCAGGCCTGTGTTGCGTGTATGCCCAGAAGCAATCTTGTATAACGCGCCCACTCACTCCTCCACGTATGCCACATGTTGACATTTCGAGTGTATTTATGTATACCTCGTTGCATGGAGAAGTCTTGCTTGCTTGCATGAGTTGTACTTAATATAATCGACCTTCGCATCCAGTGCTTAAAGTGTATAAAGAGAGATGTGCCTGGTGTACCTTTTCCAGGCTGTGCTGGCCTACTTAGCGGCAGGACCGTGATCAGATACGAAAGACGTGCGTTGACACCGTCCATGACTGTCCAGTGACATGATGCCAGTCGCTATCGCAAATATATGCTATGCTAGGAGTCAACGACCAATAGACTTTCAATTGACTTTTGGAAATCTGGAAACTTTTGGCTTCCTGGAAAGATGGGGAGAACTGTCCTATAGACAATCTGTTGGTATTAAATCGCTGTCGGAATATTATCTAAACTACCGGTAGTGTAAATGCATCGCTATGCCTTTGTCTTGTCTTCAGCCGTCCTCGCCGCGAGGGTTGGTCGCATCATGAATTCATTGCTATGCATAACTGTAAATAGTTGTAGAAGTTTAGAATAACTATATCCACTGAATGTCATCGTTACATTTCATGACTATTTATATGAGAAGTTATTGTCCAAAGAAGCACAGACAATAACAAATCACAAGACAGCGATGTTAATTGTTTCCTTATTATTATAGTGTCCAGATGCAAGACCGGAAGCTCTTTCCACGGCTGAGGAATCGGAATAGCCGCTGAAGAGGAGTAGGCAGGCGTCCGCGTGTCTATCTTCCACAGATGCTCAACTGGCACCAGCGCTGAAGATGCGGCCTCCATCATCATCAGCAACAGCAGCATCAGCAGCAGCAGACTGGTCTCTGCAGCAGATGGTTCTTCTAGTCATAACAGCTCTTGTCATTCCATGCTGCCTCGCACAACCCAGTCTATCACTCCTCGCCCCTTCCCTTCACCCTCCTCCTCCCGGTCCTCCGTCCCAGATCAACAGCCTTCCGTCGATATTCCGGATCGTGGAGGAACTCCCATCGGGAACGTTCGTCGGCAACATGCGGGAGAACCACGACCTCGTGTCGTCCTACCGTCAGAACGTCCTACTCCAGCTCCAGTTCAGCTTCCGTCATTCCGGGTCGGCGTTCCCGCTCTTCTTCATCGACCAATCAACGGGTATCATCAAGACGAGCAAGAGGATAGACCGTGACCTGCTCTGCCCGGGTCTCGTCAACTGCTCCCTATCGCTCGACGTCATCGTTCGACCAACTCAGTTCTTCCGAATCCTTCGAGTCGTCGTCGAAATCGATGACATCAACGACAACGATCCAGTCTTTCCACAGACGAACTTCACTCTCGACATCAACGAGAACACTCCAGTCGGGACTCACTTTCCACTACCATCGGCGGTCGACGACGACAGTCGATTCTTCGGGGTCCAATCCTACACAGCCATCCATTCCAGACCCGACGACGCGGAGACGAGGTTCCAGCTGAGCGTCACGGAACAGGAAGACGGAACGAAACCTCTGTTCCTGCTGCTTCGCGATCGTCTGGATCGCGAGTCATGCGACGCCTACGTCATCAACGTCATCGCCTTCGACGCTGGTTCCCCGCCGAGATCGGCGTCCATGGTCGTCAGCGTTGCTGTTAGCGACGCCAATGACAACAGTCCCGTGTTCGACTCTACCAGCTACGAAGTGAGGGTCTCTGAATGGAGGTCACCGGATCGGGACCCACTTGTGGCGGTTCATGCCACTGACCCGGACCTGGGGAAGAACGGGGAAGTGCGCTACAGCTTTGCAGACTACACGGAGGCGGATTATGGCAGGGTGTTCAGCATCGATTTAGTCAACGGGGACATCCTTCTCAGAGGGAGCCTCGACTACGAGCGCCAGGCGACCTACGTCTTGGCGGTTGTTGCAAGTGACCTTGGGACTGGATCGCTATCATCGTTCGCCAAGGTCAGCGTCCTCATAGTCGATGAGAACGACAATCAACCACGGATCTCCCTCAGCTCGCTCACCGAGTTGGGTCTCGTTGCCGTTGCAGAGAATTCCGCTCCAGGGACCCTCGTCGCGCTCTTGACGGTGGAGGACAGCGACAGCGGGGAGAACGCCAAGGTCGACTGCTCCGTTGAGGATGAATCGGAGCTGTTCCGTCTGGAACAGTCTCGCGGGACCGAGTTCCGGTTGACGACCCTGCTGCCGTTGGACCGCGAAGAGGAGTCGGAGTACGTCGTGACGGTGACCTGCAGGGACAGAGGTCAACCACCGTTGGCAGTCTCCAAGGTCATCGAGGTTGAGGTTCTCGACGAGAATGACAACGTCCCTGTCCTCTCGCCAGAGATGGAAGATCCAGTCGTCATCGAGGTCGACGAAAACACTGAACCTGGAACGGAAGTAGGTCTGGTCAGGGCCACTGATCGGGACCTCGGACCAAACGCAGAACTGCGCTACATTCTCATTCCCGATGACGCAGAATCGAAGCAAGTCCTCAGCGTTGATCGAACCACAGGTCAGCTGTTCGCCAACGCATCGCTCGACTTCGAAAAGCGATCGGATTACATGTACCAGCTGAGAGTGGTAGACCTCGGGGATCCTCCGAAATCAACCACAACATCCCTGGTTCTTCGCGTTCGAGACACAAACGACGAGGCACCGCGGTTCGACAAACCAGCCTACTACTTCATCGTCGTCGAAAACCTTCCACCCGGATCCCCAGTCGGAAGCGTACGGGCCACGGACGACGACCGGACCCGGCGCTTCAGCCAGATCCTCTACCGCGTCCACGACCTCCGGCTGCCTTTCCACGTCGACCCGGACACGGGGACCCTGACGACAACCCGGAAGCTGGATCGCGAGGAGACGAGGACCTTCCGGTTCTTCATCGTTGCTCAGAACCTCGAACCGTTCGCTCACATCCGGTCCAGCATCAACATCAGTGTCTACGTTGACGATGAAAACGACAATCCGCCCGTCATCCGATTTCCATCAAAGACGAACAACGTTGTCCACATCCCGAGCAACCCCCGCAACGGAAGCCTTGTCGTTCGCGTCGACGCCTGGGACCCGGACGATGGCCGAAACGGACAGGTCAGCTACGCCATCACCCATGGCAACGACGACGCCATGTTCAGCGTTGACGAGGAGACGGGTGCCATAGTAACGAACGGCGACGTACGGCGCGGTCACCATGGTCGCGGTTTCTTCAACCTTGTTGTCGTCGTTCGGGATCGAGGGACCCCGTCGCTGTTCTCCGTGCGTGACCTCATCGTGCGCATCAACGCCAGCGCCTCTAGCGACCAGGGAGGATCCAACGGCGGCGGTGGTGAATCGACGTTTGCTCAGCAGGAGCTGGACGATAAAAGAAGCAACGATCGTATGATGATCATTGTTGGAATGCTCGTCGCTTTCTTCTTCATCATGCTGCTCTTGGGTCTCTTCGTTCTCCTGTCTCTATTACGTCAGCGTCGAGCCAAACGCATAAAGAAGCAGGCCGCAAGTGAAGCGGAACTGGCAGCGGCAGCGGCAGCAGCAGCCGGAGCCAGCGGCGCGGAACGGACAGAAACGGAAGCGGAGGATGGCAGACGATCGGTTGGAAGTCGAATCGTCATCGTTGGTTCTCATGAAATGTGCAGCAACCGCGAATGTCCGTTTGCCTCTAAAGTCGATCTCGGACATAATTTGATTGTTAACGGAAGTGAGAGGGGAAACAACAGCCCAGCAAGGAAATCTCTTGAATATAGCAGACAACCAAACAAGGTATATCGCCCACAAAAACAACAATCGTTATTATTAGGATTCTCTTGTTGTTTTCAAACACACTACCTGAAACTATTCACCACGTTTCTAATACTAGATCGTCTATCGTTTCAACCAAATTGAAATGTATGTATGTATGTATGTATGTATGTATGTATGTATGTATGTATGTATGTATGTATGTATGTATGTATGTATGTATGTATGTATGTATGTATGTATGTATGTATGTATGTATGTATGTATGTATGTATGTATGTATGTATGTATGTATGTATGTATGTATGCATGAGTGTATGTATGTATGTATGTATGTATGTATGTATGTATGTATGTATGTATGTATGTATGTATGTATGTATGTATGTATGTATGTATGTATGTATGTATGTATGTATGTATGTATGTATGTATGTGAACATTTATGTAGCGCCTTACAATAACCTCAAGAATTGATCTGACCTTGCAACTCAATATTATTCTCTGCACAGCATCTATGTAGCTTTATCACTTGCTTGTAATTGCAAGCGCATGTTTAGCCTACATCGTACCACCTAAAGAAACTCACCAGTAGTTTCTGCTGAGAGAACCTTTCACAAGGCGTATGCATATCATCACAAAACGACGTTAGTGTCTTCAGTAAGCGCTATCTTTTCTGCAATCGTGCAGTGATGATTTGACTATACAGAGCGCTGAATCGCATATTTACCGCGACGTAATCGTAATCGTAATCTTCAAATTTCTAAAGCACCGCTCGAAACCAGAAGCAGGGCACCAGCTTATTCACGAGCTTAGGATAACAGAATTCAGAAGCATGTTGCTTAATGTCTCAATGTGTGTTGCGAATGTGATCTTCATAACATTGTCTCTGTTAGCAGAAACTGTTGGACGGGTCAATAGGTCGCCTGTCATGTGACGAGATGATGAGGTCACGAGCTGCAGCAGGAGGAGGCAGACGACTCGTGAGACCCAGTCATGACGTCAGACACGTTCCAGTGTCAAGGTCATGTGACTTCCTGCAGCCAACCGCCGCTCGACTCAATCAAATGCAGCAGGAGATCGAGGTCAGCAGCATCAATATCATCATCATTGGCATCATCATCATCATCATCATCATCATCATCATCATCATCATCATCATCATCATCATCATCATCATCGTCGTCGTTGTCGTCATCGTCATCGACATCGTCGTCAACATAGTCGTCGTCGTCGTCGTCGTCGTCATCATCATCATCATCATCATCACCACCACACCATTATCAATACCATTGCCACCACCATTATCAACACCATTGCCACCACCATTATCACCACCAGGTCCACCATCATCATCATCAACAGCGACAACATCAATTTCATTGTCATCGTTACAATAATATAACTCCGCCACTAGTTGCACTCTGCCAGTGCCAGTCCCAAACCTGGATAAAGGAGGAGGGCGTCGCTAATGGTCTTTGTTACCACACAGTGACGTTAAACTGCAAATACCACCACCATAATAATAGGTCATCATCGCTGTCATTGTTTTCAGCCACCAGGCACCAGCACTCCAGCAGCCTCATTGTTGCTTGTCTTTGTATCCATTGAAATAACCGTAGAACAGGTTCAAAGGCGTGGCCCGTGTCCTATTTATCCAAAGTTTTCTTTCCTTACATCGTAGACGTAGAGTTATGAAAACAAATCATATATCCTCTTTCAAACTCGATACACGTAGGTCCTGTGATTGGAACACACAAAGAAACACACCCACACACACCTACCACACACACGCACACATACACACACATACACATACATACACATGCATGCACGCACGCACGCTCTTCTAAGCTTTGTATAAGGTTCCCTGGGTACGTTCGATCATGCACATGCGCCCTCTCTCGAACTTCAGCCGTACGTACAACATATAAACATAGCCTACATATACGATATATACAAAGTACTGCAGCCAACATGTGCATCGTATACTTGAACAGGCAGAGGGCGTGCTTGGAGTATGTGTATATCCTGCAGGAAAATCATAAACGTAACACAGGAAGAGCTGGTGAAATACAACCGAATATAAACATTGCCTCCCTTCCCTTGCACACGTAGCCTATCATAGTCGTCTTCTTCTTTGTTACTGTGTCGTATCGAATCTTGCGCTACATGTTTCTTTTTGTTATTAAACTAGCGCAATATAAAACTTCGTGTAATAATAATTACATCACACCGTGCGATAGACTGCTGGCGTTTATCGTCGGCGCTTTGCCCATCTTTAAACAGTCATGACCTGTGTAGAGGAAACCAGACATGGCTCAGGTGTCGAACACATGTGGCTACACGGCAGAGCTATACATCAACGAGATGTAAAAAAATATACACACGCGTATACAATGTATACGTCGTACATAGTACATACATATAATATACACAAAATATAGGTCTAATACATTAATATATACATACATATAATATGCACACGGGTATCTGTATAAAATGTGTATTTCGTCCTCAGTTGTTTTGTGACGCGAACAACCAGTATTGGGACTCTACATGTAAACTTTCTGAACAATTTGTTTCTTGTACTACACACGTCATTGTTGAGCATTTCAATATCATATTTGCTTATACGTAGTGTTCATAAAATCTCCATCCATTTTCTAGTCCAACGCGTCATTGCATTAAATCCCAGTTTACAGAGCACACGTCGAATTATATTATGCATAGACGTATAAAACGTCATGTAGCGTATACGTAGTTTTATCGTGGTGCACTTGACTTATGATGCGCTACTATGAGTCGTTGCAGCTGTTCGTTGAACAGAACGGCATTATTATTATTGTTCTCAGATCTGTTTGATAGTCAACATTGCAACGGTGTTGTGAGGAGTGAACAGGAATGCACTAAATTACATACACATAAAAAAATACAAAAATACACAGGCCTGCATACATAAAAATACATACATGTAGATAGGAGTGCATAAACTGCAGTAATGTTTTCATAAAGCCATTCAGATTGCCAGTGTCAATATTTCACGTTTAACGTGGAGTTAAAACCGCAGCATTCTGTATTGGCGTTAGTCCATTGAAACGGAAAACGATAAGACTACTTTCCAAATCCAATATTTACCAGATGTTTATTCAAAATTATAATAGGCCTATTTAGGCGATTGGACTGGATGCATAGATCACCATTGTTAGGAATAAAGTCAACACATTCAGCTGATATTTTTGATTAATTATATTTTTCGTTTCTACGTATGTTTAGGCATAATTGTCTGAATATTTAATCAGCACATTTTATGAATTTTTGGCTCTGTAACGCGACCGTCCACTGATCAGATCATAGGCCTAAATGAGTTGAGCACGGTGCTTGTATACGTCACAGGCCCTAAAAATGATAGATATACACCGTGATTAAAAAAAGTAAGCCAAAATGTTTTTTAAATATCTCCAATGCCTGATCAGGCATTGGAGATATTTAAAAAACATTTTTGCTTACTTTTTTTTGAATCACGCTAAAATTTTCCAAATATTTAGAGAATTGGACCAAGAATATGATTCCAAAATTTCATGAGATAAAGTTGAACGGATAAAAAGATATGTATCTTTCAACTTCATATGCCGAAATTTCAGTTTACAGGCAATTTTCTGTTAGATTCAATAAAATGTGTCAAACTGTTTTTCTTATATCTCTAATGCCTGATGACTAATCATGCTAAAATTTTCCAGATATGTAGAGAATTGAACAACAACATGATTCCACAGTTTGGTTTGATTATTTAATTAAATAAGATGCTCAAAATGTCCTCCTCCTGTTTGCACGCAAGCCTGGAGGCGCTGGCGACATTGGACAACAGCATCGTCGATTATCCGCTGGTCCAGGTCATCTCACACTTCCATCAAGCGCTACTTCAGATCGTTTATATCACGGATTGTTGTCTACTCGGTCTTGCATCAAGCTCCACCCTTTATGGTCGACAGGATTCAAATCTGGGCTGTTCAGAGACCATAATGTGGGAGAAATGAAGTCTGGCGTCTCGCTTGTCAGCATTTCAATGGTTTCCTTGGCTCTGTGGGCTGGAGCACTGTCCTGTTGAAAAAACCCAGCTTTCTGGGGGATAGATTTCTGATTACAGATAGAGGATGTTGTGACAGCAGAACGTCGCGATAATAGGATCCATTAATTTTTACCCCAGGGTCACTGAAGACCAAAATTGGGAACTATCAAGCGTATCGAAACCGCAAAGAACACCATAACAGACTTGTTGAAAACGGAAGTTTCGGGAGATGAAGTTGAAATATTCATGTCTTTCTATCCGTTCAAATTTATGACTTGATATTTTGGAATCCCATTCTTGATTCAATTCCCTAAATATTGGAAAAATTTTACTATGATTAATTATCAGGCCATAAAGATACTGAAAAAGTTTGACTCACATTTTATTGAATTTTACAGAAAATTGCTTGTAAACTGAAATTTCGGCATATGAAGTTGAAAGATACATATCTTTTTATCCGTTCAACTTTATCTCATGAAATCTTGGAATCATATTTTTGGTCCAATTCTTTAAATATTTGGAAAATTTTAGCGTGATATGTTATCAGGCATTGGAGATATATGAAAAACAATTTGGCTTACTTTTTTGAATCACGGTGTATAACTAGCATTGGCAGTTGTATTGTATTGTATCGCATTGTATTGTATAGTGTTGTATTGTATTGTATTAATTGAGTATGCAATACCAGATAGGAACCGTTTTGTTTGCAGATGAGAGAATTGGCGTTGAATTCAGAGGGAGTGCACGTGGCTGGTGATCTCTACGACTACAGCGATTGCTCCGATTCCTGCATCGATAGCGGATTGGATCCGAACGAGGACAGCGATCACGTGACGTACGCCGCCATGACAGAGAGTTTCGCATCATGCACGCCTGTTCATTAGTTTACAACACAGGCGCTATATGAATTGATCAACGGACAGCGTCACCTAATTAAGTTATTGCTCTCTCTTTTATTGTTTCATTAAATAAGCGATGAAGTTTCTACGACACGATTCTACCTACTGCTATGAATTTTATGTATTTAAGTATGTAGTTGCTAAGTTAAGGTATAAGAGGAATTCGTCAATTTTTATTGCAGCTGAGTAGCCTATACAGGGTGGGCCACTTTTGGGTTACTTTTTTATGACCCACCCTGTAGATTGTCCATTTTCTATGCATGTGTAGGCTATGTTTGTCAATTTTTATAGCGCCCTGCAGGAACTTCTCGAGGACATTTTTCTATATTGTTGTGTAGCAGGCGTTAATCGATGTTGTGTGTTAAAATCTAATCCATTGTTATAACTGTATGCATGGCAGTTGCTCAATGGATTATTCAAAACAATTTATTTCAAAATCGCGCGTGGTAGCGGGGGCGAGACCCATTGTTTTTTCTGCACTACATTTCTTTGAAGTTGACTGCGTGTAGTGACCTGCAGAATGCATGGATGGAGACATTTGTATTTTCTTCAAACCTCATTTTAATGTGTTCATGACTTTGACTATATTATAAGACTAAAACGTGAAATATAATCGCCTGTTGGTGTTTTTTAATATATAGTGCATAACTCGAAGGTATATATATATATAGTTACATACATATATATATAATATATATATATTATTATATATGGACATTTATATAACCCCTTACAATAGCTTCACGAAGATGGTCAACGTATATAGCTACGCGGCAGTTCTAAACAACAGTAGCGGCGCTAGGGGGCTAGAGGGGCTAGGGGGGGGGGGGCTAAGCCACCCCAAAAAGACCATCCATTTTTTGCCATGTAAAAATTAAAAATTTCAACGATTAACCCCCTTTAGGCCCCCCTTCAAATGACCGTAAAGGTACGCACGAGGTTTGGCAGACAGCTTTGGCGGTCACGGAAAAGGACCATTTTTTGAAGATTTCGACCAAATGACTAAAAAAAAGGTCATCAGAAATTTTGACGGGCGAAATGGACCCGCAAATTCAGCCCTCCCTCAAAAAAATTGAAATCCTGGCGCCGCCACTGCTAAACAAGTGCGACTTTTGGGTGACTTTGAGATGCATGCAGCAGTGGCGTAGCCAGGAATTTTTCATGGGGGGGTTTTATGGCCGGAAACCCTGTTTTTTGCTATTTTTTCTTACTTAAATGGAAAAATAACCTTAAAAAATCTTTTTTTCCGAGCCAATGGGGGGGGGGTTTTAACCCCCGAAACCCCCCCTTGCCTACGCCACTGGCATGCAGTGAATAATCTAGATTCTAGACCCTTGCATGATTGAGACTTTCTTGTCCCAAGAATGAGCTCCCGAATAAGTTGTCCTTTTAGTATACAGAGCCCCAATCATGCATTCAGTCATTTAATTCTCTTCTCTGCAGGGCTGTTTTTAAGGAATTTTTAGAACTGCATAAACCCTTCTTTCCTTTCCCATCCTCTATGGTAAATTACTCCCAATTGGAGGAAAATGACCTTTTTCAACTAGTTTTAACTGCACAGAAGTGCTTCTACATGTTTCTACAACTGCACAAATCCATTTAGAACTGCCCATTTTGTGTACAACTGCACGTTAAAAAAGCCCTGCTTCTCTAAAGTTCTCTCATCTAAAATTCAATAGAGCGGCGCAGGCTGCAGCATAATATTATAATAAACCTTGATGAGAGCAAATCCATCGAGAGGTGGGCCAACCCTGTCACCGCAGTGCCAAGCACGACCCGCACCGGTTAACATGAGAAGCGGTTGCTGCTTTGAAGTCTCTCGTCGGACTTTTATGCATCGTCTAAATAACATTTAATTTATGTGCGGGCGGTACAGATCCATATATTTATGTGTACGTATACAATGTACAAATGCGTACATGCGAATGTACATTGTATACATGTAGCTTTGACTTGCTACTGTCTAAGGACACTGTTTTATATCGAAGATGATTAGTGTCGCCCTCCTCCTTAATCGAGGCTTGGGACTGGCACCGTGAGACTACGAACAGTGGCTGAGTTGCATATCTAGGCTACATATGTATATATACAAACTATATATATATGCATATCTACATACATATGTATAATGTATGTATACTGTATATATATCGTTGGATTCGCGCTTTCTTATTTATAGCACGTGAAGAGTTAAAAGCCAGTAGACGTGTTTGCAGTTAAGATTAGAAAGGTGGCGGTGTTTGGAAGACAACGTTGTCTGCTTTATCATCATCTCGCAGACATGAGATGCATCGACTTGCGTGGTGGGCCTACTTGGCCGGCGCTTGACACCGATAACCCCCCAGTCGAGCACCGAGCGGGGTTTTTAGGGACAAGCGGAACGCACGCATGGCAAACATGACCTACAACATCTGCCATAAAGCCACTTGCGTTCAGAGTCGTAAAAGTCAGAGTGGCGACATTTAACTGCTCCATTAGAGATAGGACGCAACAGACGGAGCTTCGGCGTTTGAAGTGTCCTGCGTCTATTTACACAGCATTCAAAGCAGTGCCGCTATAGATAGGCATGAAGCAGCGTCGTAGGATAAACGTAAACACCCGCTGGCGAAAGTCTTCTTTCTTCGGACGAAATTGACCTAATCCACGCCTTCCGAGATGTTGCAAAAATCTCGAGCTGAGACGGTCAAGACGCGGGTTTAGGTTCTTTTATAGTTATAGCGTTGTGGACATTCAAACGTGCAGGGGCGGTTATTGATCTCTACCGAGAGAGATTCAATGTACACTACAAGGGGACAGAGTTCTGGAAAATGTATAAGTGGACTATGCCTGTAAACAATAATTCGAGGAACCGATGACCTGCAGTTATTAGACCAAATCAGGGCAAAGGCACTGAACGCACCATGGTCTCAACTTACACCCACTAACGCCCTGCTTATAAAAGAAAGTTATTGACCGTTGACATCGATGGAAGATCAGACGTTGTTGCGGTGAGCACTTGAGCCTGTATCGTCGAAAGCCAGAGGAAAAGAAATGGCGACTTCAGCACTTAATAGGACCTAACTAAGACTGTCTACTCTGGTTAGATTAGGATCGCGGGTCTGTTCTTCTCAGAATTTACTAATCCGCCATTTGCAATATAAATTGAAGATAGCAGATCATTTCTATAGGTAACTTTCGTCCAGTGCTGTAAAAAAACCCTTCAGCCCATACTTTTATTAGTAGCAGGATTTTTTATCGTATGCTGCCGAGTAATCGCTGCCAGCCTCGTGATGGGTGTATTGCATGCATACGGGTAGCTGATTTGGGTTCGGAATTTGACCAGTTTCTCGCATTACTTATGCGATGTACTTCATTGGCTCCCTGTTTCAGAGCACCTCGCACTTAAGCCTTAAAATTGAATCTGGCGAACGGCGATGCTATTTAGAGTTTCTTAATTAACACACTATTTATACTTCTGCAGAAGCCTTTGATCCATACCCTGCATGGGTAAACTTATTGTTCTGTTCGCATGGAAATAACTTAGCCATGCATCCAATGCAGTTGCCGCCTTCTCGATTTGCGTTTCCTTCTGGTTGAGATATTGAATGGGTCTGTCATCGACACTTGAAAACAGTTCTCAAACAGTTCTCAAACAGTTCTCAAACAGTTCTCAAACAGTTCTCAAGCAGTTCTCAAACAGTTCTCAAACAGTTCTCAAACATTAATTTTCTCATCTCCTGAACTCGCCTTGGCATGGAGCGTCCCTGCCATGGCGTACCTGGATAGATGTTTTGGAAGAGTGCAATATGTTGCTCTGAATAACTGCACGAATGAGAAAACTTGCTCATGTGTACTAACCACCGAGCATATGGGTTAATTAGTTCGTGAAAAGCGTTCCCATGGGCGGAGTTTGGTTTCCGTTCTTGGAGGGCTAAATTTGTCGGGGTTGAGACTCGAGCGGCGCCGAAAAATATTTTCTCGGCCCAAAAAGTCGATGACTTTTTTCTAAGTCCTAGGGCCGAAATCTCGCCAAAAATACTAATTTTTCTGGCCAAAAAGTTGATGACCTTTCTTTAGTCATTCGTAAGTTTCGCGTTCGTGAACAGAATCATTTTCCTCGAAAAAATTTCTGAGTCTGCGCTTTCTTGGGGGAGGCTAAGCCCGAGAAAAGATACAATTTACACGGTAAAAAAAATGACTCTGGGTCTTCTGGGGGGGGGGGAGGCTTAGCCCAATAGCCCCTGATAAACTCCGCCCATGAGCGTTCCCTTTCTGTTGGGGTCATAGTTACTTAAAATATATGCATGTGCACATACATGCATATACATGCAGATACATGCAGAGCATATACAAACTTAGGTTTGCTCCTTATAGTCTCATCAGAAATCAGAATAAGTCTATGAGGAGCAAACTTGGCCTTTAATAATACGGGTTGGTTGTGGTATGACATCAGTTGATACTCAGCTGTTCAATAGTCACCGCGTACTCATCGAATATGCAAAAGCATTGTTTGCTATTCTTAATACATCTGTGCAACAATGCTTAATTGATACATGGCAGTGAAAAGCTGATTTAGGTCTAATTAATATTCCTAAACAAATATTTACTCAAACTGCAATCCATTAATAGACCCTATATAATTATGCCTAATGGATTTTCGTAGGATTGCAAGTTGCTTGTCCGATTTATTAATCAATAGCGCTCACAAATGCATACTTCCACGCCCGTTGGTATGCATACATACATACTTGCACAGTGCCTACTTTCATGCGTGCATGCATTTATTGATGCATGCATACGTAGGCCTATACACAGGTACATCATACCGTACATGCATACATGTAGATGTAGGCCTATAAGCAAGCATACATGCATGCATGTAGGCTCTGCATGTATGCATGTATGCGCACCTGAATATTTTATAAGTATGCCTAAACATGACCCCACCAGAAAGGGAACACTTTTCACGAACTAATTAGCCGAAAATTTCGGATATTTTAGAACACAAATATTGATTTGCATTTTGCACGAGTAATTAGAGGCCATACATCTGCAACTCGAACTCATGTACTACAAACCGCGCTTAAGCCACACGATGTGTAAAGGCCAAATTCAAGCATTAACGCATCGGGTGGGGACAGGTCTGTGCGTCTTTGCGTCGAATTATATCTTATATTATATATATATTCTTACAGGGCTTTTTTAACGTGCAGTTGAACACAAAATGTGCAGTTCTAAATGGATGTGTGCAGTTGTTGAAGCACTTCTGTACAGTTAAAACAAGCCAAAAAGGTCATTGTTCTCCGATTGGAAGTAATTTACCATGGAGGAAGGGAAAGGAAAGAAGAGGTTGTGTAGTTCTAAAAATTCCTTAAAAACAGCCCTGTATTCTTATATTTTCCTAAAAATATGAATGATCTGTTTATCAAATTGCGAAAATTTTGCCTGAAAAGGAGTCTTCCGTATAGAAACGGTTAATAGGTCATGAGCCCATTACCGAAAACTGTGATTCCTTTTCTCACTCGATGCCAAATATTTGTTCCTGATAACTTCTTACGAACACGTTCCTCATCTTAATTGGTAATTATCGATTAGAATACGCAAGATTGTCTCCATAATAATTTTATTATTATTATTGACTGTCATTCAGTTCTCAGTTCATTCGCTAGATGGCAATTTGATGGAGGTGCAGTTGGTCGGATAGTAGCAGTAGTGACCGATATCACAGAGGTTAACGTTGCGGACCATTCGAAAGAAACCGTTTTCTCCCCAATCAGTTCCCCAACTGCAACAAATGACACAACAGCTGCATTATAGATCCTTACTAATGTATGCTTCTAATAAGGAATTTCCAGTGCTAATCTGAATTTCTAGAGCTTGTAGCGCTTCTTCTTGTATGCGAAGCGCTGATATTTTGAATATTTTTCTCTTGCTGAAGTAGACTAATCACGAAATTTTATTAGTGATTCAAATGTTTTCTGAATTCGAGGAATTTAAACATTTTAATTTAAATGCTCATGTGGTAAAGGCAGACAGGGTTCCAGACACAGACTAGAATTCATCATTCGTAATCGTAATCGTAAATTTATATAGCAGCAATTCAAGAGAAACTCCTCATTGAAATAGCGGAAGAGACGGACGGACAGAGAGAGAGACAAACATACAGAGAGAGACAAACCGACAGAGAGAGAGACAAACAGACAGAGAGAGATATAAATAGACAGAGAGTGAGACAAACAGACAGAGAGAGACACAAACAGACAGAGAGAGACAAACAAACAGAGAGAGACAAACAGACAGAGATAGACAGACAAACAGACAGAGAGAGATATAAACAGACAGAGAGTGAGACAAACAGACAGAGAGAGACACAAACAGGCAGAGACAGACAAACAAACAGAGAGAGACAAACGGACAGAGATAGACAGACAAACAGACAGAGAGAAAACAGACACATAGAAATACACGTACCGAATAGCAGCATCCCAGACGCGACAGAACAGGTGAATGCGTAAGAAAAAGACGATACGAATAATTATTATGAAAGGTGGATGATGGTCTAAAATAATCTGAACCTGTTCTTGACGATCCAGTAGTCAAGACCATCTGAGGTGGTTCCACATCCGGTGATGAGCACAGCGTGGTTGATTTTGCTTCCGCATGTGCTCAGGTCAGAGTAGACGCCGCTCTTGTACATTACGAAGGACGATGGACTGGCATACATGGCGCAGGCAATGGGTCCCACGGTAAGTAGGCTCTGCATCAGGGATGATTCGTCGTATGGCCTGATCTTCCTGTAGCCACTGCACACGTAACGCTGCTGTCTTTCGTCTGGGATAAAACAGTCCTGGTCCTATCATCAAAATACGAAGATATGTAGGCCTGTAATGCCCTGTATGTATGCATGCATGTATGCATGTATGCATGCATGCATGTATGTATGTATTTATGTATGTATGTATGTATGTATGTATGTATGTATGTATGTATGTATGTGTGTATATGTATGTATGTATGTATGTATGTATGTATGTATGTATGTATGTATGTATGTATGTATGTATGTATGTATGTATGTATGTATGTATGTATGTATGTATGTATGTATGTATGTATGTGTGTGTATGTATGTATGTATGTATGTATGTATGTATATATGTATGCACCCTCAAATTCATTCGATATTTTATTTAGCGCCCAGGTAAATCGTTCATGACTCCGAGTTACCTAGAAAAGACAACACGATTTCATTTCAAGAGTTATTCTTTCGACCTCCAGTTGTGTCATCTCCAGGAACCAGTAAAGAAATACATTGTATTCTTGCCGCAGCATCTTGCAGATGATGCTGACAGCAGATTATAGCCAACAATTCGTCATAAGGATGCTGTAGAATGTGTAGATGACTTTTTACACTAATATTTCTGACATTTAACTTATCTTATGAGACTTGATTTAAATCTTTTATCACCAATTATTAGGCCTACTTAAATGCATTATAATGATGTTGAATGTCCCACTGTGCGTTTGCAAGGGAAGTAATAAAGAACATACTTTGGCAAGTCAGGCCTACTTAATTACTTAATTACTCAATTACTTAATTACTTAATTACTTATTTACTTAATTACTTAGTTACATATTTTCTTAATAATAGTTTATCGATTACCAATCTAGCTTACGATGCGCTTTAGACTGTAGACATCGCTGGAGACGAATCCATCCGTATCTTTCATACAACGAAAAGCTCCGTCCATCCATCCTCCGTTGCACCCGTGAGATTCTAAATTCACGGACCGGACAACAGTCTGAATTTGAATCTGAATACGCGAGCTTGTCTTTAATAATTATATAGTACACTTCATGAGGCGTCATACCGATTTATGTACAACGACTTGGAGTTGCAGATGTAATAAACTATTAATCACTTGCAAAAAAATCTCAATTCACGCAATTTTAGTTAGGTCTAATCAGAATATTACAGTCTGCCTTATGTTTGATCACAGGATAGTTTGCAATAAAAACAGCTGAAAATTGTAATTGTTATTGCGACTGTGTAGTAGATGACAATGCTGATGCTGCTGCTGATGATGGTGGTGGTGGTGGTGGTGGTGGTGGTGGTGGTGGTGGTGGTGGTGGTGGTGGTGATGGTGGTGGTGGTGGTGATGACGATGATGATGATGCCATAGATGTAAAAAACTTTTTTTCCGTTTTTTATTCTCTCCCAAAAACGTGGTTTTTTTCGTTTTTTATTTTTCCCATCGTTTTTTATCGTTTTTTATTTTTTCTTTAACTTTATTTATACATTTACTTTTGGTTATTATTTTCCTTAACTTTAATTTTTTCTGATATTTCTTATGTTTCCCGCCAACTCTCAAGAATTCAGCTAACTAAAGTCATTATTTCACCGTTTAACTTCATCCTTTAAGAGATAGCCTGCGTGTAGTAGGTTCCTAATCAATCTTTTCAAGGTTAAAATGCGGTTTTAGATGTAGCAAAGTCAAATTATTTACCGTTTCCGTTTTTTATCGTTTTTTGTCGTTTTTTATTTTTTTGAAAAAAAGACGTTTTTTCCGTTTTTTATTCCGTTTCCATCGTTTTTTACATCTATGGATGATGCTGATGATGACGTTGATGACGATGATGATGATGATGACGATGAGGATGATGATGACGACGACGACGATGACGACGATGACGATGACGATGATGATGATGATGATGATGATGATGATGATGATGATGATGATGATGAAGATGCTGCTGATGATGATGATGATGACGATGATGATGATGATGATGATGATGATGATGATGATGATGATGATGATGATGATGATGATGATAAGCACCGTGTGTTTCACGCATTGCAAATAAATTAATCCACTAAATAGACAAATTAAACAAATCGAATTAATTAATTAATTAATTACCGTATTTGTCGTCATTGCAGCAGTCATTGATCTGCTGCACTGATATATCTATGAGTTGGTCACAGGATTTGAACAGTTGACCTTCGATAACTCCGGCCGATGAATGCGCCCAGCAGTTACCACAGTTGCCCTGTGGATTGTAGCACTCCGTATTATAGCAGTTAATTCAAACAAAGTCAGCTAACGAATAACATTAAATAGGAATCCGTTTGTAGATTATTAGCAGAACAATCAATTATAATCGTATTCGTAATCTCGAAATTTTAACAGTTTTAGTAGTAGTAGTTGTTGTTGTAGTAGTAGTAGTAGTAGTAGTAGTAGTAGTAGTAGTAGTAGTAGTAGTAGTAGTAGTAATTGCAATAGTAGGAATAACAGTAGCAGCAGTAGCAGTAGCAGTAGCAGTAGTAGTAGTAGTGGTAGTGGTAGTGGTAGTGGTAGTCGTAGTAGTAGTAGTAGTAGTAGTCGTAGGAATAGCAGTAGTAGCAGTAGTGGTAGCAGCAGCAGCAGCAGCAGCAGCAGCAGTAGGGTCTATTATTTGCATTAATGTCGTAGATTTCGGTAGTAGCGCAGTATTGTGAAAATAATGGAAGCAGTGGTAGTGATGGCAGTAGTAGCAACAACAAGGAACGATCCTCACCGTAATGCAAAGTGGGAATAACTCATTCGTTATCATAAAGACAAAAATGATCATGTTGTCGCTGTTGTTGTTGTCGCTGTTTGTGACGATGCTCGTAGTGGTAAAAGAAACGGATGATTAATTATCATGAAGATGCTTATAATGACGACGATGACGATGACGAAGATGATACGGATGAGAAGGAGGAAGCTGAAGAACCTGGTCCTTGACGGAAGTGACGTATCCATGGTCGGTGTAGTCGAAGTATAACGGCGGAGTCATCTTGATGTCTGCAGGAATTGTCGTTGTTGACCATTTTGATTCGTCAAATTCGTCACCAGGTGGCACCACAAGTCCACACAGAGCGCTTGATATCTCGCCATCAGTCTACTCATGGATCGAATAACGGACCATCTTATGTGAAGAGGGCCACTACCATAAGATAATCCTAAAGCATAGTATATTTGTTACATGTTGCCACCCAATCGTAATCGTAATCGTAATCTCGAAACTTCTACAGCGCCCACAAAAGCCAAGTCGCGGGAACCAGCTTATTCACAGGCGCTCAATCAAAACAAAATCGATAGGCAGCGGGTCAAGTCCGGAGAGTCAGGCAGGCAGATAGATGGACGGCTAAGGTGGGTGATGTTTAGAATTGAAATGACGAGGGATGTGATGAGAAGAGGAGGAATCAGGATAGGATTTGTGAAAGAGCAATGTTTTCAGTTTTGAGTGAAGGACCTGTGGGGAGATAGCGAGAGGTGGAGTTTTGGTGAGTTCGTATGATGGGTCGGAAGTTTGCCGAAGTGCTGGCGGAAGTTTGTTCCAGAGAGGTGGAACGGCAATGGCTATGGAGCGGTTTGCAAATTTCAGTGATGAAGTGATGGGAGGGCGAAGCAGTGTAATGGAGGATGAGGAGCGTGTTGAACGAGGTGGCTGGATGGTGAACAACTGACGAAGGTAGAACGGCTGGGATGATTGAAGTGTATTGTAAGTGAGTGAGAGGACTTTGTATTCGATGCGTTCAGGTATTTTGAGCCAGTGAAGTGATTTCAGGACAGGAGTGATGTGGTGACGTTTGGGGGTTTCCGTCACTGCACGGGCGAGGGCATTCTGGATAGCTTGGAGGCGGTTAATTTGGGTTATATCAATGTTTAGGAAGAGAGAGTTGCAGTAATCAAGTTTCGCATGAACTATGGATGTGGCTATTGTGGATGCAGTTTTAAAGTCGAGCATAGGTCGGATTCTGCGGAGATCTCGTATGTGCATGAAACAAGTGCGGGAAAGTTGGGTTATGTGGTCGGAGAAGCTAAGATGCTGGTCAAAGATTACACCTAGGTTTCGGACAGGAGAATTTGCGGAGAAAGTGTGGTTGGAAGAAGAGTCATTGTTGAAGGAAATAGAGGGATCAGGAATTTTCTTGAGTTGTTCTCTGAGGCCAATTAGTATAAATTCTGTCTTGGCGGGGTTAAGGCAGAGGAGATTTGAGGTCATCCAGGAGGTGATTTGGGTGACCACGGAGAGAAGAATATCTATGGAGTCAGAGAAGCAGCTTGGAGAGAAAGAGATGAATAATTGGGTGTCGTCAGCATATAGATGATGGTCGACTGTGGATGCTTTTATGAGTGAACTGAGTGGAGTGGTGTAGAGGATGAACAAGAGGGGCCCGAGGACAGAACCTTGCGGAACACCACAGGTGAGAGGGCATGATTGAGATGACGTTTCAAGTGTTTTGACTGAGAAAGAGCGTGATGAGAGATAAGACTGAATCCAAAGGAGAGCAGTGTCGGTAAAGCCAAAGCAGGAAGACAGTCTTTGGAGTAGTATGTTATGGTCGATGGTGTCAAAGGCTGCAGAAACATCAAGGAGGCAAAGGCAGGAGACTTGTTGATGAGAGATGGCAGAGACAAGTTTATTGTAGAGCGAAGTGAGAAGTGTTTCGGTGGAGTGCTTTTTAGTAAAGCCGGACTGGTTTGGGTTAAGGAGTGAATTAGAAGTCAAGTAGTCATTGATGCGAGAGAGTACAATACGTTCTGTTAGTTTGGAGATGAATGAGAGGTTGGAAACAGGTCGATAATTAGAAAGGATTTCCTTATCAAGTGATGGTTTTTTTAGAAGTGGAGTTACCAAAGAATGTTTGAAGAGGAGGGGAAAGTTGCCAGTGGATAAGGAGAGGTTGATTATTTTTGTGATGATGGGGACAATGATAGATGCGCACTCTTTCAGTAGGGAGGTAGGTATAGGGTCGAGTTCGCACTGCTTGTTTGGGAGAGATTGTAATAAATTGGACACTTCAGACTCTGATGTTGGGTTAAAAGCAGATAGTGATGATTGAGGTGGGGAAGACGGAAGGTCGTGAGTGGAGGAGGGTGTATCTGCAGGTGAATCGATGGTAGATTTTGAGAGGAGTGATTGCAGAGAGAGACGGATAGTAGTTACTTTGCCAGAGAAGAACGAACAAAATGAGTCAGCGATTGAAGAAGATGGTAGGCCTAGAGAGTTTGGAAGTGGGCTAGAGGAGTTCCGATGTAGGAGTTGGTTTACCGTTTTCCAGAGAAGACGAGGGTTACAAGATCGGGATTGAACTAGTGAGGAGTAAAACCTCTTCTTGGCCATTGCCAGAAGGTGATGGTATTTGTTTGTAGCAGCTTTTAGATCAGAGAGGAGTTGAAGGTCATGGGTTCGTTTGTAAGTACGCTCAAGGCGTCGACGGAAAGATTTGAAGGCCTGGAGGTAGGAGTTACACCAAGGGTTGTTAGAGTGAGAACCAGATTTGGTAATAGTAGGAGCGTGTTTGTCAAGGATCATGGAGAGAGTGGTGTTGTAGGAGGACAGGAGGTCATCGAGAGAGGATGGAGGATTTAGAATGAGGTCTGAGGAGGCAAGATCGTGCTTGAAGGCTTCAATGTTTATGGAGCTGATGCGGCGGAAAGAATGAGAGACGGGATCAGGACGCGGAGTAGGTAGTATGTTAAGTTGGGTGAAAATGGGGTAATGGTCAGAAGGAGTATCAAAAGAGAAAGATATGTTTGGCGATAGCCTTGAGAGAGACGATGTGATGATGAGGTCAAGTGTGTGGTTGTGAGAGTGGGTGGGAAAGTTGACGTGTTGGACCAGATTAGTAGATGACAAGAGCGTGAGGAAGTCGGGAGCAAGTGAGTCAGATGGGTTGTCAACATGTATGTTGAAATCCCCTGTGATCAAGAATTCATGAGGAGTTGTGGCAGCAGTGAAGAGTAAGCTGGTAAATTCCTGCAAGAAGACAGAGTTAGGTTTAGAGCATAAGGAGGAGGAGGGAGGGCGGTAGACATTGAAGATGGTTAGGCTTGAGTTCGGGAGTTTGAGAGTGATTGAGGCGCATTCAAAAGATTTGAAACAGTAGCCAGGTGAGTCAAGGACAGTGGAAGGCTCTCGGGTTAGAAATGCAAGCCCTCCACCTGTGGTTTTCCGGTCGGTTGTCAATTTTGAGGGACGAGGGGTGCTGTACAAGTGGTAACCAGAGGGGATACAGTCTTGATATTGAGCATGAGTTGTGCCTGAATTGAACCATGTTTCGGTTAAAGCAAAGAGGTCTGGAGGATGAGAGGAAAGAGAAAAGTCGTTTATTTCAGCAGCGTGAGCTGGATGAAGCAGAGAGCGTATATTTAGAGAACATAGTAGGAATTTGTTATTGTCATTGTCTTGTGTAGGAGGAGGAGAAGGAGGAGGAGAAGGAGGAGGAGAAGGAGAAGGAGGCGGTGGGAGAAGAGGAAGAGGAGGAGGAGAGGTAGCGGTAGACGCAGCAGCAGCAGTAAGAGGACAGTTAGGCTGAGGAGGAGGAGGAGAAGGAGGAGCAGCAGCAGCAACAGCAGCAGGAGTGGTAGTAGAAACAGAATAGGGTGTAGGCGGGGGAGAGTGAGAGGCGGAACACCTATTGATTGGGCCCGGATTTGCATGTATGTCGCCAGAAAGTAGAATTAAGATGAAGAATAAACTATTGTGAGTACGGTGCTGAGATTGTATTTTGCGGCGAATTGCTAAGAAAAATGGCAGAGGAATGTGGGCCATGTAACCATTCTCTTACCAATATAGCGCCTCACAAATAAATGTAGGCAAACGATAGCATAGCCAGAATATGTGCATGCAATCCAAAGCGGTTTGTGAACCTATTTACACGAGCAGGCAGCTTCAATGGTTATTTCGCCTAGTAAACAAATTCCACGTATCCGACGACCCTGTACCAATATCCAATCCATATACGGCTATCTGCGTTTTTCTGTTGAAATTGATGCAGCTGTGGGGCTATAAGATGTAGTCGTGATCGCATTGTCTAGCGACTATAGTCCTATCTAGAAAACAATCAGATATAGATAGCCAAGATGCCATTGAAACCAGAAGTCAGGCTTTGGGGGGATAGTAAACTGAAAGAAGTTTTGCTCTGAATGGCATTAAGAGAACCTTATGAGCATATGAAAGCGTACGAAAGTGCATGTGCAGAGAAAGTCAAGACAGCCACAGAGATTATTGTAAACCCAAAAAGCAAAATTCACAGTTTAGGCCAAACCCGTTCATTGAGAGCAACATTTGCTGGTGTGAACGATGAGCAATGAGCAGCTGAAGGTGGATTGGCATGAGAGAATTATTGTGAAATTTACGTTGTTCGATGTACGGCCAGTAAAATGATCGTGGACAACGATTTGATGCAGTGAAAACAAATCTTAAAGATTATGTTGAACAAGATAACGTATACGGCCAAGCAAGCTATCATTGTATTAAGAGGACGAAGCAAAGCAGTGCGGAAAGATGCAACTAAATCGAATTAGGTAACGCCAGGTCTATTACTAGGAAAAAAACCAGGTAGGTTATGAGAAGAACAACAGGAAGGATGAAAGGAGAAAGAGAGAGACCGAAACAGAGACACAGACAGAGACAGAGACAAAGAGATATGAGATATAGATAGATGGATGGATGGATGGATGGATGGATGGATGGATGGATGGATGGATGGATGGATGGATGGATGGATGGATGGATGGATGGATGGATGGATAGATAGATAGATAGATAGATAGATAGATAGATAGATAGATAGATAGATAGATAGATAGATAGATAGATAGATAGATAGATAGATAGATAGATAGATAGATAGATAGATAGATAGATAGATAGATAGTGAGTGAGTGAGTGAGTGAGTGAGTGAGTGAGAGAGCGAGACAGAGACAGAGACAGAGACAGAGACAGAGACAGAGACAGAGACAGAGACAGAGACAGAGACAGAGACAGAGAGAGGCAAGTGGACGCTGCTAGGATAGATTTCGTTAAATACGATAAATATTGGAAGGTGACTATAATTAAACTTTCGACAACGACGTCAACACAATTTCTAATACGAACCCAGTCCGAGAATTTATTGTGAGCTATCTTGTAGGTGCTTTCTTCGTCTTGCGACCTTCTGTTGAAGTCGTCAATGAACTTGCATTTGTCTTCCCAGATTAGACGCCTGCAGTAGTCATAGAACATAAATTTGCAGTTTCAAAGTGTTTCAGCTGCCTCGTAAACAGACCGACATAGGCGTATAGGCTACACTTTTCTATTCATGCATGGCGAATTCAAGTTTCGACATGAACAATATTTTGATCCTCGTTAGGGTAAGAGGGTCAACAGTATGTTGCGCCATTACTACACAATCTCGCAATGTCCTAATTTCATTCAATGAAAATACGTAAACGCGTACAGATTTTATATAAATAGACTACCGGTATATATTTATATATATATATATATAAGTCGCAATCAAAGAATCTCGTAATGTAACATAATACATGTATATATATATATATCGCCGTATATATTATTGTTAGGCCTACAATGATCACAAGCCACAATATGGCCGCCTATTTACACGGCATAAAAACGAATTGGCACCCAGTAAGACTCCAAGTCTCCAATCACGTCATACTTCCGCATATTTTACCATTGCCCTATATCGAGTGGAAGGCGGAGTCAGACTTTTGGAGGCTAGTGGGATTCGATTCCGCATCCAGCAAAGTTTCTTCTCATCGTGCGGGGTGGGGGTGGGGGGGGGGGGAGGGGTGCTAACCATTCACCTAAACGACATCGTAATCATAACTATGGCCAAGTGATGGATGGATCCGATTTATAATGACCAGGGTATATGACAACAGAGGCCGTTACCCAGGACAGAAATTTGCTCGGCGTATTACAGCACTTAAGAGCTTTTATTATTTCACAAGAGGTCTATTATACTCCCTAATGTACTTTGTTTACATACAGATCATCCATCTAGCCCTTGGAAGTAGGAGGTCTGCAAGGAATGATCCTACCTGTTGCATTCGTCCGAGCAGCTCTCGTAAACCTTTTCGCAATCGACCTTGTAAGATTCCCAGTCGCCGTCGTATTTCCGGTTGCTCGACGTACATTCAGGACACGAATCGACTGAATGCAGAAAGCAGACGACGACGAAAACGAGCAGACGACGAAAGATCATTGCACAACTAAACACAAAAATTATTATAGGCCCAACTATTATAAGCATAATATCGTCGCCGGACTTAATTGTGGGGTCCTACCGTTCGAAAAGACAAGATTAAATAGCACGAGCTTCTGTGGCGTAGGCAAGGGGGGTTTAGGGGGTTTAGAAAAACCATTGGCTTAGGAAAGTCTTTTAAAAGGTTGTTTATCCACTTAAATAAAAAAAGCAAAACAATTGTTTGTAGTAACAATTGTTTTTCTTTACTGTAATGGCGTCAGGAAGGGCATCCGGCCAGACAATAAACTCATAAACTCTCTCCCCCCATCATAAATTCCTGGCTACGCCACTGCTCCAAGCTCGCCATTATTGGCGAGCTTAGATTCTGTCATAAATCATTAAGAATGTGCTTAGCTGCTGGCGTGCAATCTGTGAATGGGGCACAGCGAGAGAGACGAAGAAGTTCATTGCAATGAATCTCTTGGTCTGTTGTTACCCCATTTTGCCCCATTATTGCCCCATTTTGCCCCATTTTGCGATCGTTGTTTGATGCTGCGCTTCCGTGGAGTCTCTCCTTGAATTGGCGCTATATAAATCTGCCATATCAATTACGATTACGCTCAAGACATTCGTCGATTTTCCTACTAAGCTTGCAAGTTCGGTGTTCTTATATACCGCACGCCAAATGTCATGACGATTCAGATCGATAGCCATGATGAAAATCCGGAAGGAAACAGAAGATCGCGAAAACTTTGAAGACGCGCATCCATGTAGAACCTAAGCATATATTGCTCTATCGACTAGAATGTAGAGATTCGTCATGGAATACAATAATAAAGATTTAAAAGCAACTTGCATCTATGCTTTAGCCATTACACCTTCCGAGTGTTCTTTGATAATTGAACATCTTTACGAGGATCGAATACCGCATACTTTGTTAGAATTAGGCTCTATGCCTCTATACCAATTTGCCGACATTTAAAAAATAAAAATATTGCCTACTTCGGTCAGTTGCATTTTTAGAAATGGCCAAACACGTAGGTGATCAACATGCCCTCCCTCCTATAGAGAGTATGCATTACGAAGGGGCGTTCCATATGGCGACATCTGGTACTTCCAAGGTTGGGCATTGGCCTAATGCAATTAAAACAATAATTATTAAGTGAATGATCAATGAGTTTTCTGTTTGGACAAGAGATGCCGAGATTATTTTGCAGGCTATATAGTAAAAATCAAACTGACGTTTCCTGAAACAAACGCACACAGAACACTAGCCAGATGCTCAATTTAACAGCCTTCTTTTAGAAGTTAACAATATATCAGTTAAAATTTTGAACTTCGACTCTCGCCGGTGTCACTAATGATTGATGCAAATTAATCTAGGACCTACTCACTGTGAAGCACAAAATACTTTAAGTTTAGTTAGTTGACTATTGTATGAAGCCATATATAGGTGTGTTAGGCAGTGGCGTAGCCAGAAATTTTCCGTGGGGGTTGGCTTTTTTTTCGGCCTGGCCGGATGCCCTTCCTGACACCAACCCATCAGTATTGCAGTAAATAAAATGGAATAAAGTAACAAAGGGAATAAAGTAAGAAAAAGAATTGTTACTACAAGCAATTGATTTGTTTTTCTTATTTAAGTGGATAAATAACCCTTAAAAAGCTTGTTTCCTAAGCCAATGGGGGGGGCTAACCCCCAACCCCCCTTGGCTACGCCACTGGTGTTAGGGTTTTGTGCATGAATAATTCGAAAATGAATTGTCAAAATGAATGGCTTTTGTGGCCAATTTGAGCATTGCTAATTGCATATTATTCTTATACAATTTCGACACCTCTACTACACCTGTTGCGTAATTTTATACAGGCCACACAATGTTGATGCTAGTTAAACGTTTTTTTCTTCAACTCTGTGAATTTTAAATGTCTTTAATTAAAATTTGTGGTGGCCATAATATATATCATAATATATATATGTGTGTCATATATATCATATATATTATATATAATATATATAATATATATATTATATATCATATATATATAATATATATATATATATATCGATGAGCTGAAGTGGATGCCTGTGTAGGAAATATCGAACGTTGACGCTATGTCAGTATTTAGTGTGACTTCTATGTAACAAAATGGATTCTTAAGACAGACAAATTTTGCACGGTAGTAAAGTATAAGAATGCTTATTAATGTAACATTTCTCTTTATATAGCAAGCATATTCTTTTATCCATAGCCTACTTGCATGTGCGGAGACTTAGGAGGGACGGTCCCCTTCAATTAATGTGGTGGGGGAACGGCCCATGCATTTGTCACCCCAATCATTAAGCGTTAGGACATGTCACGGTAGAAGTGATGACTAAAAAAGGTCAACTTTTGGTCGGCAAAAATGTAAAAATTTCGTCGGCGACTCAGCCATTCGTCCGCCAAAAATCTTCGGCCGGTCGTTCCACCCCCCCCCCCCGCAAGTCTCCGCCCAAGTCTCCGCCAATGCCTACTTGTCAACTGAACGTTCTTGCACCGCACCTAGTCGCAATTTGAGTAGGCCTATACTTGAAACATAGTATAGGCCTACAGGTCCTGGGCACGACGTTTAACTGCATCCATCCTCCGCCACAGAGAACCAACAACGTCCCTGTGCCGGTCCTAAGCCCGGACAAAAGGAGGAAGGTTTGCCAGATGGGTGGCGATACGCTGGCAGTAAAAGACCAAGACAAGACGATTGAAATCCGCAAAAACCACGGCACAAGTGACACAGTGACCCAGATGCTTCAAGGTGTCATGATGTGGAGCTGACAATCTGACATGCACAGGCCGGTCAGGACAGACCAGTGGAGAGAGTCTGGGGAGAGCGTGGGACACATAGGGTCCTACGGGCATTGATCCAGGTTGTCCTTCATGCCTCTCTCCCAATATTCTTTTCAATCAGACAAGGTGGTCTAGCTGCTCCAAGATTTTAATGGTATGGACCTGCTGATCGAACCGGTTGAAGCTGGGCAACATGACGCGAGACAGACTCAGACAGAGAGTGGCGTCGGACCCCTACGGGCATTTAGCCCAAGGATTTTGATGATGATGATACTTGAAACATAGTAGACGCCACCTATTGTTAGTTGCCAGCCCGCCAGGTCATAATCAGGTTCAAATCCAGTAGTAGGCTATATATGGATATGTGTATTTATTTATTTTATTTCTCGCATTTTCCATTGCGCCCCTTCAACCTTTCTATTCAGAGGCGCTCCCGACTACAGCTCCGACATTGCCTAGGAGTGTATGGCAAATTCAAGTGATGAGGTGATGGTGATGAATGCGTTGCAGCTGAAGCAACATAACATGGACTCGAATCCTAAAAAAAGAAATTCGGGAATTATGTCTATGTATACAACGTGAAATCACGCCTGGATATTACCTATAGTTCTTGCCACTTCCCGCTATAGACTATGCGCTTTCCTAGCTATCGTAAATTCGTAATCGCTATCGTACACTGAGAGCTTATAAGTTATAAAGCGTCACCCATAATATGCCAAACGCAGTACTCCTTGTATTTCAATAACGCTCAGCTCATTCGCTAGGCTTCTATCTAGTAATATAGACCGTGGTCTGTAGGCAAGTTACACGTTTACTGGTGTACATAGTGCAGGGGTCGGCATACAGTATCTTCATAAACGCGTACAACAAACTGACTATCGTGTAGGCCTATTTTTGCATTTCTTTTGGGTCAATTTTATAACAGGCTGAAATTCTGTATTAGGCTTTGCATTTCTTTTGGGTCAATTTTATAACAGGCTGAAATTCTGTATTAGACAGAGGCAGAGAAACTACAGACGCCGTATAGTTCCTTGTACATTTTACCATTTAGATCTAAATATACATGTAAATATAAGCGCTCTCACTGTTGGTTGTGACAAAAAAATAACGTAGACCTACGACCAACAGTATTGTGTGTTGAATTGATCTTTGTTGCTGCGAAAAGGTCGTTTGCACACGAGGCAGCAGATGGCCTCGTTTTATTGACCTTTTGTGAAGCGCTAATCAGTGACAATATTGCTGAAGTGAACACTAAGCACTCAAATTGTCTGCATGAATGTTCTTGGCTTCTTACTACATCATACCTACACTGTCTCCACAGATACACAAGTTAGCAAGCCTACCTTTGTAATGTGCTCAACAGGATATAATTGTGTTATATTCATAGTTAGGCGCAAAATGTGTTACACACCACTTCCCTAATTGTCATAAATTTCACTGAACTGCTTCCAAGGGTGTGCCAACACACATACTATGTCTAGTTACAGCGCGCTGCGTAGCTTTAATAACCTACATCAGTAAGTTAACTGGAAATACATGTTATTGGTCCCATATTTCTCTTACTTTACAAATGTACGGTATATAATAAGAAAAATGCCAACACGTCAAACAAAACGAAATACAAAATAACAAATATATAAGGGGTCAAATCATTTCAATAGGCCTACTACTGTTGGTGAGATGCTCCAATGGCAAGGTTTAATAGTGCGAGCACGGGTTTTTGAATCAACATAATTATAGAGTGGGCGTGTCACGTGTTTAAAATAATCTAAGTGCTGGCACATTAAAGTATCGGCTACTTTGATCCGAATGACGTGAATCATAGTCAGATGAGCATGCAAAATAAACAAAATGGTATCTGAAGCTTGCACTAAAATTATCGCATTGTGATACGGACAACCCTTCTGACTCGACGCAGCACTCGTAATGCAGCGCTCCGATGTCCCCACACTTGGCTTTTAAGTGGAGCTTTAAAAGTTTTGACGATTACGAGTAGCCAATCACTTCAGGGTCCATCTACCGTAGTATGCTGTTGATGCTCAGTTTATACAGTTTTGTCACCAATCGATCAGTTTGGCAAAATAATAGTCGAAGAGCGCCTTTCGTCAGTGTACACAATACACATCCCTCTGTTTAGGGGATCTTACTATAATAACTATCATAGACATGGGCGGAGTTCATCAGGGGCTAAGGGGACTAAGCCACCCCAAGAAGACCCAGAGTGATTTTTTACCGGGTAAATGGTATCCTTTCCCCGGTTTAGCCCCGCCCCCAAGAAGGCGCAGACTCAGACATTTTTTTCTGGGGAAAGGTTCTGTTCATGAACGCGAAACATACGAATGACTAAAAAAGGTCATCAACTTTTTGGGGCCGAGAAAATATTTTTCGGCGCCGCTCTGGTCTCAGTCCCGACAAATTTAGCCCCTCCAAGAACGGAAACCACACTCCGCCCATGATTATAGACCCTGAGATGTTTGAGTGAATCACGTTTGACTGACGTTATCGGCTATTCCCCTTATCAATCCAGTGTTGACCTTGATGTCACTGCTGCTGTTCAGCTATCTGTCATTGGTGTCCAGACTGGACCGCGTATAATCTCACATTGTTCCATAATTCCATTCCCACAAAGCAAATCTATGCAAACTCCAGTTTCCAGATCAGAGTAATACGTCACATTCATTGCAGGGTCTTCTTCACATGCATGGCGACTGACTAACCACGTCTACGATTCGCATTTTCTGCCTGCATTGAGCACGGAAATTATAATAATGGCAAAAATCAAAAGTAGTAATAAAAAGGCGGAGGATACGTTGACGATTAAGGTCCATTCCAGACAAATCGGCTTTTGTATTGCAGTTATTGTTGAAGTCCTTGAGAGATCATGTTTACCTCGCGGCATTTCTTCTATAATAATAATAATAATAATAATAATAATAATAATAATAATAATAATAATAATAATAATAATAATAATAATAATAATAATAATAATAATAATAATAATAATAGTAATAAAAAGATCATTTGCACAAGAGGCAGCAGATGGCCTCGTTTTTGTTGCCTTTTTGTGAAGCACTAATCAGTGACAATATCGTTGAAGTGAGCACAACGACGGGCTGACCTGCCTATCAGACCTGGGCCAAAAGCTTTGCACCATTACAGGGGACCCACGGGAAACCACGTTTTTATTCCAACGTCTCCCGTTGATAATACAGAGGTTTAACGCAGTTGCTTTCAGAGGTACTTTCGCAAGCCTGGAAACAGACGAATAAGGCCACTCCGGACTGGTTTTATAGCAGTACTTAAGAGCGAAGTCCCCGAGGGATCCTAAATACCACGGGGCAAAAAACATTTAGTAATAATAATAATAATAAATTAATCATAATAATAATAATACTAATATTGATAATAATAATAATAATAATACTACTACTAATAATAATAATAATAATCATCATCATCATATTCATAATAATAATCATAGCCATAATAGTAATAATAATCATAATCATAATAATAACAGCAACAGCGGCAACAAATGCCACACTGCAGTATTGTGATAAAGCCTACGCATTTGGTCTTTCTCACGCAATTATCGACGCTAACTTATCGATTTACTAATATCGTTGATTCAATTTTTAGAAACATTTGTAATTGTCATAGTCAACATCAAACATTTAAGAAGCATAAGCATTGTGCATGTTGAGCCGACAGCACGCGCACCAGCTGTACCATAGTAGGCCTACGCAGTTGCATAATCTGTAATAAACAATACTACAATTTGCCACGAAGACAATACAATCGGAAATAAATTCTTATGGACATAACGATCGATTGTCGTATACCTTGCACGAAGTCTGCATGCGTCCATCTTGGTAAGACAGTCACAGCGTGGCCGACTAACTGGAGGACAACAACCTTAAACTTGCTTGTGCGATTATTAAATATTTTGCAATTCCGTTGTATTCCGATAATTACAGTCGTCGAATTTAACAGAGTAGGCCTGTTATTTTTCTAAATTCGATCTTTTTAAAGTGGTTTTGCATGTTGTTCAAAGTTCATGCTGTTATTATAATAAATAGCGTTTTAGCTTCATTCGGGATTTAAAAAACTTCACTCTGGTTTGTTAAGTACAAGTTACGCGTAGATTTCAAGCTGATCACCAGGCATTATTTTTCCAATGGCATGATAGCTGTGAGGCAGAGCTGCTACTAACAACGCCTACGCAATCCGTTTTGAGGGTGGCTCGGATATGCGGACACAAACGCAAGGATTTCTGTTGAGACAGTGTAGGTAGGTATAATGTAGGCCTAGTAAGAAGCCAAGAGTAGAAGCTATGACTATAGATTTCAAGCTGATTATACACCAGGCATTATTTTTCCAATGGCATGATAACTGTGAGGCAGAGCTGCTACTAGCAACGCCTGCGCAGTATACGCACTCCATTTTGAGGATGGTTCGTTTGGTAACGCGAGAACTCCTGTCATGTTACTAATGAAACAATCCTCGTTTATTGCATCAACTTTCGCAGGTCTAAATCTAATTGTTTCTTACCCATCACAGGTTTACATTCATCAACACTCCAGCCTTAAAATATAATATCGACAGGCAACATGATTAGAAACGCGAATAGGTTACAATTTGGTTAAGTTTCATGACTATACTCCTAAAAATTTAGAAGTGCATTTATGCATATAATTATATCGCTGCAATTCTTATTAGGCTTCAAAATAACCGTGCATTGGGGCTTGAACTCCCACACAATAAGCAGAATGAGCACTGTGCAGACTCGTTCCTGACCCTTTGCCGAGTGGTTTGGAGAAGAACTAGCTGTTGAGCACCATCCAATGAGCAACTAAAGCACCACTCTAGAAGCTTCTAAAATAACAATGGTTAAAGACAGACACGCACATCATCACATTGTCTCAGTTTTAATTATGAATTATTAACCATTATCATTACTGCCACTGGTATATAGTCATACGATGAATCTTCGTCTGGCTTTGACCTTGGTCGTCCTCGTCTGCTACACGCATTCGGTGGATTCGGAGGATTGTCCTCCATGTCCAGGTTGTAACAGGAAATACGACGGCGCATGGAGGAATTACACAACCTATCAACACAAGACCTACCCAACCTGCAGTACACAATGCTTCAGGTAGGACTTCTCACGGAATTCTTCCTTCGACCGGCAGATCAGAACATATATCCATTCATTCGTTTCGAAAATTTATATAGCGCCCTTCAAGAAAGCTACTCAGAGGCGCTCGCAACCCAACCACGGCTAAAGAGAAAGGTCCTGAGCAAGGTCGTATACAGAAAATTTTTAAGAGGGGGGCAAAATTTTCGGTTTTGGGTTGGGACAGGGGAAAACGTCCCATGCGCTTTTTAAATGGGGGCATGGCCGGATTGGCTCCCCTGGATCCGCCCCTCGTCTTGAGCAACTGGAAAGTAGAAAGTAGACAGCTATTCCGAGGCAGCAAGCGCGCAGCGCAAGTAGGAGCCCAAGTAAATATAACATAATATTGAAAACAATATTGATGGGGACATCAAGGGATGTAGTTATCAATAGGTCAAAACCATAACCCAGTGATCCTATATAGGATCAACCAGTGGCGTAGACAAGGGAGGTTTCGGGGTTAAAGCCCCCTCATTGGCTTAGGGAAATAGTGTTTTGAAGGTTATTTATCCTCTTAAATAAGAAAAACAAAACAATTGCTTGTGGTAACAATTGTTTTTCTTACTTTATACCCTTTGTTACTTAGCCTAATTCCCTTTTTATTTACTGTAAGACTGTTGGGTTGGTGTCAGAAACGGGATCCGGCCAGGCAAAAAAACAACCCCCCATCATAAATTCCTGGCTACGCCACTGTGATCAACACCGACAGTCAAAATGCAGTCACTGCATGATCAGTCTAAATCACAGATAAAAGTGTATGTATGACGTTATGGAACATATGCAGGCCGCTATTTTGAATTACGAACCAGCATTGGATAGACATTAGGCTATGTCTCATTGTAGGCCTACACAACGAATCGATGTTGGACATGTAGGCTGCATGAAAAGTTGAACCTAGCATTTATGTAGCGTCAGATTCGCTTCTGAATTATTTGACAGTCTCACGTCCCTTACTCCTCCCCCCATTAGTTCGCAACCCGAAAAATTTAACTTCAAAAAGATCCTGAAAGTCGTAGGCCTACTTGAATTTTGAACTAGGCTATACTTTGGATTGCTCTATGACTGTCAGTGAGGGGCGATTACTCTAAGGACTGTAGGCCTACTTTTGTCTGAATTGCGTCATCACTGTCACTTTCTCAATCACTCACGGATAGGTCAATATTGGTTCGACCAAATACAAGTACTGTACTCACTCTATAGGTTTGTGCAATCATTTGATCGCATAACCAAGAATCTATAGCAACTACGTAGCAATGAAACTCGGTGTCTACGTGTTTACGTTGCTTAATAGCATCAAAACACTTGACGTAGCGACTATAGCAAGTCTCTTCTCTTCCCTTCAAGTCAAAGCCGATAAAACTTTTTGAGCCGTTGTCGAGACGTATGATATACAGTAACTGATCTTAATCTTCCTCCGGGTCTTGCAACATGTCGCATGTAATCGGGTAGCATCCGTTTTGACGTATTTTATATAATTATTCATGACGTAAAACGAGAAGTATATATCCTGTGAAGCTGCTCGTGTATAATTCTATGACTGCTGCAGGCGTCGAATGTGGGAAACTACTTGCAAGATAATCGACGAATATAACTCAAGAAGACGGGTGTATGGGTCATCAGAAGGAAATGACTTCCAACTGGGCTTGAATCAAATGGCTGACTGGGTTCGTATTAGACTAACTAACCTCATTTCAGCTTACAATGCATGATAACTACGTGTCCATTTTCTCCCCGTTTTTCGTCTTTCCATATCCTACCCGACCTTTCTTTTGCCTACTACAGAGTAGGCCTATAGACTTAATTGTCATTACTTTACTCGACTTAATTGCGTCCTATTTTGTTATCAACTCGCATTGCCTAGTGCTCCCTTGCTTATTATAACTACATTTTATGGGGTATATTTATTATTAAACTATTGGTCGAACTCACTGGGAGCGCCCCTGATTGGTGTACACTCTGAGCGGCGCTATATAAATTTTGTAGATACAATGCAATACAATACATCTTGCGACATTTGATCCCATCGCCCATTTCTTGTCACGTTTCATGTTTCACGATAGCACGTGTATAGGCGACCTTTGCAAAACGTTAGTCCTGTCCCTAACTTGTCAGGTTGGCCTGTTATGTACGGAGGGAAATCGCGCGTGTGTCTAGGGCCTAGACTATAGGCCTAGCCTACTATCTACAAAATATTCAAAGCAATTTCACAAAGCATTTCACTAAAATCATTAGCTCTTGAAATCTATCTTCGTTCCAACCGAAGTTCAGAGCCCTCATCGCAGCCTATATGTCCAAATTTAAATTTAGAGTCGTTTCAGAGCGCTAAACATCAAGTGTTGACTCTTTTTAAAGTATATTTACGACGGCAAGTTTTTCATAGCCTAGTCAACATAATTATCATATGTGTAGGCTTATCTATGTATGAATGTATGTATGTATGTATGTATACATGCATGTATGATTGTATGTATGTATGTATGTATGTATGTATGTATGTATGTATGTATGTATGTATGTATGTATGTATGTATGTATGTATGTATGTATGTATGTATGTATGTATGTATGTATGTATGTATGTATGTATGTATGTATGTATGTATGTATGTATGTATGTATGTATGTGCATGTATGTATGTATGCATGTATGTATGTATGTATGCATGTATGTATGTATGTATACATGTATGTATGAATGTATGTATGTATGTATGCATGTATGTATGTATGTATACATGTATGTATGACTGTATGTATGTATGTATGTATGTATGTATGCATGCACGTATGTACGTATGTACATATGCACGCACGTACGTATGAATGTATGTATGTGGTATGTTTGTATGTATGTATGTATGTATGTATGTATGTATGTATGTATGTATGTATGCATGTATATATGTATGCATGTATGTATGTATGTATGTATGCATGTATGCATGTATGCATGTATGCATACGTATGTACGTATGTATGCATGTATGTATACGTATATATGCATGTATGCACGTGTGTAATGTGTATGTATGAATGCATGTACATGTATGTACGTTCGTACGTACGCACGTTTCGTAAGTACGTATACATGTGTGATTGTATGTATATGTATAATCATTATTCATGTATATGTATATTTGTATGTATGCATGTACGCACGTATGTTTGTATGCAAGCGCGTATGTAATGTAGTGTAATGACGACAATCTATGTGTGCATGTATGGCATTGTATGCATACACAATCACATACATCTTTGTGTATATATATAAGTACTAGCTGTACCCGGCCACGCGTTGCTGTGGCTGAAAAGACTGTCCAACCCTCCCTTCCTACGTCCCCTCCCCTTTCTCCTTCCCCTTCCCCTCTCTTTCCCCCTCCCCTTCCTCTCCTCGCCTTCCTCCCCCGTCCTCTCCTCCCCTCCCGTCCCTCCACTTCCGTCCCCTGTAGCCACTGTAGAAAGACGCGCGGAAAACGGCCGCAAATGGACGATTTTGCAAAAACCGACAGTTACATATAAAATTGCGCTATAGCAGACCGTCGGCTACACGTTTTGAAGAATGCTTGCGTTTGAAACGCGCCCGAAGAATGCGTGAAGGTTCAAACTCGAAATGGCTGGACTCCATCGACGTCAATCGCATGGAATTAAAAGTTGTGTTTTTGGGTCGTAATTCCTCCCTCTCCTCCCCTCCCGTCCCTCCCCTTCCGTCCCCTGTAGCCACTGTAGAAAGACGCGCGGAAAACGGCCGCAAATGGACGATTTTGCCAAAACCGACAGTTACATATAAAATTGCGCTATATATAGCAGACCGTCGGCTACACGTTTTGAAGAATGCTTGCGTTTGAAACGCGCCCGAAGAATGCGTGTAGGTTCAAACTCGAAATGGCTGGACTCCATCGACGTCAATCGCATGGAATTAAAAGTTGTGTTTTTGGGTCGTAATTCCTCCCTCTCCTCCCCTCCCGTCCCTCCCCTTCCGTCCCCTGTAGCCACTGTAGAAAGACGCGCGGAAAACGGCCGCAAATGGACGATTTTGCAAAAACCGACAGTTACATATAAAATTGCGCTATAGCAGACCGTCGGCTACACGTTTTGAAGAATGCTTACGTTTGAAACGCGCCCGAAGAATGCGTGAAGGTTCAAACTCGAAATGGCTGGACTCCATCGACGTCAATCGCATGGAATTAAAAGTTGTGTTTTTGGGTCGTAAAGATTGCGCTTTTTCCCAAAAGGCGTTACACAAACCCGCTTATGTTCGAATGGAACGTTTTGGTAAAATTTTGAAAGCAATCGGTCAAGTATTTTCCCAGATCCTTCTTGTCGAACTATAACGTTTTACATTTTTATTTATATAGATGTATGTATTTTCTGTGTGTGTTTGTATCGATGCATGTAATACATGTATGTATTAGAATTCTTAATATATATATCGTATATTATAAGCAACTCGCGTCCTTGCAGCGTATCAAAACCACTTTCGTTTCTCTGGGTCCTTTGATCTGGGAGCGCCTCTGAATGGTGGACGCTAATAAAAAGGCGCTGTATGAATTCATAGGTATACAATACAATACATTACAATGCAATGCAACTCACTGTCCTTCGTGGTCATCATCGCTTAGACTGAAGACGAGAAGAACCATCGTTTTGGGTGTGTGCTACCAGCCATCGTGGCATCTAGTAGCCGACCGCGACAGACGCCGGAGATTCCAGTTCTTTCGGCGACATCGTATCTGAATTACGCGGAGACCGGTGGAGTTTCCCCCGTCAAGGACCAGGTTTCTCTTTCTCCGTCTCTTACTTATAAATCGTAATTTTGTCGTCGTTATCGTCGTCATCATCGTCATCATCAACGTTATCATCGTTAACATCGTCATCATCATCATCGTCATCATCATCATCGTCATCATCGTTGTTATCGTCATCATCGACATCATCGTCATCATCGTTATCATCAGTATCGTCGTCATCGTCATCATCATCGATGTCATCGATCATTATCGTCATCATCGTCATTATCGTCATCATCGTTGTTATTGTCTTCATCGTCATCATCGTTATCATCGTCATCATCGTCATCATCGTTATCATCGTTAACATCGCTATCATTGACATCATCGTTATCATCAGTATCGTCGTCATCATCATCACCGTTATCATCGTCTTTATCGTCATAATCGTTATCATCGTCATCATCGTCGTCGTCAGAAGGAGCTTCATAGGCCGAGACTACGATGTTTCTTATGACCTTTTTCTTATTATTGTGATTATTACTTTACAACCGTGACTTGTCTTCATGTGATAATTTTGTTTATTACCGTTATTTTAATCTGTATTCTTTGCGATGTATGTACACCCTCTGTACCCGCGTATACCCTCGTTTACGGAACTAGGTACAACAAACTCAAATATTATTAGGTTAGTTATCCGTGCACGCTGTACACATACCCGTGTAGGGCTGTAGGCCCCATGCCTTTGTGCAAGCCCTGTCCAATATTACTGTTACTGCCATTGCCAGGTCCTGGAGTAGCTACAACAAGAGCAAAGGAAACACAATCATCTTAATAGTCGTAAAAAGCATTACAGGTTTAATGAATTTTCTTCATTACGAAAATCGCTTATTCTTAGTTGTAGCAATGTATGCCCTAAAGTTGAACTTCTATTATATTATCACTTTTGCCAGTAACTGCCGCCCTTGTTTTCACTTCTACCAGACTACCACCGCACCAATACCATTACTGCAGCTGTTATTACTACCACACCGCGAACAGAGGCGGATCCACGGTGTGGAGCAACCCGGCCATGCCCTCCCCCATTCAGAGATTTGCACAAGACGTGGCCCCTTCCCCATTTGGCTTTCAATCAAGGCAGTGGGAAAAGGTGAGAGAGGAGAGAGAGAGAGAGAATGAGAGAGAGAGAGAGAGAGAGAGAGAGAGAGAGAGAGAGAGAGAGAGAGAGAGAGAGGAGAGAAGAGAGAGAGAGAGAGAGAGAGAGAGAGAATGAGAGAGAGAGGAGAGAGAGAGAGAGAGAGAGAGAGAGAGAGAGAGAGAGAGAGAGAGAGAGAGAGAGAGAGAGAGAGAGAGAGAGAGAGAGAGAGAGAAAGAGAGAGAGAAATAGTGAGTGAGTGAGTGAGTGAGCGAGGGGAAAAGTAGCATATGACTAAAAAAAGGGTCATCGGCTTTAAAATAACCGGAAATGCTACGGTTTTTTATTTTTTGGAAAAAATACTAAAAAAGGTCATCAGTTTTTTTCTGCGAGAGACCAACGAATTTCATTTTACCATACACCAATTCAAAATTTTAGCCCTACACCCTTCAAAAATATCTGTGTCCGACCCTGCCGTGAAGAGTTCTTTGGATGATCTGTCGACATGGGCGGAGACCTAGGGGGGGACAGGGGGGACGGTCACTCCCAATAAAAGTGTTGGGGGGACGGCCCATGCATTTGTCCCCCCCCAATGTTTGAGCGTCAAGACTTTTTTTGCAGCGAAAATAGAAAAATTCGTCAAGATTTGGCCGGATGACTAAAAATAAAAAATAAAAAAGGTCATCAACTCTTTTGGCGGCGAAAATAGAAATATTTCGTCGAGATTTGGCCGGATGGCTAAAAAAAGGTCATCAACTTTTCTGGCGACGAAAATAGAAATATTTCGTCGAGATTTGGCCGGATGACAAAAAAAAGAAAAAAAAGAAAAAAAAGTCATCAACTTTTTGGGCGGCGAAAATACAAATTTTTTCGGTATTTCGTCGGCCGTCAGAAATTTTTCGGAAAATCTCGCGTCTTTCCGTCCCCCCAATTCTCGGCCCAGGTCTCCGCCTATGTCTGTCGATAGATTTTTGTTTAAACAAGTCGCTAATGGACTGCTACATCACTTACAGGGCCCCTGTGGTAACTGTTGGGCGCATGCGGCTTGCGGGGCCATGGAATATCAAGTGTTTAAATCCGTTGGAGGACCAGTCGTCGAATTATCAGTACAGCAGATGAGCGACTGCTGCAACAGCGACAGATACAGTAACTAATTGATTTCTGGTTTTCAATTATAGTCAGTCTAGCCAATCGCTATAGCTAAAATATACTGTATATCACCACCACCACCACTTCCACCACTACCACCAACACCACCACCACCACTACCACCACCACCACCCCACCACTACCACCAACATCATCATGATCATAATCATGATCATTCTGAAGATTACCATCACAAGCACTACCAACGCCACCGACACCACCACTATCATCATGATCATAATCATTATTATTGTGACCACCACCACCACCACCACCACCACCATCATCATCATCATCATCATCATCATCATCATCATCATCATCATCATCATCATCATCATCATCATTATCATCATCATCATTACCATAGAACATTTGGGGAATGCTGCTTGTTCGTAAGTAGGGGTCTAGCCTGCACAATAGATGACGTCAGAGCGGCGTTGGTTGAACAAATTCTTAACAAAGCACAAACGGACCGTTTCAGATGGGTGGGCAACTGGGTATGTATCTTAAAAGCGAAATCGACCAAGTATACAGTACCGTAACTGTACTCGAAATTCTGAGTCTAGAGTCATCGATTTATGAGGACTTGGGTGTGCACAATGAAGCCTTTAGCCTACTACAGGGGTACGAAGAAAGACCGGGGGCTTGAACCCACCACTCCCCCGGCAATTCTCAGCCTGACTGGAGTACGCAGGTATACTTAATCCTGACCTAACATAATTATATTTGCTACTGGACAGTGAAAATGACCGATTGCGCATTGGAGACAGCAATGGCATGGAGAGAAGCGGAGCGGAGTTCGATTCCCGAAACCTCCGTAGGATATAATTATGTGCTTTCGCAGGCTGCTATAATTAGCGCCCTTGAATTGTTCTGTTAGTAGTTAGGATTGATGTTTATTAAGTTAACTGCATATTGCATAACGACATGACTGTACAGCGCAATGCGTTTGCATGCATCTAGTTAAAGAAAAATTTATGATTATGATTATTATTACTATTATTATTATCGTTATCATTAAATTATTATTATTACTACTACTACTACTACTACTACTACTACTACTACTACTACTACTACTACTACTACTACTACTACTACTACTACTACTACTACTACTACTACTACTACTACTACTACTGCTGCTGCTGCTGCTACTGCTGCTGCTGCTGCTACTGCTGCTACTGCTACTGCTACTACTACTACTACTACTACTACTACTACTGCTGCTGCTGCTGCTGCTGCCACTGCTGCTGCTGCTGTTGCCACTGCTGCTGCTGCTGCTACTGCTGCTACTGCTACTGCTACTGCTGCAGCAGCTGCTGCTGCTACTGCTACTGCTATACTGCTACTGCTACTACTACTACTACTACTACTACTACTACTACTACTACTACTACTACTACTACTACTACTACTACTACTACTATACATTCGATGCTACAAGATTGGATTATTGTGGCCCTATCTTCCGACCGATGTTATTGAGTGTAGGTTCTCACGGGTGTAGTGGAGGATGGATGAACGGCGCCTACACCTGCACGAAAGAAAAAGGAGGAATTTGCTCAAGCCAATACTACGCCTTAAAGAACAAGGTAAACCACTGAAGACAAAAATATCCGTTTTTTATCCATTATGCAGTTGACGGCAACTTTTTTGCACTATCACACACGTTGGCTTGTCTAATTGATACATACATACATACATACATACATACATACATACATACATACATACATACATACATACATACATACATACATACATACATACATACATACATACATACATACATACATACATACATACATACATACATACATACATACATACATACATACATACATACATACATACATACATACATACATACATACATACATACATACATACATACATACATGTTTGTATATTAGGATCAGAATTGTACAACCCCGGTGGGCAACTCGTATCTTTATTCGTGCAACGGCTATGTTGCGATAGCGGCATACGATGAGCCATCTATAATGGATCACCTGGACCACGGTGGAACAATATCGTGCGCCGTGTGCGCCAACCGAGCGCAGTTCTTCTACTATAAAAGCGGTGTCTTATCTGACGCCAACTGTACGGGAACGGTCAACCACGCTGTGCTCCTCGTTGGGTATGGAACGACGCCGGAAGGCATCGACTACTGGATATTCAAGAACAGGTTAAAGACTTAATTAAACCTTAGTTGAACTTAGGTTAATTGCAGTGCTTAACAGTGTAAAAAAGAAGTGCCTGCTTTGAGGTCCCTATACCTCTTCGGGCTGAACCAGCCAAATTAGTGGAAGGACGGCGTTCTACTTTGAAAATAAGTGTCTGGGCGCCGTCTATGACCGTCCAGCCACACTTTGAGCCGTGGTTAATTGGCGGGTGCACTCTCTTTTCAGCCGCTACCTTTCACTTCCTGTCACTCTGTCTCCTTTTGTCTGTGTGTCTTTCTGTGCTTGTGGGTTTCTCTCTCTTTCTGCCTCCAGTGTAGAAATCAAGATCGTCAAAAACGCTATTGATTTTGAGCACTCATGTATGCATATAATAGTAGGCTAATCCTAGAATTCAAAATTTTGATCATCGTTGATTTGTAACCACTATATAGCACTAATATAAAAATACAATCTAAAAAACAATAAATAGCGTTGATTTAGCATTTGTCTTTTCTTATTTGGAAATACATTTAGTCAAAGTTAACTAGGCCCATACTATAATTATTATATAATTTTCTAAAAAAGTTAAGTATTTCTTTTTTAAATTGTTGACAGCCCTATCAATAATTCTTCATCACATCAAAGGAACATAATATTGGCCCGATCCCTGTTGGTGTTTAATTTCACACTAGCGTAGGGCCTATGCTCCTATAGGTTAGTAGACCTATTAAACAATTCCAACTGAAATCAAGTTTTCGTGAATTATAGGCCTACGCCTTGACCATTTCGGCAGGACTTTTGTTTAGCATGCTGTTCTACACTAAATAGATTTCTGCACTTAGACGTAACACTTCTGTGCATTTATAAATAGTAGGCTAAACAGGTCATTGTCCTCCTATTGAGAGTAATTTACCATTGTGGATGACAAAGGAAAGAAGGGGGTGCAGTTCTAAGAATTCCTTTTTTAAAACCCTGCATTTGGAAATTTGAAAATCGTTGGTTCTCCTACTAATGCTGATTCCCTAAGGTTGCAGCGTAGCCTATATACAGTATAGTGCCGTATTATTTTTAAGCGAAACTATGCTGAAATTGACTTTGAAGTCATTATGTGTAAAGCAAACCTAAGTTTGAACTTCACATCTTCACCACTCAGCCCTACCCGATCATCCGCCTGTCTTGCTCTTACTCAACCTGTCACTAATTCTCCAGCCGAGCCATATCAAACGCTGCCCTACGCCTCTGGAATGATCTGCTTCCCGAATTCCGCTCTTTTCCCGTTCCTCCTCCATTCTTTTCGGTCACTCGCCATCATCTTCCTGAGTTTCATCTATCCATCACTCCTCGGGTTTTCCATTCGAAACTAAAGCTTCCTCTCTTTAGACACTCCTACCCTTACTCACCTGATCTTCCACCTTCGAACTCTCGACCTAAACGCCGCCCGCCTTAACAGCTACTCTACTACCTCTGATTCTTTGGTAACCGGGCAACGACCACCTTTGACAACCCTTATGACTTGACACAGCGCTCGTGAATAAGCTGGTGCCCTGCGCTTCGCTTTCAAGTGGCGCTCTAGAAATTTGAAGATTACAAACACGATTGCAGATAGGAGTATTGGCCGAACAACTAACACCGCAGATATTGTCTCGAAGATGTACTATCTGATGTAGCCTATAACTGTTGTCACCGTGTCGATGGAGACGTGGAAAGCTGTTGTGTCATTTTGCATTTAGAACGCTGTTGTGTCATTTTGCATTTAGAACGCTGTTGTGTCATTTTGCATTTAGAACGCTGTTGTGTCATTTTGCATTTAGAACGCTGTTGTGTCATTTTGCATTTAGAACGCTGTTGTGTCATTTTGCATTTAGAACGCTGTTGTGTCATTTTGCATTTAGAACGCTGTTGTGTCATTTTGCATTTAGAACGCTGTTGTGTCATTTTGCATTTAGAACGCTGTTGTGTCATTTTGCATTTAGAACGCTGTTGTGTCATTTTGCATTTAGAATGCTGTTGTGTCATTCTGCATTTAGAACGCTGTTGTGTCATTTTGCATTTAGAATGCTGTTGTGTCATTTTGCATCTAGAATACTGTTGTGTCATTCTGCATCTAGAATGCTGTTGTGTCATTTTGCATTTAGAATGCTGTTGTGTCATTTTGCATCTAGAATGCTGTTGTGTCATTTTGCATTTAGAATGCTGTTGTGTCATTTTGCATTTAGAATGCTGTTGTGTCATTCTGCATTTAGAATACTGTTGTGTCATTTTGCATTTAGAATGCTGTTGTGTCATTCTGCATTTAGAATGCTGTTGTGTCATTCTGCATTTAGAACGCTGTTGTGTCATTTTGCATTTAGAACGCTGTTGTGTCATTTTGCATTTAGAACGCTGTTGTGTCATTTTGCATTTAGAACGCTGTTGTGTCATTTTGCATTTAGAACGCTGTTGTGTCATTTTGCATTTAGAACGCTGTTGTGTCATTTTGCATTTAGAACGCTGTTGTGTCATTTTGCATTTAGAACGCTGTTGTGTCATTTTGCATTTAGAACGCTGTTGTGTCATTTTGCATTTAGAACGCTGTTGTGTCATTTTGCATTTAGAATGCTGTTGTGTCATTTTGCATTTAGAACGCTGTTGTGTCATTTTGCATTTAGAATGCTGTTGTGTCATTCTGCATTTAGAACGCTGTTGTGTCATTTTGCATTTAGAATGCTGTTGTGTCATTTTGCATCTAGAATACTGTTGTGTCATTCTGCATCTAGAATGCTGTTGTGTCATTTTGCATTTAGAATGCTGTTGTGTCATTTTGCATCTAGAATGCTGTTGTGTCATTTTGCATTTAGAATGCTGTTGTGTCATTTTGCATTTAGAATGCTGTTGTGTCATTCTGCATTTAGAATACTGTTGTGTCATTTTGCATTTAGAATGCTGTTGTGTCATTCTGCATTTAGAATGCTGTTGTGTCATTCTGCATTTAGAACGCTGTTGTGTCATTTTGCATTTAGAACGCTGTTGTGTCATTTTGCATTTAGAATGCTGTTGTGTCATTTTGCATTTAGAACGCTGTTGTGTCATTCTGCATTTAGAATGCTGTTGTGTCATTCTGCATTTAGAACGCTGTTGTGTCATTTTGCATTTAGAACGCTGTTGTGTCATTTTGCATTTAGAATGCTGTTGTGTCATTTTGCATTTAGAACGCTGTTGTGTCATTTTGCATTTAGAACGCTGTTGTGTCATTCTGCATTTAGAATGCTGTTGTGTCATTCTGCATTTAGAACGCTGTTGTGTCATTTTGCATTTAGAACGCTGTTGTGTCATTTTGCATTTAGAATGCTGTTGTGTCATTTTGCATTTAGAACGCTGTTGTGTCATTTTGCATTTAGAATGCTGTTGTGTCATTCTGCATTTAGAACGCTGTTGTGTCATTTTGCATTTAGAATGCTGTTGTGTCATTCTGCATTTAGAATACTGTTGTGTCATTCTGCATCTAGAATGCTGTTGTGTCATTTTGCATTTAGAATGCTGTTGTGTCATTTTGCATCTAGAATGCTGTTGTGTCATTTTGCATTTAGAATGCTGTTGTGTCATTTTGCATTTAGAATGCTGTTGTGTCATTCTGCATTTAGAATACTGTTGTGTCATTTTGCATTTAGAATGCTGTTGTGTCATTCTGCATTTAGAATGCTGTTGTGTCATTCTGCATTTAGAACGCTGTTGTGTCATTTTGCATTTAGAACGCTGTTGTGTCATTTTGCATTTAGAACGCTGTTGTGTCATTTTGCATTTAGAACGCTGTTGTGTCATTCTGCATTTAGAATGCTGTTTTGTCATTCTGCATTTAGAACGCTGTTGTGTCATTTTGCATTTAGAACGCTGTTGTGTCATTTTGCATTTAGAATGCTGTTGTGTCATTTTGCATTTAGAACGCTGTTGTGTCATTTTGCATTTAGAACGCTGTTGTGTCATTCTGCATTTAGAATGCTGTTGTGTCATTCTGCATTTAGAACGCTGTTGTGTCATTTTGCATTTAGAACGCTGTTGTGTCATTTTGCATTTAGAATGCTGTTGTGTCATTTTGCATTTAGAACGCTGTTGTGTCATTTTGCATTTAGAATGCTGTTGTGTCATTCTGCATTTAGAACGCTGTTGTGTCATTTTGCATTTAGAATGCTGTTGTGTCATTTTGCATCTAGAATACTGTTGTGTCATTCTGCATCTAGAATGCTGTTGTGTCATTTTGCATTTAGAATGCTGTTGTGTCATTTTGCATCTAGAATACTGTTGTGTCATTTTGCATTTAGAATGCTGTTGTGTCATTTTGCATTTAGAATGCTGTTGTGTCATTCTGCATTTAGAACGCTGTTGTGTCATTTTGCATTTAGAATGCTGTTGTGTCATTTTGCATCTAGAATACTGTTGTGTCATTCTGCATCTAGAATGCTGTTGTGTCATTTTGCATTTAAAATGTTGTGTCATTTTGCATTTAGAATGCTGTTGTGTCATTTTGCATTTAGAACGCTGTTGTGTCATTTTGCATTTAGAATTCTGTTGTGCCATTTTGCATTTTAAATGCTGTTGTGTCATTTTGCATCTATAATGCTGTTGTGTCATTCTGCATTTAGAATGCTGTTGTGTCATTTTGCATTTAGAATGCTGTTGTGTCATTTTGCATCTAAGAATGCTGTTGTGTCATTCTGCATTTAGAACGCTGTTGTGTCATTTTGCATTTAGAACGCTGTTGTGTCATTTTGCATTTAGAACGCTGTTGTGTCATTTTGCATTTAGAATGCTGTTGTGTCATTTTGCATTTAGAATGCTGTTGTGTCATTTTACATTTAGAATGCTGTTGTGTCATTTTGCATTTAGAATGCTGTTGTGTCATTTTACAGCTGGGGAACAGGTTGGGGAGAAGGCGGTTACTGTAGGTTTCGCCGACACGTCCGAGACTGCTCTCTCACTAAATACTGCAGCTACCCGACCAACTGCGTCGCCATCAAAATGACACCTCCTCCCACCACTACAACCGTGACCCCAACTACAACCGTGGCCCCCACTACAACCGTGACCACAACTACAACCGTGACCACAACTACAACCGTGGCCCCAACTACAACCGAGGGTCCAATTCCTAGCAGCACAACCGAATGCCCAACTTCGAACAATACAACCGAGGGCTCAAAATAGCCATCGGTGACGATGACTAAGCCATCGTTTTAGTATAATAGCTGGAACCCTGCAATGGCACACACACACACACACGCACACACACGCACACACTCACACACGCCTTACTTATTTTTTGCGACTCAACATTTCGCGTTGTGCTCGTCTGTAGGCCTATCGCGTATTTAGCCTAATATGGTAGGGTAGGGTAGACTGTCACATTTCTTTGCGTTCATTTGGCAAAACCATGGGTATTAGTAAGGACTAGCACTCGTTCTTCACGGAGCCCGCATGTAAATATGGATTCTGTATCGGCTTAATGTGGCCATGCCGGTGTCGCAGGATATTCCATCCCCTTAAAGCTATCCGGGGGGATAGAATATACCGGGTGTAGAGAATCTGTGAGGGGGTAAACCATTATATCCCAATTATTATTGAAAATGCGTATAATTGATAAATGTATGCTTTAATCAAAATTCGAAGTGACTCTGATTGTTTAAAGTGTCCTAAGCAATGTTCAAAGCAAATCAACTGAAATTTTGTTTGTCACTTTAAATGTTAATAAGTGTTCTAAGTGTTCTAAGTGCTCTAAAAGCAAAGCAAGCAAAATCGACACGTAGAAATAAACACACCTGTATGTGTCATTGTTCAACAAAGCAAGTAATGGAAGTTAATTCGCAATATTAAACGCACAGGGAGGTGACTTTTTCGACTTATTTTCATCTGGGAGGATACGATTATTAAGGGATACTCTATGCCGTGACACCGGCAGAATTTCTTCGTCACCTTGACGTTAGGCGATAGATTATGCTACGTGTAGGCTAGCTTATATGAGTCGTCAAAGGGCGTTTTAGAAAGTCTTCATAGGTGGATTTCAGGTAAATGTAGGCCTACTCCCCAATAAGCCTACAGTGGTCAAAATATTTATGAGCAGAGGTGGACCGTAGATCTAGAGGATCTCAAAGTCTTTGTAACATATTTAAAACTTGAGCCTATAATTATGGCTAATCTGTAACCGATATTAAGGCCTATTCGGTTCGGCATAAGTAGAGCTCTGCGCCGACTTGAGAGTGTCGGCGGCGCGGCGCCCACGAATTGTCGGCGGCGGCGCGGCGCGGCGCGGCGCGGCGCGGCCGGCGCAGAGCTCTGGGCGTAAGGCCTACATGTGCGAAACAATGTGCATATGAATGCATGGTCGATTATATTATTGCCGTTTTAATAACGCATTTGCCGGTGACAGGTTTACTCTTTTTGGTGGCGGATCTCATAGTTCATGTTGCCGATCGCAAAACAATCCGAGGTCAAATTAATCACTGAAAACAACTAATAAAATCAACAACAATGAACAGCTTAATCCTAGAACTTTCACCATTAGCAAGCGTACATGCATATGATTAATTAATCCGACCACATTCTAGGCCATAGGCCTACTGCGATGTTGATTATTATATTATATGCGAAAATCGTCTTCTAATAGCCTAGCTGTGATGCAGTGTAGACCTATTGAACCTGTAAATACAAAACATGCTAGTATATAGCCTAGGTCGTCTACGCTGTTGATCTTTTTTTTAAAGTTAAGCTTTAATACTTGCTCTTTAAAATTTTGCAGATTTCTTTCCATGTAAATTTCGACGTGACATTATAGTCGTACAGAAGTTTCTTTTAGACATGACCATATAATATTTCAGGTGTTTGTATAGGCATCTGATTTTCAGTTGCAACCTTCTACTTTCTTGCTATGGGCTGTAATTTATATGCTAACAGGTCTTTAACGTTTATCACTGGGATGCGATAACAAGGTTTGTTCACATGGCTTATTTGGTGTTTTTTATAAACGAAACTTTCCAGTACTGCAATAGATTTAGTTGTCGTGCAATAGCAAGATTTGTTGTTCAAGGGAACATCATTAAGTAGGACTAATATTAGTAACAGCAGGACTTGTCAAATTGAGTTTCTGAACAATTACGAGTCGATCGATGGTTTTGAGCAGTGCTTCATATTTTCAAGTTGACTCATCGTCTGCGTCTTGCACTAAACGGCAAGCATAGGTCTACGAAAATTGCAGAATATTAATTAAAACTCATTTTGCGAAAACCATGGAATTCCATAAATCTGGTTCTTGCACAAAAGTGACCAAAGTCACCAAACTCTTATTTATTGGCCTAGATATCAAGCAGAGACAACAACTGGATCACAGACAGTGGCGGCGCTAGGAGGGCTGGGGGCTAGGCCCCTACAAGAGGCTCAGCCCCCCCTAAAAAGGGCCATCCGAAATTTTTTACAGTGAAGCATCCACGATTTTGGGCTGACGACTAAAAAAAAGGTCGTCAGAAATTTTGGCGGCGAAAATGGAACATTTTCATGAGATTTCGGTCGAGGCTTCAGCCCCCCGAAACTGAAATCCTGGCGCCGCCACTGATCACAGATCGATAATTATGGTGAAAGACGTAATCGTAATCGAAATCTCTAAATTTCTAGAGCGCCATTCGAAAGCCAAGCGCAGGGCAATGTAGCTCAGTCACCAGCGCTGTGTCAAGTCAGAAGGGTTGTCCAACAGAATAGCCTAGCTATTCCGAATGAGGTCATTGTCCGCTTTCCAAAGAATCAGAGATGGCAGAGGGCGCCGCTAGTAAGGTGGGCGGCGGTTTGGTCGAGAAGTTTAGGGTGGAAGATCAGGTGAGTCGGGGAATAATTAGGCTTAGGCCTACCTAAACAGGCGAGACTTTAATCTCGAATGGAGAGCCCGAGAAGTGATGGATAGAGGAACCTGAGGAAGGTGATGGTGGGGTGGCCGGAAAGGATGGAGGAGGTCTGACAATTGTGTAGGCCTATAATAGGTTAATAACAATTTAATGTCCTTTGCACAAAGCACATTCAACTTTCATTTTGTTGTTCTAATGGTCGGTAGGACAGTAGGCATAGGTCTACAATTAATATTTCATATGTGGCGAGAGCATTTTCAATTGTTAATTAATTATACCTATACTTGATGTAGCCAATAGTCTAGGCTACTGCAAAATGCATTCATGTTATGCTCTATAGATTGGTCTAGGTAGTAGGCTAAGTAGGCCTATATGTCCTACTTACGAAATTCTTAAATCGTGGAATTATTAGAAGACGATGATTGTCTACAGGGCTTTTAAAAGAAATTTTTAGAACTGCAGAGGGGCCGTCCATAAAGTACGTCACGCTCCAGGGGGGAGGGGGTGTAGGAAAGTGTGACAGCTTGTGACAGGGGTATGGGGGTCAGGCCATGTGTGACGTCACACGTTTATTTTTTAAATTCTTGTTTATTTTTTGTTCTTAGTACCTAAAATCCGACCCGGCCCAGCCAGGCGTGTCTAAAACCCAGCCTGGCGGGATAAAAGTTGATTTCCCGTCACTATCAAAGCGTTTAGGGACACACGTCACTATCAGAGTGATTAGGAATAGTATCCTAGGGTTTAGAGGGTTAGGTAAATGGTTATGTTTTTAAATTTTTTGTTCGAAAGTGTGACGTACTTTAGGGGGGGTCCGAGATTTGTGACAGTTTGTGACAGGGGGTAGGGGGTCAAAAATAGTCAAAAATAGCGTGACGTACTTTATGGACGGCCCACAGTGCACAACCAGGAAGTTTTTCTAGTGTGGCTTTCTTTGGGTAATCGAAATTTTCCCCAAAAATGTCGCAAGTCGGCGACGAAAAAAGTGACGACGTTTTTTAGTCGTTACAGAAATTTGTCTCCACAGAACTCCTTTTAGGCCTACTGGTACAACTAGCCTATAGAAATTCATTTGCGAGTTACAGCTGCACATTTTGTGCACGTTAAAAAAGCCTTGATGGTCTAGAATAGAACTCTCCGGAATATTTTTCATCAACTTGTAGTTCCTATAGGCTATGTCTATAGCAGACATCGAAATTTACGGTTTAAGCACACTTCGTGGTGTCACTAAATAAAATGTCGACGAACTTGACAATGTTCAGTGCTTTTGTTGAGGTTCGAACGTTATTGAAACACATATAAATTATTTATTATGTTCGCACTTCGCAGGTTAAGAAAACTCCTCTGACAGTAGGCTATATAGAGTATAGAACCTAATTATATATAGGCTACATGTCAAAGCTACTGTAGACCTACACGTTAGCCTGCCGAAATCACCAAATCGTTATCTTCAAATAGGCCTAGGCCTAGGCCTATATTTGAACGGATCATTATAATACAAAAAATTATGGCATGAACTTCAAAGGAGCCACGTACCGCTATTCGTTGTAAGCTTAGCTGCTTAGGTGTCATAGCAACCAGCCATATGCTGAAGTGATAGTCTGGATAGTGGTAATTAGAGTTTCGGTCTTGAAATAAGCATCGGGGTACCAGATCAGGGGCGGATCCAGGGGGGCAAAAATGGATATAACCCCTTCCATTTAAAAATCCCATGGGACGTGGCCCCCCGTTTTGGTTTCAACAAGCCATGAAATAAATGCAGCGGGTGAGAAAAACAGGATACGAGGCCCCCATTAAAGAAATCGCATGGGACGTGCCCCCCCCCCCCATTTGATTTACCACACACTCAACCACAATGACCGACGACTAAAAAAGGTCAACTTTTTTGGCGGTTGACTTGGTATCTTTTTCATGGAAAATTGGACGGATGACTAAAAAAAGGGCCATCAACTTTTTGGCGACGAACAACACGGAAGTTTTCCCCTGTCCCACCAACCAACCAACAAGAGCGAAAATTGGGCCCCCTCTTCGAAACGTTCTGGATCCGCCACTGTACCAGATGGTGCTTCAATTCACGAATATAGACTTTAGTTGTCAGTCATCACATTGCTGGCGTGGTTACCTTTTCGTTGAATTGACGCGATAGAAGTTAGGGCAGGCCGGTAGGCCCACAGCGAACTGATCGAGATATACTTTACATCGCAGGCAGACTGCTGAGTTTGCAGCTTATCACTGAACGAATGAATGAATGAACAAATCAATCAATCAATTTTATATATATATACATATATATACATATATATTTATATATATATATATATATATATGTCTTGGCCTATAACTAATGTTATAAAGCTTTCATGTGCAAGTTCAGTTCACATGCAAAACCAGGGCCTACTATCCCCCCTGGAAGGTGGAAGCAATCCCCCCCTAAGAGAAACTTTTTGCCTATATTGCAAGCGCCGAAGGCGCGAAGCTGCAGCTGCGAGTGCCGAAGGCACGAAGCCCATAGCGACTAGTGGGTCTGGGGGAGCGTCGTAAGCTCCCCCAGCGGGGTCTGGGGCGGAGCCCCAGAAACCAACGCATTTTTAGCTGTTGGCATCGACTAGAGCGCATGTTTTAGGCTCTTGTTTGCTAGCTGTTTATGAACGATAAAGTCATGAAAATTTCACGTTTTTGGATTTGCTCGCTGTAATTGTACCTTTTTAAGCTGTCATCTTCACAAAATTGCTCGTGAATTCAATGCTCAGAAACATGGTGTAGGATATCGTAAAATGTCGCCTCCCCATTATTTATTATTATTTTTAATTTGCACAATATAATGGTAACATATATTCTAAAATTTCTCATTATGGGTTAACAGTGCGTTACACTAGTAGGCCTAGTCCTGTGAAGTTTGGAAAAGTCCAGCATTCAGTGAAATATCAACTTCTTGTAGCCTATATAACAAATGCAGTGTCAGCAGATATAAAATATACTTTAATTTTTTTAAACAGTTAATGTAATTAATTATGAGTTGTGAGAGCGAGTGCCATATACGTGCAGGAGGAACAAATGTAAGTGGCTGCAAAGCAAAGGTCATACTAAATTATTATCTACCCTTGAGATGGCGGGATGAACGTTCAAGGGGAATCTACCGTTGATGCGGGGAGGGATGGTACAGAGGGAGATGCCGGGGGGATATGTCCAGAAGGAAATCTCTTATGCCCATCTATCAATAGGGGGGGGGGGGATTTCCCTCTGGCACAAGTTGGATCAGGGCATCAGACTACTTACTCCCCCCCCCCCACTTGGCAAGCCCTGTTGGGTGCGAATGCGAATTTGATGGAAGTGCAAGGATAAATTTATGTGAGTGTTAAGCAAAAGTCAAATTAAATGAAGATTTACCCTGTGTTATGACAGGGAGAAGGTTTTACCAGGAGGAAGTCCATGGCAGATGCTGGGGAATATCGGAGGAAATGTTCAGGAGTAAATATTCTATACTCAACTTTATCATTAGGGGGGGAAACCTTTCCCCCCTAGCCCAAATTGGAAGCAGTCTGCTTCCATCCCCCCATGGCGTAGTAGGCCCTGTGCAAAACAAATAAATATTGAGTTCGAATTGATATCAGTGGCGTAGACAACGATGTTTCAGAGGTCAAGCCCCCCATTAGCTAATTAGGAAGCCTTAGGAAAAAAGTTTGTTAAAGGCTATTTATCCACTTAGGCCTAAATAAGAAAAACAAAACAATTGTTTGTAGCAACAATTGTTTTTCTTATTTTATTCCCTTTGTTGCTTTATTCCTCTTTTTACTGTAATACCGTTGGGTTGGACCGATTGGTGTCAGGAACGCAACCGGCCAGGTCATAAAAATCCCCCCAAACCCCAATCATAAATTCCTGCAGCTACGCCACTGATTGAAATAGATGACTTTGATGTGAATTTGTTGTAGGATTCGTTAGGCTAAAATGTTTTTGAGCAGTAGGCTATTCTAGAGATAAATTTGCAATTATCTTTTGTGTTCCGCCGCACATAGCTATAGGTTAGTGGAGATGCTATTCCCGCTCGGCCTCAACGTCTTCGTCCACGTCAAATTATATACTTACTTACTAACACTGTGTTTATCTAGTGTTTTTATAGTCAATGTTGTCAACAAAACAAGTTTAAACTTGGTGTCAAAATTTGAAACGAGTTTCGGCTTGAAAATGTGCTAAAATTGATATCAAGACTGCTAAAAAACCATTGTAATATTATGTTTTAGTGAGTATAATATTCTTAGCGAAGATACAATGTTTAAATAATTGATATTTGAATTTGCACATAATCGCTTACGGTGCATAGGTGGTGCTTCAGATGCTGGTCGATAAAACAGTTGCAGCAGGCTATGCACGGTCTTGAATGAAATTACCAGAGTACTCCTCTGGCTTGTTTTGCTAATCTGCCAAGGTTGTGGCATACATGTACTATCGGGGGCGAACTTTGATCACGTTATTTTATAAGGTCGAACTATTTGGATCCGCATCAGGGGCTCAGGGCCGTACTATGACCCTAATTCATGTAACGAAGTGTGTTATATGTTGACCCAGTGATGGACACTAAACAAATTTTGTTTAGTTAAACTATAACTATTTCTCAACTAAAATAAATAAGTTTAACTAAAGGTTGGCAACTGATTTTTGTAAATAAGTTACTTCTAAAGTTAAACTAGTTAAACTTTTTTCAGCTTTATAAGAAACACATTTTTTGACGAACTTGAAATATATTCACAATGATGTTAAACTGTGCCAGGATCTAATAGTGCAGAGAGGGTCAATGACAGTTTCACTTCATGCTCGGTAATGTTTGCTGGAGTAGGCATCTAATAACAGTCCTTTATCAAGATATAATGAAGACATTTGCTAATGCAGATGATGATGCATCTGACCTCCACCCTCTTCATTCCCAGAACTGACTCTAAATATGCAGACGATTCCTATCTCTTTATCGGCTCTAATCACTTATCTACTGCGACGAATGAACTCCAACACATCGTCAACTGGTCTAAAGGAAAGAATTTGCGAATCAATTCTGATAAAACGCGCAAAATTGCTATTATTAAATGCAACAAGTGCTCACTCTCAACCCATACATCCATCTCCAGAGTTTCTCGTACAAAATCCATCAAGGCATTGGGAGTTCTTATTGGAGAGAAATTAACAGTTAAGACCACATCAATAAGATTATCTGCTCTGGTAATAGTTTCCTCTGTAGCATTTTTGGAGAAACCCAGAGAGCCATGCTTATCTATGGAACACCATATATTTTGTATATTTACGAAATGCTATGACATGTAGAATGATTGAAAGAGTAAATTGTTGGCTAAATTTAACTGTTGCTTAATGAATACAGGTTCTTAGTCCTTGAATGGGAGTTGGAAGGCTTACAAAGGTTTCCTATGATGTTTTTGTTTTCATGTTGGTTGCTCAATATTTAGGAAATTATAAAACTATGGGAGTAGCAGCTCCTATTGATTGAACTACCTGTGCAATTGATTACATGTTTAGGTGCTTTTTGTGTTTAGGTTGTCGGTGTTCTTTGTTAATTTCTGAAGGAACATACATTTTCGACGGTGTTCCTCTGAAGCATCGAATATGTCCCACTGTAAGTCCTTTTTCATTTTAAAGATCTTGTAAAACTTATTATCTTTTATTGGTTTGCATGTTTTATTTGGAATCAAGGCAACTGCTTTAATTAGCTCTTGTGATGTCATTTATACACGTTGTTGTTGATGATATTGCCGATAGTAGTGTTTGTAGAGTGAGCATTTTTCAGATCATTTGCTGCCTGTTTTTGGTACATACTATATTGAGTTATTATATTTGGAGTAGTAATGACCATTGACTGGGCAATTTCAATCAATCAATCAATTTTTAGTTAAATGTAACAAGCTGTGTTGTTTGAATAAAGACGAAAATTTATTTATCGGGAATAATAAAATAATGGAATTGGTTTCTGTTGGTGCATGGTAAGAGTTTTACCTTAATTGGTAAAACTGCTCTGGACAGCGTTGTAAATTCTCAGTAATTTATTTTAGACGATTGAGTGAGGAGATTGACTATGAGCTATGAAACTTGCTTACAGCTTTTTCAGTTTCACCTATGGTGAAAGATAATGCTAATAAAATAATTGTCCGGTCCGAATTGTCCGTCTCCGAATTGTCCGTTGACGAATTGTCGGGACACCAGAAATCTGTATTAACTTATTACGATGCATGTTAAAAGAAGACTATTGTTTAAAAGAATATTGTTTACAATATTTGTGTTAATGACACTGCTTGACTACATGTTTATTATTTCTCAATGTGCTGAAAATGTTTTAGTGTGGCAGCAGCCTTATGTGAATGTTTTCAAGCATTTCAACGTACAGTCATGGAAGAAGTGCAGCAAGGAGGGCGAAGTGACTGCGCTTATGGTAACTAAGATATTCTGCTTTCAGTGTGTGACTTTATCCTGCCAGCTTATTCAGCAACTGATGTTCGCATTTCTATGATAAAAATGATAAACTGGTCAGTGATGCTGTTCGGCAAGTCGGGTTCCAGGCCAATGGAACTAGTCTGAATTTGTCTTTCTTAGGAAGTCAGTTAAAATCATGATATAGATCTAGCCGTTCAGGGCTGGGAACACTTTGAATTTTAATTGACTGTTATTCTTACTTTGTGCATTTGTACCTCGAAGTGCGGCACATAGTACTTAGTGATCTGATTCTGGGAGTGCTCACCTTGTGTTTGGGTTAAATCAGACTCTTAGTTGGACTCTTGAGTAGGGATTTTGAGCATGTTATTTCACAATTCCTTCGTATATTCGTTACATTGCATGCGTGTATGTCATGAACATTTATATAGCGCTTTACAATAACTTCACGAAGGCGCTAAAGGTGCTACCAAGTCATTCTTTTATAAGTTTATAGGATTAGTGTTGATTATGTACTAGTACTATACGCATACAAACGTGCAGTTAACTGAACATTAAAAAGTTAAGCGACTTTTGACTGATGTTCCATGCCTTACTATAAAAGTACTGTAGAAGTTTTCAAATTAGATGAGATAATGTACATGTAACAAATGATGAGTTATTTCTGTCGTTGCAGGACAAGAATCTGAAATCAACCGTCTATCGCATAACGGGCGCCATACCAGCCAGCAACTACATCCAGCTCCCTAAGACGTCGACGCAATCCCTTGGCCTTACGGGTCGCTACTTGTACCTTCTTTTTCGGCCGATGGCTTCGAAGTACTTTGTTGTTCACGTAGACGTCGCCACTCAGGACGGTCTCGTCATCAGAATTTCGTTTTCTAATCTCTTCAAGGAGTTCAAGTCGACGTCGACGTGGCTTCAGTTTCCGTTTGTCTGTCACGCTTCGAAGTCCAGCGTCGCAGGAGTCGCAGCGAATCTGAATAAAGGAGGAGGTGAGTCATCATCGGTTTTTCCCGTTTCATGTTGGGATTACCCCGACACATGGGTTTTTTATTGATTGGTCTGTCGCAGGGTTTCTCAAACTGTGGTACGCGTACCCCTGGGGGTACGCCAGGCGCCAGTAAGGGGTACGCAAAAAATTCCAGAATTATAAATTTTCTTTGAGTTTATGGGTTGTTAATTGTGTCCATCTTTATTGATTAGCAATGATTTTAACGTTATTGACAAATATTGAGCCAGATATTTTTAATCTGTGCTATAATCTAAACAGGTCCACAGCACTACAGGTTGGCTCTTTCTTACAGGGGTTATAGACCAATTTCCCTTTTAAATTCGTTGATAAGATTATATGATTCAAACTAAATTTTGCTCCCTATATACGAATACGACTTTAATAAACGATGTCACCAAAATGATTAAATGGACTTGTCACTGCAAGGGGACTTCGCAGAGGCATTTTGTTTCTGATCCGACTTTGCTGGGGGTACGCCATCTTTCGATTTTTTTGCTTGGGGGTACAATAAAAATAAAGTTTGAGAACCCCTGGTCTGTCGGAATTCTTCTTAATCGTGGATGGCTATTTTAGCCATTGATAAATTTGCACAGTAACTAGGATCCAAGCTGGGGGGCTTGTTTCTTTCTCTTTTCAACTTCAGTGCAACTTTGGCATGGTGGCATTTTGCTCATGTGTTTGTCTCAGAACTCTGCCTATTTCGTTCGTATCTCAGACCTATACATATACAATGCTGGTGATTTGTTTGTCTAGTCATGTGACCTTTCAGCAAAGTTTTCTAGGTTTTGAATTTTTTCAGATGTTTACGCCATATCCATATCCAATCCCAGCACCATTTCACATTGAACTGAATTAATTTTATGGTTTCGTTTAATTTTAGAAATGGTCGGTCCAGCACCAATTAGCACTCAGTGGACCGTTCTTTGTTTGGACCTTCAGGAAATCCTCAACACCTACTTGAATCGACGATATGCGTACATAAAAAGTATAAGGCTCTGTGCAAATCTGATGATAAAGAACCTATTCACGAGTGATACTTACTACATTCCAGGTTTGAATCAGTTTCCTAGCACATGTTACTGACTACTATGCTATTGGTGGCGAATAGGTTTATCACTAATAAGGTTTCATTAATTCTGAAGTTCAATTCTTTACTTTGAAGTTTTATCAATTTTTTTATAAAGTTCCATCTTTTATCCGAAAACATATGGCATTTCCTGTGTAGCTCATTATATTTTGTAAGTTATACATTTTTGTCTTTGTTTTTACAGCATTATTGATATGAGAAAATGTTAAAGAGCTATGTAAACGGATTAACTTGACGTGTATTAGTTGGAATGTTTCTAAAACTGAGGTCGATGTCTGCAGTTGCTTTCATGATGACCATTCTCTGATATTGCACTAGTGCATTATAAGTGTGCTCTTTTTTTGGCTTAACCTGTATTTGGTGGAACTTGCATGAAATTTGTGCTTATCATAGCGGTGCTTCAGATAATGTTTAATAATTGTGAATTTTAAGAGTTTTATGTTTTTGTAGGCATAACGTTAGATCAGGTTACTAAGTCAGGCCTTACATTGGAAGGTGCTGCTCCAATGCCGAGAGAAATGGCTTTTGCTTTGGGGAAGACGGAAAACTGGCACGATCTATATGACTTCATCAGGTATATGTTACTTATATTTTCAATGACTGATTACGTTTCCTATGTCACTTTCAGACGACATAAAAGCTGAAAAGTTGTTCACTGACAGCGTTGCAGGAGTCTTGGCTAATCTGAATAAAGGAGAGAGTACTGAATGAATGGACTGAAGGATGCATGCATGCATGCATGAATGAATGAATGAATGAATGAAAGTAATTAAAGAAGAGTATCTTCTTCTTCTTCTCTGGTTGTCTGCCGTTTAAGTGGTTCACACTTCCATTGATATCGTTCTATTTGTTGTCCAAGTCTCTCCTTTAGCTTGCTGTAATCCTGCTTCATCATCCCATCCAGTAACTTGTTATTGTACAATTGGCATCATTTTTTACTTTTCTTTTGGTTTTTCCATCTTACGAAAGAAGAGCATTGCACTCAATGAAAACTGCTGTAGAAATTAAGTTTTCTGCTTGATTTTGTGGTTAGTTGTAGCTTTTGGGGTTTTTTTGAGTAAAAAAGTTGTTTGCAGTCAATACTGTGGGACTATTTACTTCTTTAACCATTGTTTTATCTTAGACTGCAGCGGCCAGTTTGTGAGCACTCTTATTGTTTATTGATTTTGAATTGTGTTTTCAATTGTTTCTTAATGTAATAAAAATATATTTAATCAGTCGTGCTTGTTGAATCCACTGCCATAAAACTGCTCATATCTTTGATTGCTTAATTGGCCATCACAGGCAAATGAGTGCTAACAGGTTTTATCCTGCTGTGCAAAATACAGTGTGGTGCTAGATTGTTTGTCGGTAAACCGGAGATAATTTCTATTTTAGTTTTCCCTCGGATGGAAGTCAGAAGCCTTTTGATTCGATACAGCTAACGAGATCCATTTTGGGTACTGTTAATCAGCAGCATATTTCTTACCTTCTCGTGAAATGTTTCTTTTATTCAACGTTGTTCTAACACGATTTGCGAGTAGGATGCTATAAATCTGGTACCAAATGCGGTAAAGAAATTCATCGGCGCTTCTTCGATTCACTTAAGCGAACCCAAGTTTAGTCCGATAAGTTTTTTTTTTAAATAGTTCCCACTTGACTACTTTAAGAAAATGTAAAGTATATGATTAAACTTTTTCATTGTAAATTGGTTGTTCTTAGTGTGTTGAACTTTAGCCACTGCTTTGAGGGTTTGAATCCTGGTGCATCTTATTGATTCAGTTGTCAGTTCGAAATGAAGTGCGCCTCTTGAACCGTTGCTGATATCGACACATTATATCTATATATATTTATATATCTATATATATATATATATCTATGTATATCTATCTGCAGCAGCAGGTGAGCTTTTGGTTCCGTGAGCTCGCACTTCTATCAGACAGCGCCAAGGCTTTTCTGTTGTGGGTCCCGTTATCTGGAATGGCCTCCCACTAGCCTTGCGACTTATGCCTAGGTTAAATTCCCCTGCATTTTTTAAGTATCTCACATCCTGCTTTTTTAGCTGTGGCTGGGCTGGGAGCGCCTCTGAGTAGGTTTCTTGAAGAGGCGCTATATAAATTCTCGAAATGAATGAATTAATGAATGAATTGACTATATGTTACCAATATGATTTCTTAAGTTATTCTTGTTTTTGTGTGTATTTTGGTAAGATATCTACATCTGTTCAGTTGAATACATGTGTGAAACTGTATTGATTTGCTGTTGGTATTTACATGTAAACTGACGGTCATCTGAATTGAATTAAATTGGATTTGATTGATTTCATGGTTCAGAGGGAGGCAAAGGGAACAGCAATCCTCAGAGAGTCGATTCAAGGACTGTTCATGTAACTAAATCAGAGACAACTCCGTCGCTTTACAACATGACAAAACCACCAAATGTACGTTGTCTATTCTAAGCAACATTTTTCATTTACCAATATAATGTTGTTTTATATTTTTAATGGTTGGTAATGTAGTTTTTTCTGATTTTAATTTTTAGCATTATATGGCATGCATTCTTCTTTAATTATAATAAAGGAAATTCTATTTTTGTCGTGTGATTATCATTGTAAGTATTGTTTGAGAAAGATATCATGTTGTTCCTTACAAGTTTATAGTCACGTTAAAGGTAAAATGTTGCATGCCTAAATAATCGGATTTCATTCTTCTGCCGCTTTAGTTTTAATATTCAGCTTCTGCCTCTTGATGTATATAGTAACTTTTCACTAAATTTCTTAGGTTTCTTGCTGTAACTGTCTCCATTGAGCAGGTTTTTTCGCTGATTTTATCCTCTCTCCTTATGCTTCTTAGGCCTCAAAACGACCAGTGACATCAAAGTTGCCACAGGTTGGGGTTGACGAAAATGGGGACATTTGTGTCCAGCAGGGACGCGATGGTGATGTTCATGTATACGCAAGTGGAATGAACAAACTGCTTGTACACCAGGAAAATGCTAAAACAGGCAGGGTACAGTATTTATGATCAATTTAAATCTAATACCTATTTAAATGTAATACTTTCTTGAGTCATTGGATTTTCAGTAATGTTTTTGCATTTTTTTAAGTTGCTTAGATCCTAATTTTTTAGCTCCGGCTGGGCTGGGAGTGCCTCTGAGCAGATCTCTTGAAGAGGTGCTATATAAACAGCAGGCATGCACGAAGAGTGACTAGGAAGTCAATGCAGCGAGCTCTTGTTAACAGATTAATTGTCTTTAATATACATGCACGTCTTAATTTTACGTTGTTTTTTTACGAATTGGATTTTCAAGTAGTCTAGAAATCTGTTTGAGTGTTGATCTTTTTAACACTGGTGTTGTTTGCTGCAACATTTATTATGTGGGAAATAAGAATTGAAAATTAATTTATTGTGAAATTATTGTATGAGCTAAAAGAAATAGAAATTAATAATTGCAAATTTATCTTTTATTTATGCCTTAGGTTACTTCAAGTAAAGTGGCTGGAAATGCAGTACTTCCAGCTGTGAAAGACAGCTACAAAGTGAGTTGTTTGTACAGTAATATTTATAACATACATTACACATTCATCTAATCTCATATTTATTTCTCAACTTGTTTAGTTTTTGCCAGCCATGTAGTAGCACTTTCTTAAGAAACCTCTGTTTAGATATGTGATTGCCATGTTGAATTGCATTGTGAGATTTTTGGAAGGCACTTTACAAATGGCCAGATACTTATTACATACAGCATACAAATGTAACTTAACATTGGAAACATTTTTCTGTGTCCATTTCAAACGTCTTGTTGGTTATACAGTATTACCAGCTTATCATGTGACTGTGTCGCATGACTTACACAGGTATTGGACACGATGCATCTTTTTCACTCTGTTCTTTTTCCAAATGCAACTCTACAGAAGTGAAGGTGGGGAGGTAGGGAGGGGAAGGAGGGAGAGAGGAGAAGGATCTTGGAGGACCAATTATTCTTTGATCTTTCTTGGATCTTTCTGTTTGATTTCAGTGTCTAAAACCTGATCCGATTCTGAAGCTGAGAAGAATTGTTGGATTTGGCGGAGCATCCACACGAAATGTGAGTCGTTATTCTACTGCAGTTTGGTTGCAACTTAACTGATTGATAAATTAATTGTTAGATTTATCTGTGCAGATCTCCACGTGTCTACATGTTTCTGTTGTCCAGCTGCGACTTATGTAAGCGTGGCGAGGAAATGGTTGAATGGAAATTCGCTGGCATGAGGATCAGATGGTCGTAGGTTCAATACATGCTAGTGCAGTGAGGTTGACCCAGCCTTCCACTCCCTAGGGGGTTACTGTCAAATGAGCAGTAGGACAGGTTGGTGCCTTTTGCAGGGTGCCATGCAGTTAGATTTGACTCCTGTTTAACTTGTTATCATCTGTTATGACTATATCATGCGTTCGTACCGTGTACATGTGAGGTTGAATTATTAAATAAAATATTATTATTACAACTTGTTTTAGCGATTTCTTTGTATTAGATTAATCAGTCGGGTGATGTGTACTGTTTTAATTAATCTTTGCTGCCTTTATTGAGTTTATTATCCTGGGGCCGCACATCCTAGTGCAGATTGGATATCAGGTTAAGAGAAGACATTCTGGACCATGGTCAATATGTTTTTGTAATGATTAACAACCATTTAACTCCATAGGCTGCCGTCCTGTACTGTCCATGGTGACTTAATGGTTCCTTTCACTAGCTCTGCAACAATGCAGAGGCGTTCGTTCTCTGTGGTTGGTCCAACAACCTGGAATGGACTTTCCCTTGACTATGCGACACCTCCCAAGCTGTTCTTAATTTCACAGACTGTTGAAGACTGGTTTTTTTTGCTTGATCTCGGCCGGGAGCACCTTGAAGGGGCGCTATATAAATTACAATTGATTGATTGATTTTCATTGATGTTGCACTCTAGCTTTCTATATACGGATTACAATGATTTTAAGCTGTTAATTCGATAAAACCGGTTGACTTGTTTAGGTTCTGTGGAATAGCACGGGGACGGTTTGTGTTTATCCGTGCCATGCGGTCGTCATAGCGATGCAGGCTTCAAATGGTCAGCAAAGATTCTTCATCGGACACACAGACAAGGTTTACCTTTGCATTGTTTCATATGAATGAATGTTATTGTCATCTTTCATTCACTATTGTCTGTTACTTATTGTCCATTATTTATTGTTGATTACTTCATGTTTTGACTGGTTGATGTATTTCTTGATTAGGCTATTTTAAGAAAATAACCACCTCCCCTTACATTTGATATGGGATGTGGCTGATTTAGTTTTTAATTGTTTATGCAAGTAATAAGCGAGGCATTAATTTGTGTGGGTGCTGTTAGGTAATTTCAAGCAAAGCATGAGCCGTACATTGGCAATTGACCCATTTAAGAATTTAGAAAGCTGTAAACTGAATGATAGCTTATTATTCTTATGACCGAATAGATGGTGTATTCCTTAATCTTATTGTGTCTTTGAGATGATCCCTCTTTACAACGGGATTGTTGTTTAGTTGACCGTAGGAGTTCAGTGTCTTTTGATTGAGGTGTTTGAGAAATTTTACATGATCTATGAGTCGTCAAACTTTGTGCTCTCTGTGTTTAGGTGTCGAGCATTAGTCTGAACGGTTCATCAACCCTTCTCGCGTCGGGTCAGACCGGTCCGCAGAGTGTTATCCGAGTCTGGAGGTTTCAGACTGGAGAGTGTTTAGCCATGTTCAAAGCTCATGCTCATTCGCTGACCTGTTTAAGGTTGACCTTATTCACTTCAGATTTAACCAGTGCTTTAAATTTAACCAGTGCTTTAAATTTAGCCAGTGCTTTAAATTTAACCAATGCTTTAAATTTAACCAATGCTTTAAAATAACCAAAGCTTTTACTTTAAGTAGTGTTTTAACTGTAACCAATTCTATAAATTGGTTTCCGATAGATTGGGTGTATGTAATGTAATATAAAATCTTTCTGTAACATCCTTGTTATGAAAAGTGGGCATAGAATGTCTCAATGATGTTCTGGAAAAATTAAAAAGGCTATGCTAGTGGTTGCATGAAAATGTTTAAACTTGTATCTTTGATATCGCTTGCATCTGTGCAATCTGATGCAAACATGCACATTAATACCTAAAATCTAACAGAAATAGCATAAATATTGAAAGTCTTTATTATCCTTTCAATGCTATTCTCAGTTGAATTTTTATTTATGTAAGTTCTAATATGATTGCAATGGATAAGCTATGAGTAGTCACTCAACTGCATCTTTAGGACTATAATTGATTCCAGCTGTATTTCAAGGCATAGAAGGTAGACGGCAAAGAATGAACTGAAGGAGGTTTTAAGAATCAAAATGAAGCACAGAAAAATCGTACAAGTTTCATATTAATTAGTGTTTTTAAGATTTTTTCTACCTTTTCTTAAATTTCTTGAATACTCGCACTAAACATAGATCTATCTTTTACTTGCAGTATGTCTCACAGTGGAAATTCCCTCTGTGGAGTGGGAAAAGACTCGCATGGAAAATATGTAAATATGTGCCATTCATTTTTTTAATTGACTGAAGGTATTGTAGTACTTACCATTAGAAAGTTAAAATGAGTATGATTTTTGCATTAATTAGAAATATATAGATGCCCCTTAGGAACAGGAAGCAAGCACATAGAGAGACACATCTCTTGGCTGTCCACTAGTGAATGATAAGAAGAGGCAAAGGGAGGGAGGGAGGGAGTAGGTAGCTTGAGGATATATCAAGAAAGAGAGGTTTTTCAGTAAAGACATTTTGATGAACTAGTGTACAGATCTTTTATGTGGCATAACTGTGTGGCATGTATTTGCTACTGATTTATGTTGAAGCTGCATTATGACAAGTTTTAACAATAGTTTGTTAGGAAATTGTTCAGAGTCCATACTGGTTGGTCTTTTTTGATCTTGAAGCAAACTAAGCTAAGGGTTGCGGAACACTTTGGTAATTAGATGCATGTTGACGTTGCAGTTGGTGGTTGTGTGGAATACTGAGCAAGTCAACAAAGGTGGTCAGGTGTCTGTGATGGTCAAGGCTCATACGGATGTTGACATCGTCAACATGAAGATCGCTGCATTCGACGAATCGAGGTTTCGTTTTTATTTCTGAGATATGCTGCAAAGGCTGATCTTAAGAGATAATGTAATTTAATTAGAATTAATGGAAAGATTTCTCTCAAAAATGTATCCGTTACCTCTTCAATTGACACAATTCATGTTTAATTTAACCAGAGGAGAGCTGCTGGTGGACAATTTCTTTTTAATGTTAGTGAATGTCGCCCTTTGAAGTAAATAAGTAGGTATATCCTTTAACATAATCAGCTGCAAAACAACACTCTGGTGAGCAAGTATTACATACAGAATTTACATAAGACATCAAAACTATCAGGACTAAACAAAGTAATTAGTATGTAAACAGCATTCTAGTTATAAATGTTTCCTCATCTGATTGTCTGCTCTTGGTATCACCCAAGTTATGAGTGAGTGCTTGCTTCTCAATCCTTTGAATGCCACATATTTCAACTTTTGTTGCAGATTTTATGGTGTATATTCTGTGTAGAATTTGTACTGACGTATTACGGTAGTTGAAGATGAAAATGTGAAGCATTGATGCAGCTAGATGTGGAAACTTGTTTTACTTCTAAATTTGCCTTATAACCATCTAATTTTTCTTGATCATATTAAGAGCAGAATGACATTTTTACAATGTTCAACCTGATTTAGTTTAAGCAATAATTTTTATCTGTTTTCTATCATTTTCGTTTAATCAACAATCCAGTTGACAGACCGCAACCGGTTACAGTGTACAGTTATGCAGTTGAAACAATTTACAGGAACTCAGATTAGAGAATACATAAATCTTAACTATAGCCTATATCAACTGAACAGACAGCCTGCAATACATGGCGCTAATAGCAGCCTACAAAGAAAATCCGCCCAACAGGGGCTCGAACTCACTACCTCTCGCACTCTTGGCCAGCATGTTATCCATTACTCTACCGGGCTTGTAGCTTTTAATTAATTTGAATGGTTTTGCATAAATTTCAACAGAATGGTTTCTTGTGGACGAGACAATATTCGTCTGTGGCGTGTTAAGGACGGCAATCTTCGTTCGGCTCCAGTCAACTTGGGCGAATACCATGCGATGGAATTCTCCGATTGCTGCTTCGAAGCTGGATATGAACCAACGAAAGACCCACTCGACCGAGTTGTGTTAGTACCTCTTCATTGCATTGTTCTTTACGTAAATAAAATGCTCGACAGGCAAATGTTGCAACATAAATATGTAATTGACCAGTATTTATATAGCTTATATATATATGAGAATTTCATTGTTAATTTGATGTAGTTAGAATGTCAAGTTCTTTTTTGGTAAGCGATTTGGACTTTGCTAGAAACTAGTGCCCAGTCACGGCTTTCAGGTACACATGGGATAAAAATGCAAAAAGTTGTGTAATGAACTGTAGACTGTGCTTTGGATAAAATTAACTCACTTTGTCGCAGCTTCATTAAAGCGCTACCTGTGATTACTGAAGAAATAAAAATTGTGTGTAGCTACATGTAGGGAAATGGTACAGATAGTCTTCTTGATGATGCAAGTTGAAAAGATCTTCCTTATGTGGAATTGCCATCTGGATAACTTCTAAAGGCATGTCCTTAAAATACATTTTCATGGGATGGCATCACTTGGAGATGAGCAAGGGATATGTACAGGGTGGACCATAAAAAAGGATATATTAGGGGAACCTTAGGAGGGTCTTTTTAATGACCCACCCTGTATGATAGCTATAGACGGTGAATGTCTTGATGTGCAGTTATGCTGGCAGTCGGTCTGGACACGTTTTTGAAGTCGACTACAGGAAAGTCACCATTCGTCACGTGCGTCGACTTCAACCTGCGACCGTCAAAGATAAGTCGGCGTCAGGTTAGACTTTTTTCTAATATCTAATCTAATATAACATTTGTTAAATGCTTCTCGCAGCAGAGCTATTCAGAAGCACTCTCAACGTGACAGGCCCATGAAAAGAGAAAAGTCTTCAAGCAGCGAAAATGAAAAAGTCGTTATGCTTACTGTATTCAATATTTATGTCTTATAAGCTGGGTCTTTTAATTTTATGTGTAAATTTCTGTTAGTAGCTGAAAGATAGCATGGGTATTACTATATACATTTGCTTGATGTAAGGTAATTGTTATCGTGCATTTGTGTAGAGCCTTTGCAACTAAGACACTCCATTTACTCAATGTAATGGTTGGTGCTTTTATAAAATTGTTTTGACAAGTGAAATGTAATAGTTGAGCTTCCTTCAGCTATTGACCATTTAGCAACAAGGTGCATTGTTTTGCGCTGTCACTTTTAATTCACTCATTGTTAAAAAGTTAACTTTTTTGCCCTGTCACTTTTAATTCACTCATTGTTAAAGAGTTAACTTTGTTTGCACTGTCACTTTTATACTCTCATCGTTAAAGAGTTAACTTATCCTACTTCTTTGCATTTAATAAACTAAACGTTGTTCAGATAATGTTAGAATTTCCGATAACAAGATACTAGTTTGGTTAGCTTTGAATAACTGTCAACATGTGGTGGCGTTGTTGCTTTGAAACCGGAAGGTTCGAGGTTCAAATCCACATCAAGGCGCCGCGTAGCGACCTTGGGCAAGTCCTTCACTCGCAATTGCTCAGTGCTTCGGCGTGAAACTCCGATGCAGTGTCCGCTCTGCAGTCGGGAGCGCCTCTGAGTAGAGAGCTTGAAGGGGTGCTATGACAAGTGCACATACAAACAAAAATACAAACATTTGTTGTTGTTGATGTTAAGGTTCTGGTATAGCGTTGAACTGTCTCTGCGTCAACGAAGCGTTTTGCGTCACTGGTTCCGATGATGGCTTCATCCGTCTCTGGCCGTTGGACTTCAAACACGTCTACCTGGAAATGGAACACGATGGACCGGTGACAGCATCCGACATCTCGTCCGATGGGCTGCGGCTGTTGGCTGGAACCTGCACTGTAATACTTTTATGTTGAATTTCGCTTAACGTTTGACTAGATCTGGTTGTAGCATATTTGGAAAAATGATCTAAGATGAGGTAGAGTTAGTATGAGCCAGCTACTGCAATTAATTATTTAATTCATTCATTCATTAATCCTTTACCCGTTTGCCCGAGAATATCCGCTGAAAACGGGCTTAAAATTTAAAAATGAACCGGTAAAGGGTTAAATGAATTTGTATAACACCTCTGCAAGGGGCATACTCAGAGGGACTCCCAACCAACACGGCTAAATAAAACTGGCTTAAGATGAGAGAGTAATGTCTGAGAAAGAGTTCTAGATAGGGAGCGGAGCATCAAGGAGATTCTGTTCCAGGGGTTGGAGGGTCTTGCCAATGAGAAGGCACAACTTTGCATAGTGCAAGTATTGAGGAGGTACGAGGAAAAGGAACTGAGAAAGGGGAAGCCATTATGCACTTGATTCTGGATTTATCCTTTATTATGTTTAAAATTAGGCAATTTATGAAACCAATGGCTGCTATGCATTTGTCGTGCTCACTTGTTTCTTTAGTTCTTTTGTCAATGACTTGCCCTTGTAGTTATACACTGGTTAGTTGAATTGCCTGAACATTGTGTGGCTGGTAGTTAGCGGTGACTGAACATCCAGACACAGTTGTACGTCGGATAGTTGATGCAGGAAAGTTTGTTAATAATCATTGATTTTTTAAAGATAATGTGCTAGTTATTGCCTTTTGATTCTGAAGTAATATCTTAGTATAGTATGAATGTTGATACCTGCAGATCTACGTGTGGTTTAGGATTGCATTGGGTTTATGTGTTCTTTGTTCGTTTGGTTTACTGGTAGTGCTTTGCCACATTTTTTTTTGATGTTTTATTGTCTTCTTTGTTTTTAAGGGAAATGTTGGTATACTTGACATTTCAACTCGATCGTATACAACGATTATGCAATCGCATACGGGTCGCATATTGTCGATGTCGCTTGATTCTCACTACAAACGCATGGCCACAGTATCCGAGGATCACACGATTCGCATCTGGGACTTGGATACAATGCAGCTGGTAAGTATCTTTGCAGCCACAGATGCACTCATAAAGAAGTTGGGTAAGATAAGGGTGAGTGAGGGGAAAGGTAAATGAGGTAACTCATGTAAGCTTAGGTAAGGTACAGGAGACAGCTCAGTTAAGATTAGGTAAGTGAGGTAAATGAAATTCAAGTCAAGTGTCTATCAAACTGAACTGATGGTCCTTTAGCTAGAAGACTGTCAAACTAAGTCTCAAGTTAGCAGGAGAACAGCTGGGTTCCCATATCCTGGAGTAGCAAAGATACAGACTATGCAGGGCTTGGGGCTCCAAAGTTTTGCACCTCTAATGGAGTTGTTTGCCAGGCTAAGTATGATCTAAGAATTTAGCTTATAGACGTGTGTTAGGTACATGCAGTTTGATTAAAACACTGGTGCAGCATCTCTTCAGATAAACATTTAATACATTCATATTCTCAAATTACATTACTTTTCTAATATATAATTATTGCTTCATATGTATGCCTTGCATGGTTTGTGTGAGACTAAGAGTTTCTTAACTCACTGTGGAGTGCAAGACAACCACTTTGGTGAGAAATTGGTCAAAAACCAGGTTGACTGTTGATGTCGCTCCCATTCTGTGCGTAGTTCTCGGTTGTGGCTTGTGTTCTTTGTCAGCCATTCAGATTTATGATCAACACAGTTTGGTGTGACTTTCATCATTGTAGCTGTCTGATTTCACGGCACCAAGAGAGAATCCGTGTGCCATTGCGTATCACCCGAATCAACAGATCATTGCCTGCGGATTCGATTCTGGAACTGTGCGAATCTTTGATATCGGGACCATGAGCATGATAGCAGAGCACAAGTACGAAGTAGTTTACTGATTTACTTTCATGATTAAACATGACTTACAGATTATTCTGTGGTACAATTAAGTTAGCTGTGGGATTATCGTAATTGTGGAGTGATATCTTTTATGGAAGATGATCGCATGATTTCAATTGTCACATGATTTCAATTGTCACATGATTTCAATTGTCACATGATTTCAATTGTCACATGATTTCAATTGTCACATGATTTCAATTGTCACATGATTTCAATTGTCACATGATTTCAATTGTCACATGATTTCAATTGTCACATGATTTCAATTGTCACATGATTTCAATTGTCACATGATTTCAATTGATGCTGTTTACTTTGATAATTAAATGATCACATCACTTCTCATTACTAATCGCTCAGGAACTTAGTTTGTGTTGTGTGTTTTGTATAATCAGAAATCACTGCTTCTGTCTGGTGCCTATGGCATGAATATATTTTTGTGAGGCAGGTTGGTGTAGTGGGTATGTTCGTTGCCTTGCAGCCGGGGTGTTGCAGGTTCGAGTCCACCTCGAGCTGCCATGTAGGAACCTTGAGCAAGTCCTTCACTCGCAATTGCGGGAGGGCACTTCGGCATGAAACTTTGATGCAGTGTTCGCGCTATAGTCGGGAGCGCCTCTGAGTAGTGAGCATGAAGGGCGCTAAAGAAATGGAGAAATAAAGAAATGAAATAAATTTTCTCGATATTTTCTGTTGTAGGCAGCACCGTGGTTCTGTGACTGGCCTTGTGTTCAATCCGAATGGTGACTACCTCTACAGCGCTGGTGCTCTTGGCTCCATTGCTCTTCATGATGCTGCCAACAACCTGTTCCAGCTGCTTCGGTTGCTAGGCAACACGGTTGCTGTCGGAGACAAGTATGCCCCTGAAGCATTGGCAATCAGCCCAGATGGTCGGTCGGTTGCCTTCGTTGGCCCAACAGATTTTGCGGTTTGCGTGGTTAACGCAAAGTCTCTGGATGAGGTAAACGGCAGTTGATTGTGTTACGGTTCAAAACTAAGTAGGAAATATTACGATATCTGATTTTGAGTTTCCTTTCGAATGAAACTTATGATGTTGTGGCTTACTTACCTTTTGTTTATTTCGAACAAATGTGATAATTGATTAATATCTGATGTAAATAGGGAAACCCTGTTTAGCAGAACCATACATGCATGCTCCTTTGGGTTTCCTATTGACAACCTGCACACGGATTTGTAAACTGCGTGCTTGTATTGCTATCGTGGTGGTCAGCAAAGATTGATTGATTGATTGATTGATTGATTGATTGATTGATTGATTGGAACATTTTATAAAGAAACTTTGTGGAATTGAGCCTAGATAAATAAATCACGAGGTGCATGAAAATAATTAATGCATACATGATGTGGTTTATGTGCTAACTGCATTTACTGTAGCTTATTGAAGTAGCTACTTTTTCAATATTAATGTCTGTGCAGTTTCTAGGATGATTTCTTTGCTTACTGAAAAACACATTTAAACTGTTAATCTTTTAAACTGTTAATCTTGCATTCAAAATTTCTTTTTTGTAAGTTGACTTCAAACTTCTATGCTTGTTTCAATTGCAAAGATTCACAAGAGGATTGTAGGCCAGCAACCATTAATAAATATCTTTTGCTTTGTAATTATGACACTAGTGGAAGTTTCCATTATGCTAGATGCTGTGGCTGTAAACATTTGTGGATTTCCTTCAAGTGTATGTAGGGGAGGTCGGGGCTCCTTGATCGTAGGGGCACGTTGATCTTTTTGCGCTAAATTAATTATTTACGGCCCAAATCCTTAATACGTCACAGCAGTGTGGACTCTTTGCATTAAGCTATGCTATGGTTCTCGTGTCGATCAACAAAATTCGTGCTAAAATTTTTAAAATTTATTATTTGATTTAGCGGTGAAAAAGTAAATATTGGCGATGTGTTGGGAAATCTTCAAATTGTGTAATTTATTAATATCCCGTAGTTACTTTTGATGTTGAGCATCAATATCATTATGCTTCGTTTCTGGTCATTGTTTTGATCCAAAAACACAAGAGATTGATATGTTATGACCCTTGACTTGTTCAGGGGTGGGTCGGGGCACCTTGATCTCTACCATGGTGGGGCACCTTGATCTCGAGATCATGGTGCCCCATACTTAGAAATAAATTTTTGAAAGTATGTTGGAACGTTTTGACGGCTTAATTAAAGTATATCTCTATGAACTATATTGGTTCAGATGGTTTGGAATGCTGATAGTGTCTCAGTTGTGTGTTAACATTGGGAAGCTGTATATTTATTTCATCTGGATTTTCTGGATCACATGTGTTGCTGAAACTCAATAAATAAATTGTGATGCCACAGTAGTTGAAGCCATTCCCCAAAACTAAAAAGGAACATTTGAAAAGTAGGCAACAGAAAAGATAATAATAATACATCCAGTGACAAATTACAATCGACTAGCGTTAAACTGTTTTCTAAGGAAAATAGTTTTAAAAATGAGAACTGGGTCAAGTTACCAGTCAGAAAAGCAAAGAAGTGCAAACTAAAGAGACTGAACTTTGATGATGAGGACAATGAATATGCTTGGCATATAAAATGGAAGATAAGAAGAAATAGCATGTTGACAACTCAAGAACAAATAGCATGTTGACAGCTCAAGAACTGGACACTGGATTTGTCGAAGACATCAACTGTCTTCTTCCATTGGAAAGCAATGACAGTAATGATGGTATTGAAGATATTCATATCCCACAATTGGATGTTGGCATTGACATTAAATTTGACTTTACTGCACTGATCATTGGAGACTCTGTTGTGGTCAAATTTATATTAATATGAAGAAAACTGTTTACTATGTAGGTCAGATCTCTGAAGAAAACAAGGAGCGTATGATTAAATATTTTAACGGGGAGAAACCATCATATTATTTTATCTTCGTGAGTGATGAATTGTTTCGGCCTTCTGAAGATGGCATAATAAATTAAATAATAGAAGCTACCCAATCCTAGTTTGGACAGCTCGTGTTTGTTGGCACTTAATATTTGCCGATTACTGTATGTCTCAATCTTCCCAACTATATGTTGAAATCTATAAAATGTTGACATGAGCATTATTTTATATCATCACTGTGTTATAAAGTTCATTAACTTTATTGTTAGAATTAAGATTAATGTTAGTTAGAATTTTTGAAAATTGTTTTAATATTTATGTTGACTAAGATCAAGGTGCCCCTTGGGTGAGATCAAGGTGCCCTGTAGGTGGGGTACTTTGATCTTTTACATGTCTAGTTGTAAAATTGTGAATATTTAAAGAATTATTGCATGAAAAGAGTTAAGTTGTTCAGATTATATCAGTGACATATTGGCCTTTAGTTTCCATTTAAAACTGCAATTTTATCTATCACCGTTGGCTAGAAATTCCTGTTAAATGCCAAAACAGATCAAGGTGCCCCTAGGGATCTCCTTTTAATACCTTTTTAAAGTCCTTTTGAAGCCCCTGCTTGTCTTGGTTGTTTATTATTGTATACTTTTTTATATAGGTGATGCGCATTGACATATCAAGTTTAAATACGGTGGACAGCGGCCGCAACGTGATAGACAGTGCTGTGAAAGTGAAATATTCCCCAACATCCATGAAGCAGCTTCTTGTGACTACAGCCAGCAATAAACTTCTGAAATTTGACGCAAGAACGGGAAAGATACTTGCAGAGGTTATTATTCCAGTTGGCTGCTACTGTTTTCCATTTGTGATGCCGGGGCTCAAATGCCGTAGCTTGTCACTTCCTAAATATTGTGCTAGAAACCGAAATATGTGATAGGGGTCTACATATATAGAATTTCCTGCAATTCAGTAGTTGCCTATGAATTGTCATAATTTGCACAGTGGTACTCCGATGTTGATGTCGTTTGCGTTACTTGATAGAGAATAGAGACTTTATAATGTCCAGCAAAATGATGCAATATTTAGGCAATTTATGGTTGCCTGGGACTTTGGTGACACAAATATTCTGTAACTTTTTAAAATTTTCTCACTCTATACAGATGAAATATTAATACGAGTATAACTTTTCTTGTAGAAATAATGTTTACATTTCACAAAAGGTATTATGAGGTACAATAACTGTAGAATGTGAATAAATTATAGAGATCAGAAACCGACATGTGACGGGATTTGGGCTCTTGCGTTCTCATATATAAGATAGAATAGTTTCCAATGTGAACTGCAAAGTTTACATATAAAACCGGAAGTGCTGAAGCTCTTCAAAATGTAGCAAGCTCGTGATGCCAAATGAGTGTTTTGAGATAACTTTGAACCCTGTTTGTTTTTGCTATTTTGAGTCAGCTTACCCAGTTCCTCTCTTGGATATCTTGGAAGATTATTTGCATGTCTCTATAAGTTGGATTGTTGCTAAAATTTTAAGGATGCGATCTTTCACTTGTCTGTTTGGTTGTATGTGCTCGTGTCACAGATTGATAACATACATCGCAGTGGTTGTACATCGCTGGATGTCTCGCAGGACAGTCGCCACCTGGTGACCGCTGGAGATAAAGTAATTAAAGTCTGGGACTATCATATGAGGCTCGATTTGAACTTTCAGGTATTTTTTATTTCTCTTTTAATTCAAGTTAAGAGATACTTTATTATATATAGCTTTGTTTATTTATTAAAAGCTGAGTGGCTTTATTAATTTCTCCCTAGGCAACGTGTAACAAGGGGTTAAAGTTTCATCGAAGAACCATTTAGTTGCATTTGTATCTGTTTGATTAGTTTTATTTTGGCTGTTGAATAAATATTCTTATTAAATAATGCATAAAATGGTAGAAAACGAATATGATTGCTGTAAATTTGAATGTTATTTTAGCATGAAGTGCATGTAAAGATGTGTTAGGAATTTTTAACAATAGAATCTTTGTATTTGGCTGTCAACTGCTCTAAATACCAGAAAATCAGTCAGTTATTTGGTTTTCTTTTTTGTGAAGTGCAGTGGTGTAGGGGTATGCTCAGTACCTTGGAGCCGGAAGGTTGCGGGTTCGAATCCACCTCAAGCCGCTGCATAGGGCCCTTGCGCATGTCCTTCACTCGCTATTGCTTTTGAATGTGCTTTGGCATGAATCTTTGATTCAGTATCTGTGCTGTAGTCAGGAGTGCCTCTGAGTAGATATCTTTAAAGGCAATATAACAAGTACTCAATTGCTCATCCCTACATTTTCTGTTAAACGGATAAAGTTGGTAGTGTAAAAGGGCGAAGCAGTATCTATTATAAGTATGTCGAATTTTAACCTCTTGAAAGTGAGTACTGTGAGTCAGTATGTCCTTCTATAGGTGTTCATTGGACATTCTGAGTCAATAAGTCGTGTTGTACTCACTCCGGATTCATCAGAGCTGCTCAGTGTCGGCGATGCAATTTTTATGTGGGATTTCTTGGCAGGCAGTAAGAAACCTGATCCTCCAGCGGAGTAAGTTTTATGTTCAGTTCTAAAAAAGGAAGGTTTTGGGGTTTTCCCTAAAGACTTAAATTGCTAGAAAGTCTTTCTTCAGTTTACTATTCTTCACCAAGTAAATTATTTCTTGAAATTACTTTACTTGACGTAAATATTAACTTGATAGCTTTTATGTAAGAATCTTGCATGCTTCAATGTGTTGATGTTTTTTTTCAGAGTTCTATACTTGGGACTCTGTTGGCATTGAGCATTTTAAAGTTTAATTTTACCAGTAATTAGAACTTTTTGTTATTTCCTTGAACACAGTTGATTAAAATTCTAGTTATTAACTGTTTACTAAAAGGATATCTATCTTTTTTGTGCAGAGGCAGGACTGCAGTAAAGAACTATTACACTGGAAATGGTAATGACTGTATTTACAAATCTTTCTGTGATCTATTGTAACCACGCATAGAACAAGGCATGGGCAAATGCTAGTTAGTTGCTGTTGGTGCCGTTAATGTATTTTAGTTCTATATCCATAGATAAAATTCTATTTATTAACGTCTGTTGGTGCCGTTAATGTATTTTAGTTCTATATCCATAGATAAAGACAAAACCTTAAGGACTTACTGTCTGAGTATTTTTTCTTAATGATACACTTTAAATGTCTACAGTGCGCTATTATTATTTTATTTCTTATTTTTTTTTAATATTATTACTTTTATTATTATTATTATTAAACAAGGAATTGGTTGATAGCTGTGGAAGCAGTGCTGCTTAAAAGTGAGCATTAGACATGACATGATAACAATCTGCTTTTCTTGATTTTTGCTTTATTTTCAGCATCTTAAACTGACTGCACCTTTAATGATGATCCACTTTTTCTTGCTGTGTGTTAATTATTTCGTAGAGGAGGAGCTGGCCTTCTACAAGTCGACAGAGAATCCGTCATTGGCCAATGAATCAGTTAGAAAACTCGTTCCAGTTCCTGCCTCTTACCCTCCTGGAGATCACGTGGCAAACATTAGTTTCATTGAAAAACAATCTGGAGAAGGTTTTTTATTTCGCTAACTGTTGTTTATGAAACTTAGGTGTATCGAAGTAATATAATATTTTATTATACTATCAGATTATGAAGTTCTTTAACATTTGGCAATGATCTTTTTGTATTACTAGTTTACTGTATTATCTTTTGCATTACCAGCTCACTTTATTTGTTATTTATTTACTTCAGTTGTTTTGCTAGCTTAGTGTTATTTGTTATTTATTTTCTTAACTATTTGTCTGAGCCAGTGAGCAGATTTTACTAATTTTACTGTTGCTCTCTTTTTCTGGTTGACTCTTGCTGTTTGAATAATAGCTGAGATATTTGGAATGTAAGTTGTTGAGAACCAGTTTTAACGATTATAATGTTCATGTGAAATACCCGTAGTTATGAGCAACATGCTTTCATGTTAAATGCCTGTTGTTATGAGCAACATGCTTTGGTCATTTGTTCGTTAGAACTGCTTGGTGAAGAAGTGATGTCAAAGGAATCATCCGATGAAGATGAGATAGTGATCATATCGAAAGCACTCAATGCAAATGCAGTAGGTTTTGTTCATCTTTCCAAAGCCAGGTTACTTATTCATTCATTCATTCTGAAAATTTATATAGCGCCCTTTCAAGAAACCTACTCACCGCCAGACAAGTGCTGCTATTCTGTAGAAGATGCGCTGCGAGGCTGGAAGCCAGTGCAAAGCATCATGTGCAAGAATGATGTCTATTGTTCTTTGGTAATGAACTTTGACATTGTTTAGGTGCATCTCACTGGTTTCTCTTAAAGAGACATGTTCATTGATATTTGTGATTGCAAATTTGTTTCAGTTGATCAATTGGTGATGTGCGTTAATTGTTCTTTTCTTCATTTTGGTGAAAGGGGGAATTGACTGAGCACTGGAGATTAAAGAGAAGTAGTTGAATTGCTGTTGTCATAAAATTTGGCTTCAGTCAAAATCATTCACCAGTGACTTGGCTGTTTCTGATAGCGGCATGACATAACTGATAGCAGCACGATGTAATTGATAGCGGCATGGCGTAATTGATAGCGGCATGACGTAATTGTTTGCTGCTACCTGGAGATAATTTTACTTGGATTTGATTATTGACAGATAGGCTCTGATGAAGATGGACGCAAAGCTTTTCCCACCGCGCATCAGACACCAACTAAGAAAATGGCCTCCGTGGTTATTTCACCGAAGAAATCTGACGCCACAAAACCATCGAAGCCAAACGTCACAAAGCATTTTGTTCAGAGACCAAAGAAATGTTCTCTCGCTCAGGTGAAGACTGCACAAGTGCCTAAAAATACCCATGAGTTAAAAATAGCCAGATGTTAAAAATACCCAGAGGTTAAAATACCCATTGGTTAAAAATACCCAGAGTTTAAAAATACCTAGAGGTTAAAAATACCCAGAGGTTAACTTTACTGAATTCACTTTGCTGTTTGTGATGATTTAAGGACATGACCTCTTACTCATCAGTTGTTACTTTATAATTGATTGCAATGACATGTCTAAAGACCTGTCTTGAATTGGAATTTATTATGCTCCTTTGCAGTTTAAAGTATGTGATGCTACTGTAAGTATTGTAATCAACTGAAGCAAACGTTTAATTCATTATAAATGAGGATTTGTATAGCGTCCATTCAAGGTTACTACTCAGGAACACTGCTCCTGATACCCAACATTGTCTTATCTGCAATTCTGCATGCTTATGTGTTTGCAGACCACAAGTAACAAGTTGCAACCATGACTTTTCTTGTCTTGACTTGTCTTGTCGTCATCCATCCGAGGGTTGGTCGCATCATGGACGAGCTTCCTCCATCTCTTCCTGTCCCTTGTGTCCACCAGAGTCTGCCCGAGAGTTGTTCCCATCCATGTTCCGATGTTGACAAGCCAGCCCATCCGAGGCATGACTTTTCAGCTAACTATAAAACTTGACCTTAGCAATTTGTTTGTTTTCATAACAGAGACGATACGTTGCTCCACCGAGCCAGGCTGGGCTTAAGCTCGACTCCGTGATTGGCTACAACGGAAATGGACGAGGAAACATGATCTGGCATTCCGACGGTGGTAACTATTATCCTTATGTCATATGAATACTTGCTGTTGACTACTTCATCAAACGAACCATTCAAGTTTGAAATCTACCCACATTTCTATCATATTTTGGTTTTTTGTAATCTTTCCTTTTTTCAGTATTGTTAAAATGTTTTCATTTTCTGTTATTTTTTATTTTTTCCATGATATGGCTATTAGTTAAGAATTCGAGTAATTTTTTTAATTTGTTACTTGTGGTCGAATGAATCCTCGGTTTGTTTAACGTTTAACGTATGATACTTTTGCAATTTAAGGTCTCTTCGCATACACGAACGGCTGTGTAATTGTCGTGGAAGATGTCAGGGCTGGTACGCAACGTCATCTACTTGGTTTGTGGTTTCTTCCACTCTCAAAGTTTTCAAAGTTTTTTTATATATGATAACAGCATAGGAATCACATATTTCTTCATCAGATTCCAAAATTAATGATTTATTTACGAATTGGTTGTCTGTTTCTTCAACTGCTTTGCTGCTGCAACTCTAAACTGGTCTGGCTGATACACTAGATTGACTAGAAACATTTTCAGCGGAATTTGAGATGTGTTAGATTGCAATCTCCAGTGCTTTTTTGAGGCATGGTATAAATGCTTTGATGCACCCACGTATAATTGTGTACATTTGTGCATACATACATGGATACTTGTCTTAAATGCATACATATACATGTACATGTAAGACTCATGCTGTTGCCAACTATTCACTGAGGCAGAAACTACTGTGGAAAGATTAATGTGGTTAAGCATTAGACATTGGATATTAAAGTATGCTGTTGGATGTTAAAATGGTTCATGGATATAAAAATTTTCTTTCTTATAAACTTCAATTTGAATTATAATTAATTAATTTATTCAAAAATCAGTTGCATAAGATTGGATGACATAACTTCAATTTAATTAAATAGTTATGTGGGCTAATGATGCATTAATTTTCAGTTTTACAGTTAAAATGCTTGGCTTAGGATAGCATGTGCTGAACTTTGTGAATTTTGTACGCCATGTGTAGGTCATAATGAGGAAATTTCGACACTTGCTTTACAACATGACTTCCAGGTTAGTGTCTGAACTTTACTAAACCTTAACCTAATAACATAATGTGACTTAATTTGAAGACTTTTCAGAACTGGGACCATAGAGATTCTTTCTCCTGTTGTGCTTTGCATACGCATAGAATGCCACATGCATTTTTTTATCAGCTTTATGTCTAAATTTCCCTTTTACCAAACTGGTGCTTTGAGATCGAGATCTGATGTACTATATAAAATGCTTGAGCATACCTTGATCAGTTCTTGAGGACCACAACTTATTTAACTGACTTTGCACGTACAGTGCAGACTGACTAAAAGCAGACATGCCTTACGATAATGCGTGTTATACAGACCATGTGTAAAAACGGATCAACAGTACTGACAGTCATTGCCTGTATTTGGTGCTAAACTGCAGTTCTTGTATGTTCATTCATTCGGACATTTATATAGAGCTCCTTCAGGAATAAAACTACTCAGAGGCGCTCCCGACTCCAGCGCGCCAAAAAAGAACAGTTTTAAGTTTAGTTAGGAAGGATCCTGGCAGAGTCCCAGGGTGTAGGCGTAGCTCAAAAGGAAGGCCATTATGTTGTGTGTTAACCAGCATGGCTTGTTAAATTGAAAGCTTTGAGGGACATAAGACCACTTCACAGCAAGCAGAATGACTTGTAAAAACGGATTGTGCAAATAATCGACACTCTAGGGAGGAGTATTGTATTCGTGGCTGTTTCAGTTCCTGGCGTCAGCGAGTGGATCCGGTGGTCTCTCGACGTCTCAGATCTGCATCTGGGATCTGCAGCAGATGATCTGCAAGACGACGCTTTCGTATCACGAGAACGACGTCATCTGCATGGATTACTCACGAGACGATCGATTTCTTATATCTGTTGGTGAGTCATTCATTCATTCATTATAGAAATTTGTATAGCGCCCCTTCAAGAAACTACTCCGAGGCGCTCCCAGCCCAGCCATGGTAGAAGAAAAAAGATTTAAGAGATTTAGGAAACAAAGATTGACTAGTCAGGTGGAGCGATATTCTGGTTTATTCACATGCTATATACTTGTTAATTTAACATTAGTTAGTGTTATTGTTGGCTAGTACTGTACATGTTTAGGCAGTACTTAGTTGATTTGCATCTTTAATTGATATCTCTTGTTTCTATGTGATCTGAAGAATAAAGTCTTGTTGGCTGTATGTGCTATCAAATATTATTTTCAAACTCCTTGGTCTTTAGAATCTTATTTCAGCGTCTTGCATATTTCATTGGCTATGTTTTAGTTAGTTATGTGGATTGATTGATTGATTCGGAGAATTTTTATAGCGCCTAATGCAGAAACCTACTCTTTGCTGGCGTGTGTGATGTTAAGTGTCATTAGATATTACAAAAGCTGGCAATCTGGATGTGTGTGTGTGTAACATGGCTGAGGGGCTCCTTTGAAAACACTCTTGAAGCGTTTTCATGCTGTATGTGCATTTTGTGCAAACAAGCATTCAGAAGAATGAAGGCAGGAAGGCATGCTACCAGTGGTTAACCATGGTTTGTTTGTTTGTTTGTTTGTATGCGCACTTGTTATAGCGCCCCTTCAAGCTCTCTACTCAGAGGCGCTCCCGACTGCAGAGCGGACTCTGCATCGGAGTTTCACGCCGAAGTACTGAGCAATTGCAAGTGAAGGACTTGCCCAAGGTCTCTACGCGGCGACTTGAGGTGAATTCGAACCTTCCGGTTTCAAGGCAACGATGCCACCACTACACTACCGCGCCCCACAAATGGTAATGTCTCTGTGAATAATTTATTATATAGTGTTTGTGTCGTTCGTTTTAGGCGATTACCGAGATTGTTCTGTTGTCGTTTGGAGCACTTATACGTACACGATCCTAACTTCTACGAAGACATCCGTTCCAATGAACGATCTCAAGTGGGATCCGTATACCGTCAATGAGTTTGCGTCAGTTGGCGAAGGTGGTGTGGTCTTGTTCTGGCTTTTGGATGAGACGAATGAGGAGGCCAGCCTCAGCATTCATGAGGCCGAAGTTCCAGAGGAGCTGCTTGCTAGGCATCATATGGTATTTATTAATTTGTTCATTCATTCATTCAAGTATTTCTATAGTGCCTCTTCAAGAGAACTACTTAGAAGCGCTCCTTGCTATAGCATGGAAAAAAACATGCTTGCTAGGCATCATATGGTATTTATTCATTTGTTCATTCATTCAAGTATTTCTATAGTGCCTCTTCAAGAGAACTACTTAGAAGCGCTCCTTGCTATAGCATGGAAAAAAACATGCTTGCTAGGCATCATATGGTATTTATTCATTTGTTCATTCATTCAAGTATTTCTATAGTGCCTCTTCAAGAGAACTACTTAGAAGCGCTCCTTGCTGTAGCATGAAAAAAACAGTTCTGAGTTCATGTTGTGCTTCTAATATGAGGAGGAAATAAAATTTGACCTAACTAGTTGCATATGGGACAAATATGTATGTTTTGCGCAGAATACTTGCACTGGTGGAGGAAGACTTTTTCAAAAGGTGCCAATAGGTGGTTCTTTAGCATGTTAAAACCAACTAAGAATCATATTGGGAGCACTTCTCAGCTGTGGTAGTTGTGTGTATGTTTGTAACATATGCGGAAATTAGCCAGTGGGCGTCGATAAAAGAATCTCATAATAATTCATTGCATGATTTTAAAATTTTAGTTGTTCAATTGATCTAAAATATGTGATGACCTATCTCCAATGTAAATTAAAAATACACTACATTTTAATTGTTCTGTTACCATAGCATTCATGTGCATATATAATATATATAATAGCATGTAATCATAAAATATTTGTAAACGATATATAGAATAATGCATACCAGTCAATTTTGCTTGTCATTTGTATGTTTGCAGTTAATACATTTTTTTCTAGCTTTCTGAAGAGACCTTGTGAAAGTCATGCTTATTGAGTTGCTTCTTAACATGGACTTAATTGCTTTTGTACTTACTATTTTTTCGTAGGGTTCAGGTCCAGTTAGTTTCACTTCCCTTGAATATGCGGGCGATAGTATTCTGTTTGTCGGGACCAGCAGCGGAAAAGTTTCTGCGTGGGACACGAGGAAGAACACGTGCTTCATGCACTGGGAGGCCGATACAAGCGAAATAGGTCAGTAGAAGTGTCAGCGCAATGTCTTGAAATTATGATTATCCTGCAAAGGGAAGAAGTATATATATATATTTGATTCCACATTCTTTGAATTGTTGCTCAAATGCAGGAATTATTCGCCAGATAAGATGCTGACCATGGTGACTTTGTTATGGCTACAAATTATGAGAATGTGGGTACAGAAAGAGAAAAAGAGAGAGTGGATTTTTTCAGTGAGAAATTACTAGTTCGACTTTTGTTTGCTGTGTAACTCAATCAATTTCCTTTAAAAAAATTTATTTGGTCTTTATGCTAAGTTTTTGCATATTAAATGATAGTGGTGGTGGTGTTTTGATGCTGAAGTTATGAACCTGTAGTTATGCTGGTGATGGCTATATAGGTCAATTAAAAATTATAATGGTTATGCTGACGGTCATGTGGATGGTGATGGAGGTATTATTGAGACAGTGATGGTTACGATGGTGGTGATGTGATGTGGTCATTATCATGGTTATGGTAGGCACGTGCTCTTATGTTACTTGTTATGGTTATAGACAGGGTGGTGATATGGTGGTTAGGGCAATGGTTGTGTGTGCTGGTGATGACACCAAAAGCCGCAATGCTAATATGCTTACGATAGTGATGGCGGTGATGGCAGCATCGTCATTGTCTTTGATGGCTTTGTTTGATAAAGGAATCAACTTCTCTTGTAGACATTCTAGTTAGTCGGCGCGGGCGTCTTGTGACGGGTAGCTTCGGTCATTCCGTGCGTCTGTGGTCGGTGGTTGGAGTGGGTGAGATGAAGTTGCCCGGTGACTCCAACTTGATGCGCACTCAGGGATTGACGATGGAGGATGAGATGAACTTGGATGGACTTCTGACGTCTGCTTCATTCGACGACACAATGGATGTGGTCAGCTGCTCACTATTCTCTTGTTGTCATTTCTATATTGTCTTTTACTTTTGTAGAGATTGCATTGTTTAGACACCAATTAGGTTTGGTTGTGTTCGGTAAAAGAAATGAATGATTGCTGTAACTAAATGCAGGCTTTAATATGCTGTGCTGCATTCCACATAAAATAAGTAGCCGCTCATTATTATTATTATTATTATTATTATTATATTAGCTTAATTGGTAACAAAAACTGATAGGCACACCACTATCAAGTACTGAAACCAGTTAATCAAATGGAATATAATTATAGTATATACCCAAGATTATCTTTGTCCATGTCTATTGATTTTTGTCTTAGGATGAGTGTGAAAGTTAATTATTTTCTTAACCCTCACATGATGTACCTTTTTGCAGCCTGTTTTTTCATGTTAGTTGCCACCAGACAGAGCTCTCTAGGATTCACCATCACTTACTATAGGACAATGTAAATACGCATCCACAGTTATTGTTATATCGATTTTTGAATGATGCAACAACATATTACAGATTATTTCTGGTGATGTGTAGGGTGTTGTAGGTACAAGCGCAGGAACATTGTGGTACGTCAACTGGGTTGAAAGAGCCAGCATTCAGCTGGTCTCTGGACATAGCTCTCAGGTAATTAGCACCTTCTGCATGGGGCAGATTTGCATAGATTTACATTGCGCTTCTCTGCCAAGCACTGTTATATGTGTGTGTGTGTGTGTGTGTGCGTGCGTGCGTGCGTGCGTGCGTGTATGTGTGTGAAACTTCTGTACACTTAAGTAATTTCTGCATTACTTTTCACAGTTTGTCTTTTCTGGTAAGGTGTTGACCAATGGTGTAAAAGTAATAAAGTCAGTGCTGTAAATTTGCATTGTGAATGTTCAAGTACTAGTGAAGCAATTCGATGACAGCAGTATCATATAAATGATTACAATGTATGACCAGCACTGTACACTGAAAATTTGTGAATGTTTAGGTGAATGCGGTCTTGATGCATGGAGACGAGTATCTCCTGACGTGCTGTGAAGATGGCAGCGTTCGCGTCTTGTCGATTGCAAACAGACAACAGACGCTTCAGTTTCGGGTTCCTAACCAGGTCTGGTGTTATCAGACACTTTGAACCTATATTTTGTTTTATCGACTTGTTTCTCTGACAGTACAGGCACTGTGGCCGATTGGTCAGAGCCTGTAACATGGAGAGTACATGTTCGACCCTCGTCCTAGGTGGCTTCTGTGTAGGGACCTCGAGCAAGTCCTTCACTCACAATTGTCTGTCTAAAAGCAAATATATCTAGTCAACAACATCAATTACAATCAGATAAAATATTTAGGAACTGACATGAATCTACTTTGAAACTCTTACTTCAAATCTTCCTATTGACTCTGCTTGTATTTTGTTTGCATTGCAATGGGTTGTCGTTTGTCATACCAGTTGAAAATAAACAAAGATTGTATACATGTTTACAGAATTGTGCGGCAAAATGTAAGGTCTCAGACGCTACTGTCTATGTTGCAATTAACGTCAGTCTTATTGTAGTAGTAGTATTTGCAGTTTAACGTCACTGTGTGGTAACAAAGACCATTAGCGACGCCCTCCTCCTTTATCCAGGCTTGGGACTGGCACCGGCAGAGTGCAACCAGTGGCGGGGTTCAGTCTTATTGTGATGCTACTTTCTGCATCGTAATCAGTTTCTTTTCTAGCGACATCTTGTATCTGTGCATGTTTTTCAGCCGTGTCGATGTCTGGCTCTTGCACCGGTTCCTGGTCATTCGTCAAGAACTGTGGCCACTGTTAGCAACCTTGACAGGGCACCAGTGGTGGCTCACTCAAAAGCGAGCAGCGTCGTACAGTTGCCGAATCTTGTGGCTGGATACGGCGATGGAACGGTCCGAATGTTTGACTTGAACGCCGTCAAAATGGTTCTTAAAATGCATCCACATGCAGTTGCGGTTACGGCCATAGCCTTCTCGTCTGACGGTAAAATCTGCTTTTGATTGAAGTTTCAGAAATATCTTTCTTACAGTTGTATAATGGATGGTTCGACATACAAATCAGATTTATCTTTTGTCAGCGATCTATAATCTCAAACCAGATAGGTCATATCTGAGGCGAAGCTTCCAGTTTAGTTTTCTAACCCTCTCTGTTTTTCTCAACTTTGGACTTCAAGTTGAAATTTTAATTTATTGAAGTCTGAATTTCTATTCTGGTTTTGAGCGAGCTTGTTGAGAATGTTGACCCTATTCTTGTAAAACAAATTGTTGCTGGAAACTTGTACTTTGAGGTTGTTTCAATAAGTACATAAACTGTTGAACTTTGTGAAATATAAATCAAATAGAACAAAGCAATTAGAAATTGAAACTTGACAGTGACTGATATGAACTCGGCATTGCCGCTCAAAAATGTAAACAACTAACCTAATAGAGATTGTTTTCTTTGGCTTTAGTAGCCATTATAATAAAAAAAAAAACCTATTTAACTCAAATTTACCCATTATTAAGTAGGTACGTGTGTACACTGTACGTAGCCAGACATTGAGTATGACGCTTTTTTATGTACTTCATAAAACTACTGTCTGTGCACACCTTTTTAACTGATATTAAATGCTATTAAGTATCTTATTTATAAGTTTGCAGAACACTAAGCAGAAGACTTGCCAGCAGGGATGCCACTCATAGCTTTTTCCACCTAGATCTAGGTTTTTTCGGTCTTGTCTAGGTTTCTAGGTTGTTTTTTTAGGATCTAGCTTTTTTTCTCACGGCGATTTTTCTGACTTTTTACATAAAAATTGATTATTTTAGGTTAAAATGAACAAAATATGTGAACAAGTCGAAAATTCTGTGAATTTGAACCAAAAATTGTAAATTGTGGAGCGAATGACTCAAAATAATCATCAGAAAATTTTATCGGAAAGGAAAAGTGAGCAAATTTTGATCATTGGATGACTAAAAAAGGTCGTCAGAAATTTCAAGCCGGAAAAATAGAAATATTCATGTATTTTCCAGAGAAATTGTCAATCTAGCCTTTTCTAGCCTTTTTCTTGCGGATCTGACCTTTTTCTAACATTCAGAGTGGCTTCCCTGCTGACAGGGATCAATGCAGGCACAGATTCTGATCCAAAGTTGATGGATGACGTTATACAAGTTTAGATTTCTTAGGACCAAGCTGTGTTGATACCATAGCACATGTAAAGTCTCATCTGTTGATGTTTATCTGATTCGTTGTTTGTTAGGACGGATGATATTGTCGGGAGGTGAAGATGGTCTTGTGGCTGTCAGCAGTCCCACAACGGGAATGACGGTCCGAGTCATTGGCGATCATAAGGGCGCTCCTATCACCTGCCTTGATGTTACACTTATCCAGGTAGACCTACCTACAATCCTGCATACATTATGGTGTCTGCTTAATCTAATTTAATTGAATTACTTCTGTGGCGCAAGGGTGGTACTACCCAAGATGGATCAATGAACCGTGCTAAACACTGTCTGCGGTGCTTGCAGAAGTTTGTGATTATTCCAGTCAAATTATCCAAGAGGGAAGTACAGATACAGAAGGCAATGTAGGAAGCACGGTTCAGGAATTCCTCACATTACTTTCAATTCAATTCTATTTATTTCCTGAACCAAAATAATACAATAATTATGGCAGGGAACATAATGAGTAGCATTATGCTTTATGTTAGACAGTTAGGTGCATTGTGTTAGGAGGACCCTGTAGTGCAATGGATAACACGCTGGCGTAGAGTGCAAGAGGTAATGAGTTCAAGCCCCATTGGGCGGACATGCTTTGTAGGCTGCTATTAGCGCCGTGTAATTGCAAAGCTGTCTGCAGTTCTGTTAGTAGTTAAGTTTAATTAAGATTGCTGCATAACTTGTAAATTATGTAAAGCGCAGTGCGTCTTGCAGGCGCTTCATTAAAGAAAAGATTATTATTGTTACTATTATTATTATTATTATTATTATTATTATTAGACTATCTTGAAAAGACGAGGGTGCTTGTTCAGGTTTAATTTGTGAATTTTATTTCAATGCAGGATCCAGATGACACGAGCGTCGCTGCTCCTCAGCTGTGGTCAGCAACTAGTGTTGACCGTCGCGTCAGTGTCTGGTCAGCCGACTGGACAAAGGACTTCTGTGAGCTGGTCGACTGGCTTACCTTTCCAGCTCCAGCCTTCTCCCTGGATGGAGCTAAACTCCGAGAAGGAGATGTGGTAAGTGGAAGTTAATTTTGTTAAATAGCGTGGATCATAGTTAAAGAATTGCTGGAAGTTTGGTCATTAGCCTACTTGAAATTTGGATCCCTACGTCTGACTAAGGGATTATACAGGGAACCTTACTTTTTGTTGCGTTACGTTTTTTGAATTGTCAAAAAACGGTGGGTGGCCTCACTAAACGTCATATAAGTTTTGTTCTGTTTGAAATATTTTGATGAAATCTGGCCATGATGTGTAAATATGAATTGTCTGTAAGCCTGAAAATTTCATTTTGAAATTTTTAGTTTTGGCCAAGATATTGGCAAAAAACCTAGGGGGTCTTTTCTACCCCACCCTGTATATGCATTACTGAGGTTATGCTATGCGTCAACGTTCAACCAGTCACCATCGTCTGGTGACTTAAACTCCTAGAGTTTAACTGTTTAGTCGTTTTATCTCATTTCAAACTAGCCACAATATCATATGCGACCATCTTTTTGCTGGTAACTTGCAAAAATATCCCTTCGTGAAAGATCCCACATGTCTCCTCATTTCTTAATCTTCCCTTTCTCTTTTCCTCATACATTTTTGTGTCGCCTGATCTAAGTGCTTTATTTTAAAGATTAGTGTTATTTAGTTCAATGGATATCACCATTGTTGGATAGTTACAGATTTAATCATGTTTATGCACTACATTGATGTGTTTATTCACATCCTACATGTATAATCTGTTTATTACACAAGACGTTCTTGCTGCAATAGACATATGTGAAGAGTTTTCGTGGACTAGCTTTATCGCTTGACATGTCTTGCTGCGTTTCACATTCTGCAAGCCCTTAACCCTTTACCAACCAAAGTGCAGTAAATTTTTTACAAAATCCTATGCTCTCAGTCAGAAAATGGTTCAAGTTCACCAGGTACTTTGTTCAGCCAAAACCAGTAGCACATTCTGAGACATTACCAGTCAATTGTACAGGTAGGGATGATGTGAATTGATATCATGGCTTCAATAAATTTCTGTCTCTGCTGGATTTGCAGAGTGCCTACAAGAAGCTGCCTCCGAGTTTAGCGATGTTCTCAGTGGAAGAACCGGATGTTGTCGTCTACACTGGATACGGAATGCAGAAGCAAATCCAGTTCTACAGTCTGTCACAAAGAAAGGTAACCGCTGCTTTTAAGCGTTTGTATCTTGACAACTTGCATTTGGTGATGAATAGGCACTGTGTGGTAACTGATAATGTTCTTACTATTCTTAATCTTTTGATGCTTATGGATATAAAGACTGACGTCTGACTTAAGTGCTTTTGTTTATTTAATAATTAATACTTGTTTATTTAATTAATGAATGCTTGTTTATTTAATTAGTTAATGCTTGTTTAGCCCAAGTCAGAAGCCATAGGTCTGCATAGTAAAAGACTCTGTACATATAATACCATAGTAATTTGCACGTTATAGACCAAACATTGGATGATTGTTCATTTATGTGCACTTGTTATGGTGCCCCGTCAAGATTGCTACTCAGAAGCACTCCTGACTACAGCGCTGACACTTTGGCGTTTCACGCTGAAGTGCTGAGCAATTGCAAGTGAAAGACTTGCCCAGGGTCCCTACGAGATGGCTTGAGGTGGATTCGAACGTGCAACCCTCCGGCTGCAACGCATACCCACTACATCACCGCGCCCCATGCGGCTGTGGAGCAAAGCAAAGACAAATATCTTTCAATGTTTCAGTTTTCAATTCACTTATTAACATGAATCGATGTAGCGTGTAACACTCCGGTATTGCCAGCTCTTTTAAATTCACATGAAATGATTCAATTTCTTAAGTGCAGGTGAACTTTGTTATAATCTAAACGTATTGTTCTGATTTCCAGGTCTTACGAACCGCTGCACTGACTCATTGGGCTTCAGCGCTGGACCTTTCACCATCGTCGTCGCTCATCGCAGTTGGAAATGATGGTCAGTTCTATTCGTGATAGTCAATTTTATATAGCTCCCATTCTAGATTGCTCTACTATCATAGCTCAGCACAAAAGGAAAGACACAATACTAATTGTTTCCTGTACTGCATTTCTGTTGTGGACTTTGATTCATCTAAGACTTCTTGAAAGAAATACAGGAAGTTGGAATTGGCTTCTTGTTTACTGGGTTCATTCCTCTATAACTCGCTGCAGAAGCTTTATTTTCTTCCATCCATTGGCCAGGAAAAATCATCCTGGTAAAACTAGAGCTAAACAAGTCCGCTTATCAAGTCCGCCTATCTCCTCTGCTCAACAAGTCTTTAAAATGTATTCTGAGCAAGGGGTTCTCCTTGTTGGGTCAGGAACTCTGCTGGTGAGCTATTTTTGTGATGTTGCACTTTGGAAAATTTTCATTCATTTTACTTCAGTGTACGTGAACTTTTGTTTGTATAAAACCTGTTATGGGTCTCTGAAAGTGTTCTTTTCGTAAACTGTTGCAGAGAGATTACTGAAACTCGTCGATTACTACGAGAACAGTTTCCAGGACTTTGTTGGACACAGCGATTCCGTTGGTTTAGTTAAATTCTCGCCATCCGGTCGATTCCTCGTTTCCATAAGCCACTCGGAAATATTCCTGTGGACAGTGAACGTTTAGATTTATTAACGATCGTCAAACTGCAAATGAAATTCATTGATGGTGCCAAGTCTCTGATGTTTAAATTTATTTAAAGTGTGTTTCTGTAAGTGGAAGGTAGCTATGGCGACAGATGGCGTTAGGAAAAATTTTTCTGAATTTGTTTTGGGTGACTCGGAAAATTTTATTAGAATTATTGCTGAACTGTCCGGCAATTTCCATGCCGGCGTGTTCTGCGATCTGACTGACTAACCTAACAGAGTATCAAACTAACCTATCTAACAGAATAACTAACCGCTTTTCGTCTGTTCATTTTAAAGAAAGTGCATCATTAACAGTGGCAGCACTACCGTAGGTTGCAACAGGTCATTTGACCTACCTATTTCACTCTTGACCTGCTTTGTGACCTGCCAAGAATTCTTTGCAATGTTTAAAACTGTCAGGACTTTAGATTTTATTTCTTTGACTGTTGAATAGCTTCCATGACCCTGATGCGACCAGATGAAATTGTACAGTTGACACCGCCACTGTGTTTTTAATGTGGTCATTGTCTTTCAATTTTCGTTTTAAGCACAACACAAAGCTTTCTGACTGAATGAGTTTTACGGATTTTTTACTGATGACTATGTCAGTAATTGTGGAACTTGTAGTATGTTTGCATGAATACAACAATTTGATCGAGTCTGTTTTATGTCTGTTCTTTTTTAAATTATTGACTTAGGTTTCTGCAGTGTTTACAGATTTAGAAACTGAAAGTCACAAAAAGTTGCATCCGAAATTAGTTGACAAGTCTGTGTGTGTGGCTCACCTGATAGGACATAGTGGAATCTTTGTTGAGGAATGAGGATGCTAATTTTTTCATAAATTTTAATCGTGGGTCAAACATGAGTACGACCGTGTAGATGCAGATCAGATTAAATAGATGGAGAAAGTAATCCAAGGTCACCTCAAGGACAAGCATCGGACGTATTTGAAAAGAGCAAACGTTAATCTATGGATTCACACTTTATTAATTTTCTCAACAATAGACCCCTATTGATTTATATCCACGAGTCAATTTGATCCACAACTCGATTTTATCCCAGACTCCTGCAAGCGCATACCTGAATACCATACACTTGCAATAGATCGACTGGCTGTGCAGATTACCATTCCAAAAATTCTCCTCTAAACCTAACTCCAACTGGTTTCATTACTCACGCAAACTCACACAAGTTACAATTGCAAAATTTCGTAAATGACGGGAGCTGACCATGGCGGAAATAACTTGCTGTTACTGTTTAACAACATTCTCTCACAAAGGTGATCAGTGTCAGCCAGTGGAGGCGTTAGGGGCTACTAAGGGGGCTAAGCCCCCTAAAAAGGCCATCCATTTTTTTACCCATGTAAAAATAAAATATTTCCACGATTAACCCCCTTTAGCCCCCCCCAAAATAAGTGTAAAGGTACGCACGAGGTTTGCCAGACAGTTCGATGGATTATGAATGGAAAATTTTCTTCAGACAGCCTCAGCCTATAATACACTGCGCTAATAGCAGCCTACAAAAGATGTTTCAATAAATAAAAATTTCACATGCGCCGCACGGGACTCGAACTCGGGTCAGCCGATCTCCATGCCAGTGTGTTATCCAATATGCTACCGAGCCAACCCGTTTATATTGTCGTCCTGAGATGGGTAATTCCACAGGGACGTTGAGATCATGATTATTATCATTTATTCATTTATCTGGTATCATTTTTATTGTTTTTTAAAATTGCTATTATTTATTCCTTTAATTGGCTAATTTTACAAATTAGTTGATTCGCAGAATATACGCTATTTAGCGAATAAGTGGTCATAATCGACTCGTTACTCGCTAGATGACAGTAGCTTCAGTAAAATTACTGTTATAAGACAAATATCTGATTAAATCGCGTTTTAACAATAATAATCACGCAAAACCTGTTCTTAAAGACTTTAAAATTATCAAGTAAATATTGTGCATCGTGCAAAATCATTAACTAAGTATTATTGCTAGAACAAATCTTGTAAATTAATGCATAGTTCATCGACCAAAGCAGAAGTTGTATTAAGACACCTTCTTTAATTTAAAAATAAATCGTTTAGTATATAAACATCAAAGCCCTTATACTGTTAAGTTGCTCTGGTCCTTGCGAGGTCATGGATATGTTGATTGCACTTTCCGGAAACCCCGTGTTGTTGAAGCCATAGATCTAGTAGACTTGCCTAGTCTGGAAGCCCCAAGCGGGGCTGGAGCAACGTTTTTGGTATATGGACTAGTCTTAAACAACTCTCAATACAATACAGCATACTAGTCCAGATACTGATAATGCCCTCTCTGCAATAGTCTTGGTCTAGATCCTTAAGCAGTCACTGACTCTGACGAGGCTCGAACCCGTAGTTTTCGCTTTAGGTCTACAGTCAGGTCACACAATCAGTCCGTTGATTAATGTAATGTAATGTAATTAGGAATTTATATAGCGCCGCTCACAACCAAGGCCATTCAGTAGCGCTCCCAGTGCGATAATCCCTAGAGAAAAAATAGGTCTTAAGAAGAGAGAGAGATGTAGATAACGATCCTGAAAGTAGAGTCCCACGCAGAGTGGAGGGAAGAGAATTCCACAAGGAGGGCCCAATGATGGTGAAGGATCGAGTTTGAGCAATAGTGGTCCTAGCTCGTGGAACAAACAAGTCAGCCCTGTCCAGAGAACGGAGAGGTCGATGAGAAGATGCTGATAGAGGAGAACGAATGAGATCACTGAGATACATCGGTGCAAGACCCAGTTTGGATTTGAGTACCAGAGAAAGGACCTTATATTGTATGCGGGCAGAGAGAGGGAGCCAGTGTAGTTGGTTAATCATAAACGATGATATATGGGAGTACTTAGGAAGGCGCGCAATTAATCGAGCAGCAGCATTAAGGACAGATTGAATGGGAGATAGGCGGACCTTTGGAAGACCAATAAGAAGGGAGTTACAGTAATCAATTCTGGAACAGACAAAAGCATGGACTATTGATGTCATGGTTGAAAGGGAGACAGATCTGCGAATGGACCTGAGACGACGGAGGTGAAAGTAAGAGGAGCGCGTAAGGTTGGTTACATGTGTTGAGAATGTCAGCGAGCAGTCAAGAGTGACACCTAGGTCACGAACAGAAGTTGAAAATGTAAATTGAGGAAAGGTCTGAGATAGAAGCAAAAAGTCGATTTTTTTAATTTGCTGGGGAGTGCCAAGCCAGATGAGTTGAGTTTTGTTGGAATTGAGTGAAAGGCGATTTGAAGACATCCACAGGTGCAAATCATTAAGCTATGAACTAATCAGTAGCGGCGCAAGGGGGCTAAGCCCCCCCTAAAAAAGGCCGTCCATTTTTCCCATGTAAAAAAATTGACGATTAACCCCCTTTAGCCCCCCCCCTCCCCCCAAAGAAACCCGCAAATGTACGCACGAGGTTTGGCAGACACGGAAAAGGACCACTTTTCCAAGATTTCGACCAAATGACTAAAAAAGAATAGGTCATCAGAAATTTTTTGACGCCCGAAATGGAAATTTTCTTCAGATTTAGATTTTGGTCGATGACTAAAAAAAGTCATCAGAAATTTTGGTGACCGAAAGCGGAAAATTTCTTCCAAAAATTCTGCCCCCCAACTGAAATCTTGGCGCAGCCACTGGTGTCAGCCTCCTTTATCCATGCCTGTGAATGGCGCTGTCGAGAGTGCAGCGAAAAACTGAACAAGCGAGAAGTCAATCTCTTTCCTTTGGCCGGTGTCACGAAATAGAGTATCCCCCGTATTAATTGTATCCCCCCAAATTAAAAAAGTTGATAAAACGACTTCCGCGTGTTTTTTTGCATATTGATTTTCATCTGCTTTGTTTTGAACAGTGACACTAACTGGTATATTTATTCCTACTAGATAATTTGTTTTGCCCTGTTTTAGAGCACTTAAAACATTTAAAACACGTAAGAACACTCAGAGTCACTAAATAAATTCGAGTTGCCTTTATCTGAGCATTGCTTAGGCAGTGGCGGAGACCTAGGGGGGGACAGGGGGGGGGACGGTCCCCCCCAATAAAAGTGTTGGGGGGACGGCCCATGCATTTGTCCCCCCCAATGTTTGAGCGTCAAGACTTGTTTGGGCGGCGAAAATAGAAAATTTCTTCGGGATTTGGGCGAGATTTAGCCGGATGACTAAAAAAAAAAAATAAAAAAAAATAAAAATAAAGGTCATCAACTTTTTTGGCGGCGAAAATAGAAAATTTTCCGAGATTTCGCCGGTCGTCAGAAATTTTCGGAAAATCTCGCGTCTTTCCGTCCCCCCCAATTCTCGGCGCAGGTCTCCGCCTATGTGCTTAGGACACTTAAAACAATTAGAGTCACTTTAAATTTTGATTACAGCATAAAACATTTATTTTGCGCATTTTTAAAAAAAGGGGATAGAACGGTTTATCCCCCCGGATAGTATAGACCGGTTAATTACATCCGGGGGGATAGATTAATTCATCCCCCCCGGATAGCTTTCATGGGGGATACTCCGTTTCGTGTCACCGGAACTAGGCTGGTTCTTTTCGTGGGTATTTGCGGCATCACCGACTGCGTCCAAAGAGATCGCCTCATGCCGGAAAGATTTCGCGCGCAGACTGAGTCGTCTGCGCCGATAGGTCAACAAGGAGTCGCTTAAGACACGCATCGGACTCAGTGGCGTAACAACCATATAACGAAGGTGGACAAAATCCACGGGCCCCCGAGACCCAAAGGGCCCCCCAAGCTTATTAAGTAAAAAAGTGTCATGTACTTTTTCGGAGTTTTTCCGTTTTATAGTTAGTTTCAGATTGTAGAGTCTAGGCCTAGCCTGGATACGACCGACGTATATGATAAATGATACGCATGTGTCGTGTCGTGTCGTGTCTGTCTGGACTGTATGGGTCATCGGATGTGAGAGCATTTGACCCGTAGTAGACATCAACACTTAGTTGCATGTTAGGGGCGGGGTCTACGGTTAGGGTATACGTTCATTCATAGAGGTCCAAGTTCATCCGAGTGCCCGACACCACGTTAAGGAATGATGCTTGAAATAGTATCTGCTTTCTTTCCCACTCCCTCTAATTCTAGCTGTGTGTGTGTGTCTATCTGTCTATCTGTCTGTTTCTGTCTATCTGTCTCTCACTCTCTCTGTCACTCTGTGTGGGTGCATTGTGTGTACCTGTCTTTGTCTCTGTCTGAGACTGTCTCTGTCAGTGTGTCAAAACGAGCTAAGTGTTGAAGTGACTGATACACACTGCACATTGCAGTGTTTATTCCTTCTCGCTCATAATAACAGTCACTGCATTAATTCATTTATTTTTATCTGAATTATCACTATTGCGATACCTAAACGAAAATAATCATCATATAAGATGAATGCCATATGAAACGCACACACAGTTCTTAGACAAGGCTTGGAATTCTAAAAGGGCTCTAGAAATCACTGTTAGAAGCAAATCATGTAACAATTTGCTAACCGGTGTTTCTAGACTAATTTGACCCTGCTGAAAACGAAAATCGCTGTTAGCAAGCTGGATTTTTGGCCGTTCAATGGGAAAACAAGATGGCGGACAAAATGGCGGTCAGTTACTTCAAATGGCTTTAAGTAATGTATTGTATGTGACAGGAACACGATTTTAGACTCTAAATTAAGATTATAGGGTGCAAGGAATACAATGGAACCAACTGCACATATGTAGCACTGCAAGAAAATCAAAATGGCGGACAAAATGGCGTCCAGAATCTTAAAATGGCTGTAAGTGAAGTTATGTATGCAGTGTAATCATGATTTCAGGGTCTAAATCAACATTTTTGGGGTCAAGGAATGCAATGGAAGCAAGGTAGCATATCTGGCATTGCACGGAAACCAAGATGGCGGACAAAATGGCGGACAAAAATCTTAAAATGGCCATAAGTGAAGACATATATGCAACTAAAATTATGATTTCATTGTCTAAATCAACATTTTTGAGGTCAAGGCATGTGATGAAACCAATGTCACATATATAGCACTGCTTGGAAACCAAAATGGCGAACAAAATGGCGGCAAGAATTTCAAAATGGATGTTAGTGAAGTCATGCATGCAATGGGAACTTGATTCAAATTTTTTGCCAGGTCTTTGCAAGATGGTATCTGTGCCCACTGCAGTTGAATTTATCTACAATGTTCCCTTATTTGACCAGATATGAACATTCAAATTATCGCAATGCCTTCAGTAAGTCTTAAACCAAGGAGTGTTCTTCAAAAGAACACTGACAAAATTATAAAGGAAGATTGGTATATCATGCAGTGCCTTATTACATCGTATCAAGTTGACTGTCCCATGGATCTGAAAACACGATTGTGCCATGGACTTCTCTCAAAACCAATGGAATTGGATTCTCTCTGCAAAAGTAACTTGTCCAGTCTGTATTTCTATAACAGAGGCATAGCATTTGTTTATTTAGAATATTTTACGTAGTGCCTCTTCAAGGTGGGCTGTCCGGAAACGCTCCCAACTTAACTACAACTAAATAGGACAGTTTTTAGATTCTTAAGGAACAGAGACCCATGGGCATGCAATAAACGCTGTGAAGAGGGGTTGGCCATTCCCATTCTAGATTTTAGAACCAGCTACAGAGAATGAAAGGTGATGTCGAATAGCAGACCGCGAGTGAACCAGCTCAGCTTGGTATGCCAACCGAAGAGTAGATCGACGCTGGACATCCGAGGTTGAAAAACAGAGTTCTTTCAGACATAGTGGGACTAGTCCATCAAGTCACTACCTAACCAACACACAGACCCTGCAGGCAATCCGCTGCGGGAAAGAGAGCCAATGCAAGACATCCCGCATATTGTATGAGACATGAGCAAAATATTGCAATATGCCCATAAGTCGCGACGCAGTTCATCCGACCTGCTGCAGACAAATCATTGTAGGACAACTTGACAAGCAATGGTTCAAGCAATAGGGAACCTCGAAACGCGAAGACATTTCGTGACCTGACAGATACAGTGGATACCTGTGTACAGGTAGCCTACTTTCCATTGGCTACAAGAGGGTTAATAATTATTGCCTTCGATAGATATATAGTGGACATTGCTTTAAAAAGTGAAATCGTACAGAAAATTACCACCACAACTCTGTCACTGTGTGGAGTCTTGAAATACTCCGTTGTCGGAAAATTGGATGACTGTTCTTGGTATGCTTGAAAGAACGACTGATCCAGCTTCATTCCTGTCCATTCAGCTCTCAGCAGCCACATGTGGAGATATGGACTAAAGCCGTTGCTGGTGGTTACGTGAAAAAAGATAAGGTGTTGTCCACTGTCGGGTCGTATGTGTTTGCGTTATATTTAACGGTGTTTTGGTGATGGCAGGAACATAAGCGGAACGGAAGTTCATCCAATTCACGTAACTATGAAGAATTGAGTGGCCTTCATGCTACAACTGGATGTGATTTAACATATTGAGCAGGAATCAGCTGAAAGAATGCATGAATAAAGTACTTGAAAGTTCCCATGCACTTACTTTCTACATTTGGAGCATTCTCTTATATGAGCTCATTACCAAACTGTCAGTTTGGAAAGGCTTATTTTTACTAGATAATGATGTTCAGATATTATCCTCATCTTCATCGGATGGAGTGTGGTGGAAGAAAGTAATCTTTACCAGTGTGTGCCAAAGCCACATTATAGAGTTTGTCTACAGCAAATCATGTGAAGTTGACAAACGTAGCATCAGACCCTGCTGCCATCGAAGTGCGATCTTGTCATGTGCACTCAGGTGCAATTGCATTGACAGCAACAAGGCCTGAATTGACTCTACGGTACCCTATATCCGTCAAGTCATGAAAAGTTGAAACTATTGATACGTCAAGTTATGAAACATTCAAGCATGCATACTGTATATACATAAAGCCAGCAATAGTGAAACTGCAGTACAGTCACAGGCTACTAAAAATTTCTACTATAGGTATGACAATTTCACTGCATAGCACTGCATGTGATTTTGTTGGAAGCATATGACCTGGAAATTACTAGTCCAGACTGAAATCTAGTCTCCATCGCATATGTTCAAGACATCACTCATAGCCAGTTGAAGTTTTTGTCCACCATTTTGGTTTTTGGTTTTCTGGCAGTGTCACATAATATATTCCGTGGCTTTCACTTTCCTTAATTCCGAAAATTAACATTTACATTCTGAATTGATGTATTCATTAGATACAAAAATTTACTAACAGCCAATTCAAGAATCTGGCCGCCATTTTGGTGTCCAGGCAGTGCTATATATGTAACATTAGTTTCATCGCATGCATTGACCTCGAAAATGTTGATTTAGACAATGAAATCCTGATTTAGTTGCATATATGTCTTCACTTATGGCCATTTTAAGATTTTGTCCGCCATTTTGTCCGCCATCTTGGTTTCCGTGCAATGTCACATATGTTACTTTGCTTCCATTGCATTCCTTGACCCCGAAAATGTTGATTTAGACCCTGAAATCATGATTACACTGCATACATAACTTCACTTACAGCCATTTTAAGATTCTGGACGCCATTTTGTCCGCCATTTTGATTTTCTTGCAGTGCTACATATGTGCAGTTGGTTCCATTGTATTCCTTGCACCCTATAATCTTAATTTAGAGTCTAAAATTGTGTTCCTGTCACATACAATACTTTACTTATAGCCATTTGAAGTAACTGACCGCCATTTTGTCCGCCATCTTGTTTTCCCATTGAACGGCCAAAAATCCAGCTTGCTAACCGCGATTTTCGTTTTCAGCAGGGTCAAATTAGTCTAGAAACACCGGTTAGCAAATTGTTACATGATTTGCTTCTAACAGTGTCATTTTGAGATTCCAAGCCTGGTCTATCTGGCAGTCAGAAGCGAGCTGAGAAAATCAAAAAAATGAGGCTGCTGTGTTTGCGAACAGTAAGGCTAGAATAGCCAAATTCACGAAGTAATTCTACGAAGAACTACTGTAACAGACCACAGTGAGTATACATTACAGGCACGTACGTGTGTGTACATATGGACCTTTGTATGGGTGTCATAGGCGCAACCACCCTATGGGACCCACGGGACGCGTCCCCCCCAACTTTTGAGTGGTCCCATTGACTTTATCATTATGGTCCCCCCAACTTTTGGGACGTTATTCATTTGGTCCCCCTCAACTTTTAGGACGTGATTGCGCCTATGATGGGTGTCACGACAACAGACTGGTCTACAGACAATCGTCTAACGACAACTAGTCTAGAGACAACTGGTCTAACAACTGGTCTAGGCTACAGAAAACTAGTTCAGCGCTTGAGAAATGGAAGCTGGATGAAAGTTTTGTACAGCTGAAATGGAGCCTGGATTGATCAAAAAACGCAAGAGAAATGGAAGCTGGATGAAGTTTCTTTTACAGGTGAAATATAAGCTGGTTGACGAAAATAACGCATGAGAAATAGAAGCTGGATGATGGTATAAATTTTAGATCTAGGCCTAAAATAGAAGCTGGATTTATGAAAAACGCTTAACAGATGGAAACTGGATGAAGGTATTTTTATATCTGAAATCGAAGTTGAATTGACGAAAATAACGAACGAGAAATGGAAGCTGGATGAAGGTATTTTCAAATCTGAAACAGAAGCTGGATACACGTTGAAACACATGAGTGAAAAATCATCAATCAAGCTTCCATTTAAGCTAGAAAACCATTTAACGTTTTTCATAAATCCAGTTTCTATTTCATCAATAGTACGAGTTGTCTGTAGACCAGTTGTCGTTAGACCAGTTGTCTGTAGACCAGTAAGTGTTGTTGTTAGACGAGTTGTCTGTAGACCAGTTGTCGTGGAACCGTTTTCTTGTTTTGCATTGAACCATTAATGTGTCTTAACAATGGATTATTGATGATAGCGTTTAATACTGACATTCATAAAGCGAAACTTTATGAAACTCGCCAGTAGGCCTATACTATTGCGCTACCAAAATAACTTCAGATATAATAGGTGCTATTGTTTAAAAATATCCATCTCATTGTTTTCACTGTTTAGTCTCGTTAATGGATAGGGGCCCCCAAGCTGAGAATGTCCACGGGCCCCCGGCTCAGTTGTTACGCCACTGATCGGACTGGCAGGAACAGTCCGCTCCAAGGCCGTAGCTAGGGGGCAGAGGCGGAGACCTAGGGGGGACAGGGGGGACGGTCCCCCCAATGAAGGTGTTGGGGGGACGGCCTGTGCATTTATCCCCCCCCCAATCGCTGAGCGTCAAGACTAAAAAAAGGTCATCAACTTTTTTGGCGGCGAAAATAGAAATTTTTTTCGAGATTTCGCCGATCGACAGAAATTTTTGGCCGGCAAAAGATGAAAATTTTTCTGAAACACTCATCCCATTCGTCCATCAAAAAATCTCGCGTCTTTCCGCCCCCCCCCTCCAAGTCTCCGCCCAGGTCTCCGCCTATGCTAGGGGTGTTTTGGGTGTTTGAACACCCCCCGAAATGTGAAATGTGAAAAATAATATAATGCATTTACGAGCATTTGATGTAAAAACCAAGAAATAAAACGCCCTCCGAAATGGAAAAAAGGAAAAAACAGAATGCCGGATGACTAAAAAAGGTCATCAGTTTTCTGGGAATGGAAATTGGTGTGACATTTTTTGCGAAGATTTCGGCGGATGATGACTAAAAAGTCATCAGTTTTTTGGGAAGGGAAATTGCAATGGTGAGTGAACCCCCCCCCCCACAAATCAAATCCTGGCTACGGCCTTGGTCCGCTCCTTATTACGGACAGTTAAAAAACATTTAAAACTACAATAAAAACCTGCAGTGGGAACTTATAGTTTCTCACACTATGTACGTAGGCCTATGCATGTAAATATCTGGCACTTCTTCCATCCGCCTAGACACCCCATGCTCTTCAATCGTCCTCATACAAATCACCTTTTAACGTTGCTTACATAACCTACCACGTTATCCAATACGCGTTAAGTGTTGTAAAGATCACAAGAAGCGAAAAACATTTAATCTACGAGCGATAACTGTCGGATCAGAAGAATAATAGTCGACTTCGACTGGGGTCTAGAGCACACATGACATTGTAGTAGAAAACAACTAACTGTAGGCCTACCCGAAGCTGTAGGCCTACGCCAATGTAACTGAATTGGGGAGATGGAGCAGTAGTAGCAATGTGAGTAAGTGGCACCACCATACTAACCAGAAAATATCTCGCGGGCTCTAAAAAACTTCCCTCTTACCCCTCTTAGGCCTCATGAAGTAGACACGACACACCATAGGCTACAGGCATTGCAGAGGCATAACAATTAAGTGTAGGTCTAGATACCAAGTATTCAAAACATTTGCAGTTGGCATAAACCTACAGATTCTTTTAGTCAGCTTTTTGTGGAGGAGCATGCGTGGGTTCGACCATAATATTATAATTGATTGAGGTATTTCGTGAATTTTGCGATGCGTAGAAAGATTTCCTGGAATTCGATAAAGCATTTCTGCGTATTCCAGTGAAGATTTACAAAGCGCCGACAGAGCTGAACAGACTTCTTGCCAGGTGTGGAACAGGACCAGATTGAAACGCGTGTTTCAGCATAGACCCTACAACTCAATTCATAGCGTGTTCCAGCTGTTCCATTTGTCAACCAGAAAAACCTTGACACCAACAACAGCGCATTTCTCTCTTTTTCTGACGATCCGTGTAGGCCCACGGCCCTACGTCCTGCTGTCATTCAACATTACACCCAGGCGCTACATTTGAACGTATGTATGTATGTATGACATTTGTATGTATGTACGTATGTATGTATGTACGTATGTATGTATGCATGCATGTATGTATGTATGTAGCCTATGCATGTATGCATGTATGCATGTATGCATGTATGCATGTATGCATGTGTGTATGTGTGTATGTGTTTGTATGTATGTATGTAGGTAGGTATGTATGTAGGTAGGTAGGTAGGTAGGTAGGTAGGTAGGTAGGTAGGTAGGTAGGTAGATAGGTAGGTAGGTATGGCAGGTAGGTACATGTAGGTAAGCATTTGTGGGCCTAGTATTTGAACATTTGACATGCTTTCGAAGTTGTAAATAACTGATATCAACACGATAGACCTATCAATAACACTAGTGTAGGATGGATTATTAGGCTATTCATTTGATATACTGCATGAATCTACTACCGGTTCTCTCCTACTCTCCATTGAGGTAGGCCCATCAGCAATTCAGCATACTGCAGCTAACGCTGATCCTTTGTGTGACTTTAAAACAAGAGAAGCCTAGAAACTTCTCGAACAGTGTGATTTTAGTGACTGGCCATGGTTCCTAGAAGGCTAGCACGCATTTTTTGTTCATCCGCCAAGCTGATACAGTTTTCACATTAGTGTAATTATCATGATTTGATTGTCATCCTTATCGTAATCGTAAGCTCCAAATTTCTAGAGCGCCACTCGAAGGCCAAGCGCGGGGCGCCAGCTTATTTACGAGCGCTGTGTCAAGTCAGAGGGGTTGTTTAAAGGGTATAGGCCGTATAGCCCGAAGGAGGAAAATCTTATAGGTTGCTTCCTGGCCGGACTGTCCTGCTGTAAACCTGTAACTGATCGGGAGGGGTACCTATAGGGTGTAATAGTTGGCTGTCTTTTGATGACTTGTGCTGCACTGCGACGACACAGTACACTAACTCATAAAAATTAGGTTAATTTCATTTGCAGTCGATAAGATGACCTATAGGCCTACAGATACATGTAGGTCAGACATAAGCTTAGTCTACAGCCCTACACGGTGAAAAAACTGTATGGGGCCTGAAGGTCTACCATGGGCGGAGTTTGGTTTCCGTTCTTGGAGGGGCTAAAGCCTTCTGGGGGGGCTAAGCCGGGAAAGAATACCATTGCCACGGTAAAAAAATGAATCTGGGCCTTCTTGGGGGGCTTAGCCCCCCCAGCCTCTGATAGACTCCGCCCATGGGTCTACCTACATACGCAGCTACGCTCAGCGAGTATGCTATCATTGCTATAAGACGTTTATACTTTATACATGCACGCCCAGCTTGTGGACAGGAAATAGGAAGTTACGTAGACTGCAATGCACGGACATACAGGCTAACAGTGACTCAAGAAGATAGGCCTACGTCTTTTTCTAAAGCCGTATAGCTCGAGGTCTATGAGGGAGGGAGGGAGGGAGGGAGGGAGGGAGGGAGGGAGGGAGGGAGGGAGGGAGGGAGGGAGGGAGGGAGGGAGGGAGGGAGGGAGAGGGAGAGGGAGAGGGAGAGGGAGAGGGAGAGGGAGAGGGAGAGGGAGAGGGAGAGGGAGAGGGAGAGGGAGAGGGAGAGGGAGAGGGAGGGAGGGAGAGGGAGGGAGAGGGAGGGAGAGGGAGGGAGAGGGAGAGACAGACAGACAGACAGACAGACAACAGACAGACAAAATACAGACAAACAGACAGAGACAGACGCATACAGACAGAGAGAGCCAGAGAGACAGCGACACAGAGACAGCGACACAGAGACAGAGCGATGGAGGCAGAAACAGGCAGACAGAGAGACAGAGACAGGGAGAACGTATACACGCATGCAGATTGCAGATGTCTGTTTACTCTTTGCAATATTATTGTTGAACAGGCATAACAAAAAAACGCACATACCTATCTCCCGCCCGGTAGCTATAGCGCTGCCATATATTTTGAAGGAGCTAGATCATCGTAGCTGGCAATCTTTCACCGCCAACTGAAGCCCTCTTCACATTGCAAGCGTTTTAGTCGTAAAGAACAGATCGAAAATTCAAACGGAACTGTTTTCACCTTGAGGCCCAAGAGATGAATAGTGCGCAGAAGAAGATATGTGTAGGCGCGTTCTGCGTCAGTCCTGAGACGTTTCTTCGACTGGGTATAAAAATAATAAAACTCCCATCAATGGGGAAGTCTGTTTTTGCCATCTGTATCTTTCTGTTTGCTAAAGCAAAACGCCATCTGAGTGTCTGATTACGCGGGGCGCGGACTGAAGATAACAATAAAAAAAAATTGTCTTTATCAATTCGGAAGTGGCAGAACGAAAGAAATAGCAACTGTACAAAACTACAAATGATCTTTTGAACGAGTAGAAGACTAAATTAGAGATGGAAGAAGGTCTAAAGGAGTGAGAGAACAAAGGACGTTAATTGAGATGCTGTGAGTTTTTTTTAACCTAGGCGGACAGAGCAGCCATTGTATAACTCGACACAGATGGATTTGCAACGCTTCTCCAGATCCTGGAATAGAAATAATTATGATGGATGGATGGATGGATTGATGGATACATTGGTGGATGGATGGATGGATGGATGGATGGATGGATGGATACATTGGTGGATGGATGGATGGATGGATGGGTGAGTGGATGGATGGATGGATGGATGGATGGATGGATACATTGGTGGATGGATGGATACATTGGTGGATGGATGGATGGATGGGTGAGTGGATGGATGGATGGATGGATGGATGGATGGATGGATGGATGGATACATTGGTGGATGGATGGATGGATGGATGGGTGAGTGGATGGATGGATGGATGGATGGATGGATGGATGGATGGATGGATGGATGGATGGATGGATGGATGGATGGATGGATGGATGGATACATTGGTGGATGGATGGATGGATGGATGGATAGATGGATGGATGGATGGATGGATGGATGGATGGATGGATGGATGGATGGATGGATGGATAGATGGACGGACGGGTGGACGGACGGACGGGTGTTGGATGGATGATTTTGAAGGATAGATGGATAGACTGATGGATGGATCAATAGATTATTGTTTTGATCTAAGTGGATCGATAGATGCATCGGTTAAGCTTAAGCATGGGTTCCATGCTATTGATCGTTGGAAGTTGAGAATAACTAATTGTTGGACAACGTGAGAGAGAGCCGTCTGGAAAAGTACGTTTCGGACGATTCAAGAGAATAAGAAAGGAAAGTAGCGAACAAACGGAAGAGACGTAAAAAAGATGGAAAGTGGAAAGGAAGGCATATCTGGAAAAGTGGAAAGGAAGGCATATCTGGAAAAGTGGGAAGGTAGGCATAGCTGGAAAAGTTGGAAGGAAGGCATAGCTGGACGGACAGTAATTGCTCCGCGTGGACCAAGGGCCAGTGTGCTATGGATTTGCTATTTATGAATCAGATCTGTTTACCGTGAACATTGGGATCATCATCGTGATCAGCCGTTGTGTTTAACCCAACGGTTAACCATCTGTGCGCTGAGGCACGCGTCTCAAGCCATCTCTATGTAGACATCAGATTGAAGTCTCTCCTACCCCCTCTTCTTGTGGTCGGTGTAGGCAGCTGAGGTTGGCGGCTGTGTACTGTACATCTCTCGCCAGCCCACTGCTAACATCCGCAGTAATATTAGCCAGCAGTTGCAATCGTCTCGAACAACATGGAGCTGTATACAAATACTGTTTAGACATCTGCCTGTACGCCTGCCTACCAGGAATTGCTATTGCTTCAGTAGTATATTCTACTGCATATAATATATATATATATTTATATATAATAAAATGCATATAATTATATGTGTGTGTGTATATATAATATATATACACACACATATTATATATATATATATACATGATGAGAATTCGTATGCATTTCAGAGTAAGGAATACTCGACCTTTAAATGCCATAGGTCTTTCTGTTGCTCTTGATTTCCAGAAGAGCTACATATGGCCAAATACTTCACTAATTCCACATTGTTTCATGTTCCTAAAAGTATTGTGTGGCAGGACATAAATTGTCTGGTGATTGAGATGCGTCAATGCGGCATAGGCCCATGTTCCATATGCCATTTAGATTAGGCCCATGTAAAATATTATATGTTATAACATGTAGATCGCTTCATAATCAAAGACGAAAGCCACGCCATGGTCTATCGTCTGGGCCCTGCATGCATGCCACACTGGCAACCTTCTATTTACTAGACATGTTGTTTCTATATACACACAGCAGTCTGCTGCTGCTGCTAGACATTCGAAGTTCGCAGTTGACTAATCAGAGGAATTTTAGCGTTGGATGTTCGTTCGCGCCACCTACCGCTGCAGAGGGCAACACACAGACAGACCTCTGTTGTACTGGATGCGTGGGTTCGAGAGATTTACAACTGCGAAGGAGTTTCGAGAGATCGAGGAGTCGCGCGGCCATTTCGCCTTCGGTCATTATATATTCGTCTTACTTTGGCGCAGGTTGAATTCGTTGTCTATCTCTGATGTAGATGGTCGTGGACAGATAGATAGTAGAGCACTGATCTGCAGCCGGGTCAGAGAAACAGTGAGTATATAAATAATATAATATATAGGCTACACAGACTGTTGCGAAGAAAAAATATTGAGGTTTAGCAGACGTAAATAATTCTTTCAATTAGGGATATAATTGCGCGTTCTTTCAGACGCGGTTTGGTGTGATCGAGCGACTCTAAGTAGATCTTTGAGAAGCGCTATATCATGATTTTAATTTTATTGCTTGATTGATAGGCGTGACCTGTTTTCTAGATTATGTAGTTTGTATCATAGAGAAGACGCGTCGTAGGCCTACTGCTTTCCGTTTAATAGAGTAGGTCCAACTCTTAGACACATATCTAGTACGAGGCAAATTAGAGGATCGAGGCGGTTATCTGTACTCTTGAATTTATGTCTCGCTAGTCTACTTACCTTTGCATACAAGAATTAATTACGTGTCTGTTCGTCAACCGAACTTGATGAACATGGTTATAACTTATAATCTTTTTAGAACACCAAACGAATGAGGCACATAAATAGCAGACTAAAATGAACATCAATTTCCAGGTTAATAGCCCAATTGGCTGTATGCCTACATTCACACATATACATAGCACATACATAGTGCATACATGGATGGATGCATGCATACATTCATACATACAATGTCATAGACATAGGCCTACACACATAACGCACGCAGCCTATATGACGCAGGCATACATGTATATCCATACAGATAATGATATTATATCTTATGTAGGCATATATGCGCGTGAGTTTCACTTTGATTTCAATTCTCTCGTCAGTAATCAACAAAGAACATTTAGACTGATACAGGAGAGCCTATCTGTAGGAATATTAACTCAGAGGCAAGGCGCCAACATACAATGTTGGCGATCGGCCAAACCGCAGCTGCCTGATGTATTGATGTTGGGGATGTCATAGATTCCAATGTTTTTCAAATTCTTCGTTTCTTATAAACAGGTATCTCAAAATAGTTCTCCCAGCTTGCAGCCATCTTCGTCTGTGCCCAAACATAGCGCTACAAAACTGCTAAAAGAAGAATTTATCTTCGACAAGAGCCATGGCTTCAGCGGGACTGGCTTACTCCAGAGGTGCTGCTGAAGATGTCTGGAAGGTTGCTACTGAACTCCAGCAAGCACGCAATTTAAGACGAATGTCACAACCTGCACCATTGCAGAACAACTACAGGAGAGACTCGTTAACCAGAGAGCCATTTCAGAGCTACAGAAGTGGCTCAGTAACCAGGGAGCCATTTCAGAGTAGCTACAGGAGAGACTCGATAAACAGAGATCCAATCCCAAGCTACAGAAGGGATTCACTAACAAGAGATTCCGTTCAGGATTACAAGAGAGCGTCCATAGCAACCGAGTCGTCTGCATTTCAGAGCTACAGAAGAGACTCGCTCGCAAGAGATCTGGTGGCAAACCACAGAAGAGATTCGTTAGCGAGAGACTCTGCAACAAGAGAGACAACACCACAGAGCAACGGAACAACCAACGGTACAACAGGAAGAAGAGGTAGTGACGCAGACGACATAAATTGGATTGAAAAGTACAAGAGAAGCGATCACCACACCGACAGAATGGTCAGTACGAAACTGGACCAGCAGAAGGCCATGGCAGGTCAGTCACACTTGACCGCAAGATATAATTTATGTCTAAAAGCTATCACTCATTTTCCTATGGTTTCGTTTGTAACGAATATCGATTAGCGCTTTTGTTTGTTGTGATAGTTGTGCTATAATAATATATACATGTAGATTCTAAGCCATTCTACATCGTGATTTACAAAACTAAACCAAACTGTTTTTCATGTATCTCTAATGCCTGATAACATATCACGATAAACTGTTCAAAATATTTAGAGAATTGGACCAAGATCATGATTCCAAAATTTTATGAGATAAAGTTGAACGGATAAAAAGATATGCATATTTGAACTTCATATGCCGAAATTTCAGTTTACAAGCAATTTTCTGTCAGATTCAATAAAAAGTAAGCTAAACTGTTTTTATTATATCTCTAATTGTTGGATAATTAATCATACTAAAATTTTCCAGATATTTAAAAAATAAAACCAGGAATATGATTCCAAAATATAGTGTCACAAATTTGAACGGATAGAAAGATATGAATATTTAAACTTAATCTCCAGAAATTTCAGTTTTCAGGAAGTCTGTTATGGTGTTCGTTGCGGTTTCGATGCTTGATAGGCTAGTTCCCAATTTTGGTCTTCATGCAGGGATCCTGGAGTAAAATTAACGGAGTATATTATCGCAATGTTCTGCTGTCACAACATCTTCCATCTGTTATCAGAAATCTATAGCCCCAGAAGGCTGTTTTCTTTTTCAACAGAACAGCGCCGGCCCACAGAGTCAAGGAAACCACCGAAATGCTGACAAGAGAGACGCCAGACTTCGTTTCTCGGTTTCTCCCACATTATGGCCTCCGAACAGCCCAGATTTGAATCCTGTCGACTATAAAGTGTGGAACGTGATGCAAGACCGAGTCTACTAGACAACAATCCATTATAAACGATCTGAAGCAACGCTTGTTAGAAGTGTGGGATGGTCTGGACCATGCAGAGGATAATCGACGATGCTGTTGCACAATGGCGCCAGCGCCTCCAGGCTTGCGTGCAAGCAGGAGGAGGACATTTTGAGCTTGTCATTTAGCCTAATTAAATAATCAAACCATACTATTGGAGTCATATTGTTAGTTTAATTCTCTACATATCTGGAAAATTTGTGAATGATTAATCATCAGGCATTAGAGATATAAGAAAACATTTGATTGAATCTAGAAGAAAATTGCTTGCAACATGTAAACTGAAATTTCGGCATATGAAGTTGAAAGATTCATATCTTTTTATCCGTTCAACTTTATCTCATGAAATGTTGGAATTATATTCTTTGTCCAATTCTCTAAATATCTGGAGAATTTTAGCGTGATATGCTATCAGGCATTAGAGATACATGAAACAGTTTGACTTGGTTTTTTGGAATCATGGTGTATTGTATTTCCAGTCTTTCGTGCACCGGTTCCCAATCACCTTACGTAGCCAAAATAAGACCCTACTACTGGTTTCTAAATCTCAACCAGCCTAGCCCTAAACCGTATAAGCCTACCCCAAAATGTCTCTCTGACGCTATGCGTTATTATCCGTCTGTCTGCATGTCTATCTGTCTGTCTGTCTGTCTGTCTGTCTGTCTCCCAGCACTGTATATATGTATACTATAGTCTACTAGTCTAGGCTCTAGGTACAAACCCACATGGGTTCTATACGGGCTCCATTATGGGAATATGGCTCCATATGGGCATCACATATGGCCGCATAATCCGACCTATGCTCGACTTTAAAACTGCATCCACAATAGCCACATCCATACTTCATGCGAAACTTGATTACTGCAATTCTCTCTTCCTAAACATTGATATAACCCAAATTAACCGCCTCCAAGCTATCCAGAATGCCCTCGCCCGTGCAGTGACGAAAACCCCCAAACGTCACCACATCACTCCTGTCCTGAAATCACTTCACTGGCTCAAAATACCTGAACGCATCGAATACAAAGTCCTCTCACTCACTTACAATACACTTCAATCATCCCAGCCGTTCTACCTTCGTCAGTTGTTCACCATCCAGCCACCTCGTTCAACACGCTCCTCATCTTCCATTACACTGCTTCGCCCTCCCATCACTTCATCACTGAAATTCGCAAACCTCTCCATAGCCATTGCCGTTCCACCTCTCTGGAGAACAAACTTCCGCCAGCACTTCGGCAAACTGCCGACCCATCATACGAACTCACCAAAACTCCACCTCTCGCTATCTCCCCACAGGTCTTTCACTCAAAACTGAAAACATTGCTCTTTCACAAATCCTATCCTGATTCTTCCTCTTCTCCTCACATCCCTTGCCATTTCAACTCTAAACATCACCCACCTTAGCCGTCCATCTATCTCCTTGCTTGACTCTCTGAACTTGACCCGTTGCCTATCGATTTTGTTTTGATTGAGCGCCTGTGAATAAGCTGGTTCCCGCGACTTGGCTTTTGTGGGCGCTGTAGAAGTCTCGAGATTACGATTACGATTACGATTACTGGCGGGATGTAGCTGAAGCAACATCAGCTTCTTCTGCAATTATCGCATCCACAAAGTTTCCCTAATGATAAAACCAGATGGCTGGCTGCTCGAGCGATTACTCACGCTTCATAAACTGCACCGTGGCAAGATGGCCGATCTGAAACTGAGGCTGCAGCTGTAAATGATGGATGGAAGAGAACAAGGCGTGGCCGGATAGGAACCAAGATAAACAAAACAACCTGTACGTCTGACTGAGGATCAATATGGAGTTGAACTGCTACTGCGCATGCCCCGTTGGCTAATTTTATAACTACGCGGTTGCATCATGCAAAGGCATTTCGCTGAATATGAACAGCTTGGTTGGCTGTCAGCAACTCAACATTAGCGTATAGGCCTAGAGTCTAACCGCAAACATATATCCTATAGCAATCGTTCACTGGAAAATGATATGATCTAATATTTGGCAATGTTATCTATCATGGAAGTAGCCTTATGTGTATCAACAGGAGTTCACAACAAAGCAGTCAAAGAGTTAAATTAGACGGGTTTAGTTCAGATCAGATCATAGGATCATGCAATAAAAAATGGACTGACAACAGCAATTATTTCATACAAGACCATACAATGGTTGCACGCCTGCACAACAATTGAAAAATGAGTTGAACGCGGCTTGGAAACGAAGTCCTATATCAATCTCGCAAGTGATTCTGATTGCAAATATTGTTTATTTCAGTTCATTTAATTTATTTCTCCATCTTTATAGCGCCCCTTTCAAGCCCGCTACTCAGAGGCGCTCCCGACTACAGCGCGGACACTGCATCTGAGTTTCAAGCTGAAGCGCCCTTGTAGACGTGTTGCATGACCATCTTTAAGTGCTGTTGTCAGCATCAGTGCTTTTTAAAGAGATTTCTTGAACTGCACGACCAGGAAGTTTTTCTAATGCGGCTGTGTTGGCGAAAATTTCTCACGACTTTTTTTAGTCGTTTCTGAAAATTTTTAGCAAAAAATGTCGCAATTCGACGGCGATAAATCTGATGACCTTTTTGCCGATCATTGTCTGAAAATTGTCCAAAGTTTTCCCAGAAATGTCGCAAGTCAACGCACACAAAAGCTGATTACTTTTTTTAGTCATCCACTTGAAATTTTTAAATTTCACCTTCCTGCTTATTTTTTACTACCACAGGTCCTTCATTCCATTTTCTTCTTCCGTCGTTAATCTGGCCACAAGTACCTTTTTCTAATGATTTTCACTGCACAGAACTGCTTTTACAACAGCACAAATTCATTTACAGCTGCACATTTTGTGTAGAACTGCACACGTGTTAAAAAAAAGCCCTGGTCAGCATAGATATGCCCAATAAATAAATAGACCTCCTAAAATAAATAAAATAAAAAAGCGCACACCCGCATAATTTATGAATAATTATATATAATTAGGCCTATATATAACTACATATACATATTAGGCTATATAGCTTTGTGTGTTGTTTCAGCAAGTACAGAAGATCGATCCAACCACCTGAACAGATCGACTTCCTTCAGTTCTTCAATACCCAGCAGCAGCAGTCAATCGAATCATCACCATGAGTCACCGGCCAAACCGTTTCACTACCAGGGAACGAATAAGCTAACCGTCTTTCTAAAGGTAGGCGTATAGACCTAAGCTCCACACGTCATACCACCACTGCAAAGGCAATATGCAAAAGTATTCATAGCCAATCGTAAGAGAACAGACTTTAGACTTGCAGCAGGAGAGTAAGTTTGGACATGAACTGTTTAACATGTAGAAGACTTAATACAATCAATGTGGGCCTACAAATGATCTAAAAGAATTATATTGACTGCATAAATGAATTTTGCTTTGTTCCTGTTGCCTCATAAAATAATTCCAATGCCTGAATGACACCATCACAAATGTCTGTGTGCGGACTCACATAGGTCTATATAATTACCGTATATATGTAGCCTAACCTGCACGAATTTTATGAATTTGCACAGAGAACTCCGCCACTGGTTGCACTCTCCCAGTGCCAGTCCCATGCCTGGATAAAGGAGGAGGGCGACACAAATCATCTTTGAAATGGCAGCGTCGTTAAACATGTAACAAGTAGAATTTGCACAGGCGCAGGGCGTATAGGCCTATGGTCAACAGGCCGACACACAATCATGTATCTAGATGGAAGTTTTTGCGCCCCTCAAAAGTCAAAATTGCTAAGAATGAGACGCATGAGAAACAATGGGATGACCTGTTCTTCCCTCACTTTTTAAGTCAATATCACGGCTGCTTTAAGGAATTTTTAGAACTGCACAACTAGATCCTTTTATTTTCCATCCTCCATGGTAAATTACTTACAATCGGAGGAGAACAACCTTTTTTTAAACTATTTTTAACTGTACAAAAATGTATCTACAACAGCACAAATCCATTTAGAACTGCATATTTTGTGTGCAACTGCACGTTAAGAAAACCCCGGTCAATAATTATATAGGTGGCCGCTCTATTATAACCCACCCTACTTTCGTTTTCTATTATTCTAAAGGTGCTAAATAAAAAGACATAAAACATCCGTATCCTGTGTTTCTGTTTAGCCACCGCTTCAGACGACCACCCCTCGAAGTCACGCATCGTCGCACGTGACCTTGCAGACTCAACCGAGCTCGACAAATCAATGGCGTCCGTCGTCGGAGACCTTCTCCACATCCGGTCTTCCTCCGACTTCGCTGACCTCTTCCAGGAGCGACTACAGAAGTCCCTTCTCCAGCGACCGCTTCTCTCGCCCTTCGTCCGTCCTTGGCTCCTCCTCCGCCTCCTCCTCCAGTCTCCCCGTCAGCTCCATCTTCAGGCGTCGTAATAGCGTTGACTCCAATATGATTAAGGTCAGACACACACCCAGAGGCTTAGCCAGCCCTTAGAAAGTGGGGTGGTTATGAAGTTTTTTAATGACTCGGAATGTATACACCACTATTGCTGAACCCCGTCCCCGATACCCGAATGAAAACTCGGTGGATTTTAACAAATTGTGCACGTGGTCACATTTTTTAGAGTCGGGTGGTAACCCCAACCCACCCCAAACCATCCCGTGGCCACTCCACTGCACAATCTAGAGTTGTCATGATGCAAAACCTCTCTGTTCAAGAAACTAGACGCGCTATTTTATTGTAAGAATTGTATGAAATAACTGGTGAGTCAGACCTCGATCCACGTGGAGTTAGGGGTGTGCAGAGAAGATTTCACTTTCGAGTCCTAGAATGACTAAGGTTGAAACCTCCCAAATCCCTCGGAAATTCTCACGTAGCACTGATTTGTAACAATTTGTATTCCATACCTGTAGTGTTGGGGGTGTATTTAATGGGAGAATTGGTCATCCACCCTCATTTGCCAGGGCAAAGGAAGTAAAGACGCTAAAACTTCACCTTACCGTTGCTTGCTTGTTTTAGCTTAAGCAACTTTCTTCTCTTCTTAACACCTTGAAAATGTCGCTCGCAACTCGCAATTTTTCTAGTTTGTCAGAATTTTTCGACTGATGTGCCGCTATACTTTCTGGTTTGTTTATTTACTCTAGATGTCACGAAGTTCCGCTTTCTCGCCTGTCATCCCTACTTCTTCAAATTACAGCGATTATTATCGAGCCTCGCCATCGATCAGTTCCCAGTCACAGCCTTACAGACCCGTGTTCAGTCGAGCTCCAAGTCTACCACCGCCCAGTCTGCAGTCGTCGCGTCCGCCCTCCACCCTGCCACTCCCATCTACTTCGCTAACCACGAACGGCTTCAGTCGCTACTCCACTGAAGGCCTCACCAGTAATCAGACGAGTCGAAGATATTCTCTGGCCAATATCTCTGATCTGTCGACGCCTAACTACAGACGAAGCGTCGACTTAAGTTCTCTCAAGGTAATCTGTGTATTAATAACACTTAGTGGGGCGCGTTGGTGTAGTGAATATGTTCGTTGCCTTGCGGCCAGAGGGTTGCAGGTTCGAAGCCACCTCCAGCCGCCGTGAAGGGACCCTGGGCAAGTCCTTCACTCGCAATTGCTCAACGCTTTGGCGTGAAACTCAGATGCAGTGTCCGCGCTGCAGTCGGGAGCGCCTCAGAGTAGAGAGAGCTTGAAGGGGCGCTATAACAAGTCCACATACAAACAAACAAACTTAGGCTACATGTCTTCATGCCAGCAAGAGTTGCACTTAAACTAGGCTAAAAAAGACTCAAATGTGACAAATGACAATCGTATGTGTCTATATGCAAGGCTAACTACAGGCATCGATTTTTATCGCATTCTAATAGCGCTGCATTCTTAAATGGCGTCAAAGGTGATTACAAGAGAAAGATCCATTTATTTAAGTAAATAATGTTCAAAGTTGTTGACCATCGTATACTCGTAGAACGAAATATCATGCATAAAAACTCACTCATAAAATTCATTTGCTTGAGGTGGCGACTGGCGAGCTAGTTTTCATTGTATTTTACTTGAATCATTGGTTCATTTTACTTGGAGCGCTGAAGTCGTTCTCTAGTTCGGCACCATTATTTTGTCTGTGCACTAAATTCTCGCTTTCTCTATGGGCCTGCATGCTTAACAGCCTAATCTACAGAGTAGCACCAAGAAAACTTAGATAATATTTATGCTTTTGAATGGGCCTACTGTAATTAAAGGCATACTATAGACCTACCTACAACGTAGAAATCAAGATTTAAATAGATATCATTACTGAAATAGCTTTAGTGCAACGTTTAGTAATCAGCCGAGTCATTTTATTGTGTATAAAAATTATGGTTTAATTTTTGCACAGAGTTCCACGGGTGGTGGCTACAAGAGCTCCAATCTTTCCACCTACGCATCAGATCTTCACCGACGAGGCTCTTACGAAACCATGTCCTCTCTCTCACCCTTCTCACCCTTATCCCCTCTCTCACCTCTTTCGCCGTCCTGTCTCCCTCCCCCGTCGGAAAGAATCTTTGGATCGCGTGGTACTCACACGCCTTTGCGCAGATATCGAAGGTCGGTCGCCGATGGATAGATCTATGGCTCGATGCCGATGCATTTCGTGTCTCCACTATTATGTATATCTGAAACGTTGATTTTTCGGTGGCCACAACTGCATTCGCGTAGACGCTCGTGAATAAGCTGGTGCCCTGCGCTTGGATTTCGGGTGGCGCTTAAAAAATGTGCAGATAACGAGACGCAAGCGACAGGACATTGCTAACACTAGAGATTGATATCCGATGCAGTCGTTTAGCCATTATTATTATATCGATCGCCTTTTAGCGCATGCGCGCAAGTTCTACCCGACACTGAAAGATTATTATCGTCTATTGTTGTCTGAATAATTATGATTAAACATTAAAAAGCATGCGTGGCAGTCCAAATCGACACTGAAAGGGTAACCATGATTGGAGGTCTTAAGCGCTGTTCCGAAGCAGTTTAAGCTTAAGATTAATTATCAACTGACGTTTTGGTAATGCTTTGAACTGTCATTATATTATGCTTATTAGAAGTAGCCTAACATTATAATTATAGGAAGGAAGCTGCATTATGATAAGAGACTATTTAATCTTTGATTTGGCAGCTTTTCATGCGAGGTGCTCATGCATATGTAGCTCTTTATCAGGATTTTAAGCTTTGTAAATAACAATGCAGAGTGCTGTCGCAGTTCTAAAGTTGTAATAGTAGCGCTTCGTGAAGTTGTAGGACACGATGTCATTTATACTGAAGTCCGACATCTGTATATTAAGACCTTGTAGTGACATTTCTTGATAACAAACGCGTATGCATGCATATTAATGGCATATGTAATTATTACGCCAATTAAACGCCATTGCAATTCATTCATTACACGGATGTGTAATTATAAGGGATCTGCTAAACCTGTGGGGCGCGGTGGTGTAGTGATGGCGTCGTTGCCTTGAAGCCGGAAGGTTCGAGGTTCGAATCCACCTCAAGTCGCCGCGTAGAAACCTTGGGAAAGTCCTTCACTCGCAATGGCTCAGCGCTTCGGCGTGAAACTCCGATGCAATCGGGAGCGCCTCTGAGTAGAGAGAACTTGAAGAGGCGCTATAACAAGTGCGCATACAAACAAACAAACCATTTACTCTAAAATTTCAATTGTTTTTTTACAATTGGTAACAAAGTGACACGCTCAAAAAGCAAAAAAACTTTTAATGGTGGCTAGAAAGTTTAAGGGCGCGAAGCTGCTATACACCCTGCCAACATGCCAACGTGGATCCCTTTAAAGAATTCCTGAGTCCTATCATCTTGTCACATTCTTGTGTAAGAATTCAAATCGCCAGTTGTGAGGCTACTTTATGCTTCATACCCATAATTATTTGATTTTATAATTGTATGACCTTTAAAGCTGGGCTTACATGTTTTGTAAGTAGGCTAACGGGTAGCCTACATGAATCATCGAGATCCCGATGAGAGGAATTGAGGTAGCCTACACTTCTCACAAAAAACTAATGTAGCCTATATGAATGCGAAGAACATTATATACATGTAGGCCTACCTTCGTATTAATGCAATGAGACTGCAGATTTTACTTGACATTTGGCTCATGAATGGATATAACAGAGAACAATTCAATTTGTCACGCACGCATTCACACAAACAAAACAATACAATACGAAGTAGTAAAAAATTGTGTTTCGAATCGTAATCGCGCCTAAAATTCCTCGTTCGCGAATTAAAAATCCACCAGACGCATTCATATAGTAATAGACCTACTAAAATGTCAACAATCTTCCGCTTAATTAGGCTTAACTATGAGTCCACTGACAAACTTAAACAGACAGCATCAAAGTCAAGGAATGCACTATATATTATTGCCGCACAAATATTATCGCCTGCTTCACACAATAAAACCAAGCGTACATGTATATCCTGCTTCACACTTGCTTCACAATCATTCAGAATTTTGTCTCAATGGTTTCATGCAATGTCAAGATAAGACACATAACCGAATAGTTACCAAGGCCTACATACATAGGCCTATTGTACAGAGAAAATTCCGTATCTACCAAATGATTCGTTAACTGGAATGTCATAGAGAATGTTCAAAAACAGTATTCGTTACATTAGCATTTAGCAGTCAACCAGCCCGTCGCGTGAACTCTTCTACCCAGAGCTATTTCCGTTCTCGTTCTTGTGTTGTCGTCCCTGGTTCTCTTGTTGGCGAACCACTTCATTACTTGTCGTCCGCTGAGTCCACACTGACGTCCAAGATCCTCGCAGAGTTGTCGCGAAGGATAAGCAAACAGTTTCTTCTGAGCATACAGTCTCTCCAGAAGAACCTTTCCTTGCTTATTGACTCTTGGACGAGATAGACGTCTTGCTGGAAGTGGTGTAGGACGAGAAGCGACAACGCTGGGCATAGATAGGCCTACACTAGTGGAGACAATCACATGCTGAATGCTCACGTTGTTTGGAGCTGGAGCAGCGAGCTGTTCCGGTAATGTTCTCTCGCAGAAGTTGTCTAAAAACGATGGAATGTGTTGTTGAAAGTGGTCAGCGCACTTGTTAGGCGGTTCCGCGGTTGGGTTCGTCTCTGGTCTAACCGTGTCTTGCAGGTGTTGATACGAGTAGTTAGTTAAATTAACGTTCCAGTCACCAGGCAGTCTCAAAGTCGGTTGCATTTGATGATAAAAACCGGAGGGGAAATAGTTTTGCCGCAGCAGAAGTTTCGCTCGATAAGCGGCGATGTTTGGAGATACGTTCAACATAGCCTACAGTTCGTTGGAAAATCGCTCTGAGGCTGAATTGTGCAGTTGCTCAAATTATTGTAACTAGGGATGAAGCCAATAGGTACCGATGAGAATGAATGGGCGATAGAGGGACGATAATTATTAGCAGCTGGTAAATTGTCGTTGATCTGAGGTAGTAATTGTGAACGTGAGACCGCACCTGAGAGTGTGCAAGATTGTATTTCCGGCTCGGAGCGACAGAACATCGGATTTTGAGCAGCGGACCGAGACATCGCAAGGAATGGACTTTCGGAATGCTCGCGAGACATGCTGAAAGAACACAAAGACTGTATACAGACTCTATAATAATTAATCTGTATGCGTAAAATCTCGAATATAAAAGTATTTTTATTATCACACCTGCAGGGATATTCACGTTATTATTTTCGTTTCTACGAAGCGGTCAAACTCGGTCGTTAGAGAAATGATCTCATAGCCTATACTCCACAATACTCAATAATATTAGCCCATAACCTTTGTAGGAACTAATTTACTGAACACGGAAAAACGTATCTTACCTGGTTCTAATTCAGAAATGTCGGTATAATGCTTTTCGGTCGAATGCAAAATGTCTTCATTTATTCCTCGTTGCTTCGTCTCTTGAAATAACGCAAAACATGTAATTGTGCTCTACCTATAGCCGTCCCTATATGTTGCAGTTCGGCAAAAGAGATTCTTCTTTGATAATAGTAAACAGCTAAGGAACAATGGGGTATTATCTTTGCCTGGTCACCGAAGCGTGAAAGCGCGAAAGCCACAACTGAAATCAAAGAACCGATATCTCTTAATGATTATTTACTTAGTGGATGGTGACTGCTTTACGGTAACTGCGGCATTGAAAAAAATCTTTGATATTGTCTTCAGTCGGCTTTATTTATGGAAAAGGACTGCCTTTGCAATGGCGACGTCACATCTATATAGGTTGCAGCAAGTATTTGACCTGCCTATTTTACTTCTGACCTGCCACATATCCTTTCAAATATTTAGTATTTTGTTTACATTTGATTTCTTTGACCTGCCGAATAACTCCCTTGACACTGAAGATACCTGCTGAAATTGTACAACTGCGCCTTTGATGCTGTCCTAATTATAGGCTTAAAGCGGCTGATTAAGAAGTTCCAAAGGAAAAATTTCTTTTATTAGCGAAGCCGTGTTCCGCCAGCTAAGTCGGGCGAGTTTGCACAAAGAGAATATTTTATTTGATTTCGTTAGTATGGCTTTCTTGATTTATTCGAGAGTTGTGATAGGCCAGTCGCGTTATATATGTTGACTGAAGGTAAAAGACAATGATCAAAACCCCATTGGTTTGGAGCTCCGCCACTGGTTGCACTCTGCCAGTGCCAGTCCCAAGCCTGGATAAAGGAGGAGGGGCGTCGCTAATGGTCTTTGTTACCACACAGTGACGCTAAACTGCAAATACCACCACCGCCAAAAGTCCGCCATCATTGGTTTGCGCAAACGTGCCTCAACGAATGGTTTTACTATCACTCAACAGCGAGTCAGCGATCATAAATTATCTTACTGAAAAGTATGCATAACCTGCGAATTTGTAGCAGGGCTGTTTTAACGTGCAGTTCTACACATATTGTGCAGTTGTAAATGAATTTGTGTAGTTGCAGTCTAAAAGTAGTTATGTACAGTGGAAATCATTGGAAAAACGTAATTGTAGGTCGCTTTACGATTTACCACGGAAGAAGGACGTGTGCAGTGAAAAATAAGCAGGAAGGTGAAATAAAACAGCTAAGCAGTAGGCCTAAGCAAGTCGTTACTTAGGACCTCGATCACGCTACAAGGGACATTTTCTATGAAAAAATAACTGACCGCGGACAGGATCATTATTAGCCTACTATTATTATTGAGTACCTGGTAGGCTAAGCTTATCGAGTCACGCTTTGTAGCCTACTTTTAAAATTTGCGACAGCATTTAATCAATCTAGATATTTTGAGATTTTTTTAAATCCCGAGGGATCCTAGGTAGGCCTACCTCGGGTAAAAAAAATCTAGATATTAATAATCATAAATTGTTTGAAGGCTTCTGATAAATTAAAGCTAGAGGTCCTAGCTTTTCACAGTAACCCATCTAAATTGTCTTTTCCTAATAGTTTCGTTCCCTATTTTGCCGAACTCTTCCCAGGTTTTGCTGGCTTCAGAGGCGCTCCTGGCTTCCCAGGGGTTAATGGCTTCAAACGAACTTCTGGCTTCAAAGCTGTTTCTTTTCTCTCTCCTGCTTCCGGCTTGGGAACCGATTCTGGTTTCGGACGCGTGCTTGGCTTCAAAAGCGTTGCGGGCTTCGCAGCTGCGCCGTTCTTCGTCTCTTGTTTTTCCGTTTTCTTGGATTCGGTGATTGGATATTTCGCTGGCTGCTTTAACGGAGTCTCGCTGGGTCTGGACGGTGCTTCTCCAGCAGACGTTGCCTGCCAACAAATTCACAATGTTGTAACCCATGGTTAGTAGGCTATATTTGGCCTACACAGTCGAATTATCTGACGAGCATTATTTTAGTCTTCGAATTTTCGGATGACCTTTTTATTTTCCAGTCATCGATTTTGAATTTTCGGATGACATTAGTCTTCGATCAAACTTTTTCATCATTTTTTTTTATTTTTTGGGCCGTGGCATAAAACGAACAAATTTTATAATTTAAACATCATTTAGTTTTGTTTGTTATAGGCTATATAGCCTAATCACGGTCTTCTGCTATCCTCATGTCAGAATTCTGTTTATTACATTTTTGGTTCCTTTACCCTTTGTGAGATGAGCACACGCTGAATAGGGTACCCGCGTAAACCCTCGTTTAATGAACTAAGTACACTATGCCCAATTTTTTAGATGAGCACACTCTGTAGGGCGGCCTATATCCGCGTAAAGGCGTATACCGGTAAGCCTTTACCCTGTTGGAACCGATATCAATGACATTAAGTTTTCATAATCTAATAATATCCAATAAACCAATGGTCTACGAAATAATTCTTGAGATACAGTATCTGCTCAGTGAAGAAACCCAATTGCCATTTGACAAGTATAGTTGCAGCATTAGGACAGATATAATAATTGTTATTTTTGCAGTTAAAAGCATATTATGCTTTTAACTGCAAAAATAACAATGGCACATGTCCATTCAAATTGAATTAGGCCTGATTTGTGAGTGTGACCTACTGGTAGAGTTTTGCTTATCTGTTCGAGCAATTGATCAAACTGCGGACATTTCCAATCTTTTTGAATGTCTTCGCCTGGTTTACAGAAGTCGATGTAAAGTAACTGAGTGAAGACCATTCCCATCGGACCCTCTGGTGGCCATGACGAATTCTCCAACATCAACGGAATAATCGGCTTCTTGATGGCATCAGCCAGACTCACTTCCCTCCTACATAGACAAATATAAACCTCAGATTAGGCCTACTGAAAAACAAACATCTTACTAAGCTAAAGTATAAAAAGGTCAATTTTTCATATCAATAATAATAATAATAAAAATAATAATAATAATAATAATAATAACAATAATAAAAATAAAAATTTTTCATTAATGAAACGCACAGCGCTATACATTATACATGTAGGCCTATACATGTACAAGTTATTCAGTAGGCTAATCTTAATTAGCATCAGACTTAGCTATTAACAGAACAGACAGCCTGCAATGAATGTCGCCAACAGCAGCCTACAAAGCATGCATGCCCGTGTCACGAAATAGAGTATCCCCCGTATTAATTGTATCCCCCCAAATTAAAAAAGTCGAAAAAACCGCTTCCGCGTGTAGTTTTTTGGCAAATTAATTTTCATCTGCTTTGTTTTGAACAATGACACTAACAGGTATGTTTATTCCGACTAGATAATTTGTTTTGCCCTGTTTTTAGAGCACTTAAAACATTAAAAACACTTAAGAACACTCAGAGTCACTAAATAAATTCGAGTTGCCTTTATCTGAGCATTGCCTTCTTCTTCTTCTTCTTCTTCTTCAAGATCCATGGGCTGATAGCCCGTAGGTGTCCACTGCGCACTTGACTACTCTTCTCCATAATTCCCGATCCTTTGCTCGATGTGTTAACTCTTGTATGTTTATTCCACACCACTCTTCTATGTCCTGCAGCCATTCCCTGCATGGTCTTCCCTTCCTCCCTGCTCCCTCCATGATTCCTATCATTACCTGCTTTATCTTTCTACCATCACCCATTCTACAGATGTGTCCGAATAGTTGTAATTTCCTTTTGATTATTGTTTCTATCATATTGCCTAGGACACTTAAAACAATTAAAGTCACTTTAAATTTTGATTACAGCATAAATATTTTTATTATGCGCATTTTTCAAAAAAGGGGATAGAATGGTTTATCCCCCGGATAGTATAGACCGGTTAATTCCATCCGGGGGGATAGATTAATTCATCCCCCCCGGATAGGTTTCAGGGGGGATACTCCGTTTCATGACACCCGCCCCACGGGGAGCGATCTCGGTATCTCTCGCTCACCACGCCAGTGTGTTATCCAACGCGCTCCCAAGCCAGGTTCAAGTTCAAATTCATTGTCTTAATGTAAAAGCGTTAACACGTTGGCTTTTCTGTATGAGAATAGCGTAACTCATAGAGGATTTCATGGCAATAATTCGCACACACACAAACACACAAACACACATACACACACACCTGCAGTTGGCAGAGAGCGCGTATTTGGATGTAACGCAGCAAAGGATCACTTTACATCCTCTAATGCCTCTGTCTATCTTGTCATATAACGAGTCTCCTCCTCCCATCTGCATGATGTCCAGCCAACAGGTGTATCCGAGTTGCGAAAGACGTCGGTAGAGGACCTTGATCTGCGGCTGTTTATCCCACTGGTAGGATATGAAGATCTCGGGACTCAACGCAGATTTCTACAAAACCCATAAACATGACGGAATCTAGTTTCCATTTTGTGCGTTGTCCAAGAAGTTGGTTTGACAAAATATTTGTAGGATATCGTGAAGAGAGAGGCTCATCGAAATTGTCATTACCCTTATCAGAGCTTATCCGCACTGACTTAGCTTCATGGGTTATTTCAGGTCCAACTGCATTTTGTTCAACGGGTTCTGAGAAGATCCACGATCCTTTTCAAGAATGAGAAAGCCCTTCGTCATGTGGGTCCATATTTAGCCTGCGTTACTTGGTGTAAATTTTTCAATCAATCTCTGTTAATAGTCACACAGCCGCATCGCAGCAGTTCCTAAAGACAGTGAATGATTAAGATCAAAACATTGCTACTAAATCCGATGGAACGGGATAGACGAAAAGATATATTCCGATTATAGTAAGTTTAGTAGGATATATTGCTTACGCATAACACAAACACAGTTACAGTTAATATGCCGACAGCTTGCAGAATAAACGAGATTATATAGGCCTACAAGGCCAATCGAAATTATTAAATCACACAGCTGGCAGAAAACACCGAAGTTAGGCCCCCTTAGGCATATATACGTAGGCTAGTACGTCCTCAAGCATAGTCAATCACTTGCAAACCTTTGCGTCGGGTTTTTCAACGGCCGGTAGGCCTGCAGTCGTCTTGGGTTTTGGTTTTATCACAATCACTTCTTCTGGCGACTGCCACCAGTTTCTGTATGGAGAATCTGATGAACAATAAAAATAATAAACTCATCTATTAGAATTCAAACCATTTACATCCATCAATAAGTAGAAAACCGATCGCATTCGCATCATTTGTGAAAAAAGCTATACGGTAGGCTAATCTAAACGGTCGCTCAGGAGTGAAATCTACCTTTGACTATCAGAGTGTTGTCTGGAGCGATGTTGTATCTCAGTTGAAAAAGTAATTCTTTAAATTTATCTGGCGCCCAGTAACGATCATCCCCCGTTTTCTCATCGGGTCTTTGGAAGAACCGAACGAATATGTACTCTCCGAAGATGGGACCCATGGAGCCAGGTGGAGGCCAAGACATCTTTTCCACCAACAGAGGAATTATCGGTTTACCCAGTGTCACAGCGAGATTCACCTGGAAATAAGGCAGCCTGTTATTAAAGTAGACATTAAGAAAACACAGGCGCTATAGCTCTAGTTCTAGCACTGTACTAAAAAATACACTTGTATTAAGTTGTCCCTTTTTTATTGTTATTCGTTCATTCATTCCGAAAATGCGTGTAGCGCATCTTCAAGAAGCCTACTCAGAGGGGCTCCCAGCCCAGCCACGGCTAATGAGAAGTGTCTTGAGCAACTGGTAGAAAACAGGGGAATTATTCATAGTTAGCAAGCGCAAGTTTAGACCGATAAAATATTTCTTTCATGCTGGTGAAACAAACATATAATCAAATAAATATGTAGGCTAAATGTTAATAAACAATATTCAAGATGACCGTTAAACGAAAATAAAAATATTATTAACACAGAGAACATGGTGTCTGTATTCCAAACCTAAACATTTAATGCGCTTGAAGATATTGTAAACATAATATATTAAATTGTTACAGTGTTGGGCTACCTCTCTGTTGCAGTTTGGTGACTCTGCGTATCGTTCGGTGACGCAGCAGACGATGACTTTAGCGGCGCGAATTCCGCTGTCAATCTTAGCGAACAGTTTATCTCCACCTCCCATCTGACCAATGTCCATCCAAGACGAATAGCCAGCCATCCCCAGGTGGCGCTTCAACAGCTTCACTTCCGGTTGATGAGCCCATTGGTAACTGAGGAAGACAGGAGGAGGTTGAGCGAGTTCCTCCTCGTCATCTTCTATTGTGTGTTCTGCGCAGAATTATACCATTTAGCCTATCCAGCTGATGAATATGCTGAGCCAAATGTGATAAGCAATCACTAGTGCATTGCCCGCTTTTCAGTTTGTAATAAGGGACTGCCTGAACGCTGGCTATATTGTATCTTAAATGGGCAACACAGTAGAAAGGCAAAAGAGACGCGAGTGCATAAGACTTGCAATATAAACTACATGTGTATCTATGTTGATCGTTACGCTGTATTGTATGCTATTGTATCTGGCCATTTATAAAGAGCCTGTCGCTGCAATAGCCTTTCATAGGCGCTTCGGTTAAGTGCGACCTCAAGAGAAAAGGCCAGATTTGAGACGAGAGAAAGATGTGAAGAGACCGCGAAAATTATATGAGAGCGAACTGATGGGGGAGGGTGTCCATTGAATAGGGAGAGATCTATGCGCACAACTGATCTCGATTGAGCCATGGCGGTCCTGACTCGTGGAACAAAGACGTCAAGCCGATCGGAGGACCTAGGTCCTAGGAGGACGCAGCGAAGTGGCAGAAAGGGACGAAGTATAAGATCACAAAGATACTTCAGTCTTCCGAGCAAGACCCAATTGAGGACCAAAATAAGAACTTTGAATTATATATGGGTAAATCGTGGAAACCAGTGAAGTTGCTCAGCCATGAATGTAGGAATGGCATCGCTAGAATTCAAGTGAAAAGCTGTCAATACTAACCAACTGATTTTAGTGCTTTGTCGACGATGACGGAGGCGTCCGTGCGATCCATTTCGACGAGAGTCTTGAGGATTCCGTAAGTCGCCTCTCTGGTTTTGTGCGTGGCAAACCATTCGTCGAACATACTCAGACACGAATTCGGTTGAGTCGCCCAGTTTCGAATGTCTTCAGTCGAGTATCCGAGTCTGCTCGCCAACAGACGCCAGTCGTGATCTGCCTTCGCATTCAACATCTTCGCAACGTCCACCGACCACGCAGGCGCGTGACTCAGAGTCTGAAGGAAATACTCAGCAAATTCACATTTTTTCTACTGCTAGCCAAATTAATGTGTGTTGATTAATTGAGATAAGTATAATATTGAATTTAAATACAGCTTTATGTTATACACTTTTACAGTTTTACTATATAATAGCCTGCTTGTTCGACGTTTCGTCAGGGGTCAAATAACATTTTCAGGAATCATTTTTGAAACCTGTGATAACTCTTATCAACGCCAACCCGGACATGTATCTGGCTAATTCCTTCATTTATAGGCTTATTTATAAACCACTATCCGTGCAAGTTGCAAGTTTAAGAAGAAAAGAAAATATCCAAATCGTTCGCTAATTATATTAGACTTATTGTCTCTGTTTTCAGTTAAGTTAAAACAAAATAATTTATTATTATAATATTCATGGAGATTGCTGGCAAGTGCTTTGTGATAGCAGTACATTTATGCTGCCAGAGTAGGCCTATAACAGATTACGTATACCGGTATAGCAGTATTCACCTTGTGGTCTATCTCTTCCACTTTATCCACAGTTTCATCGACAACCGTTTGAAGTCCATCCAGCTGTTGACCCTGTTTAACAACATTCCCTTTGACCTGCGTCATATCGGCTTTGCTTTGATCGACTTCTCTCGACAGGTTCTTAACGTTCTCTTCGGTCGACTCGACGCGAGTGTCCAGTTTAGTTATATCGTCACGTTGTTCCGACACTTCGCTAGTAACCTTCTCGAGGCTGTTACACGTATAAATAATAATGCGATACAGATGCAAACTATACTGGAAGGGAATTGCAGACCATGGATGCATTGCGTAATTTGCGCTATGCTGTAGGCCTACATATTAAGTTAAAGTCAATTAAATAGAGATCACTATATGATAGAATAATCAAATTCTCTTTGTAAGTTAGGCCTAAAATTCTTAGACCTAGCCTATATAGGCTACTTTCCTTCAATAATCAAATTCTCTTTGTAAGTTATTCCTAAAATTCTTAGACCTAGCCTATATAGGCTACTTTCCTTCAATAATCAAATTCTCTTTGTAAGTTATTCCTAAAATTCTTAGACCTAGCCTATATAGGCTACTTTCCTTCAATAATCAAATTCTCTTTGTAAGTTATTCCTAAAATTCTTAGACCTAGCCTATATAGGCTACTTTCCTTCAATAATCAAATTCTCTTTGTAAGTTAGGCCTACAATTCTTAGACCTAGCCTATATAGGCTACTTTCCTTCAATAATCAAATTCTCTTTGTAAGTTAGGCCTACAATTCTTAGACCTAGCCTATATAGGCTACTTTCCTTCAATAATCAAATTCTCTTTGTAAGTTATTCCTAAAATTCTTAGACCTAGCCTATATAGGCTACTTTCCTTCAATAATCAAATTCTCTTTGTAAGTTATTCCTAAAATTCTTAGACCTAGCCTATATAGGCTACTTTCCTTCAACAACTATATAGAGGCGTATAAAGCGGTACTTATATATTATTGACGAAAAGAATCCGAAGCGTCTTTGGTCTACTATATCGGGCCTGCTGGGTCATGCTTCTCGCTCTTCAACCACACCAACTTTCGTAGCAGATGACTTTCTCAAGATGATGACTGACAAAATAGCTGGTCTTCGTGCTGGAATGACTGGTGCTCCTCAACCCGACTTCTCTCAAACGGACTGCAAATTCGACGGTTTTCGACCTATCCTTGAAGCTGATCTCCGACGGGTTATTGGCTCCTCGAACATGAAGTCGTGTGAGCTTGATCCGCTCCCACCGTTCATCATTGTTAATGTGCTTGATGACATTATTTCATTTCTTGTCTATATGTTTAATAGGTCACTCAGTGATGGATTTCTTCCTACATCTCAGAAACGTGCAATAGTATTTCCAAGGCTAAAGAAGCCTAACCTTGACCTTAATGTTTGCCAAAACTACAGGCCCATCTCTAACCTCTCTTACCTATCTAAAACTCTTGAGAGACTTGTTGCAGCTCAATTCGTCCCTTACTTGGAGCAATCTGGGCTTTTGCCTCCCACCCAATCTGGCTTTAGAAGCCACCACTCGACAGAAACTCTTCTCCTGTCACTTCTCTCGGATATTTACACGGCAATTGATAGATCTCAGCTCTCTCTTCTTGCACTCTTTGATGCCTCTGCGGCATTTGACATGGTAGATCATGAGCTCCTTCTGCAGCGTCTACACCTCTCATTTGGCTTATGTGGCACACCCTTTAATTGGTTTAAATCATACCTTACAGATCGTTCTCAGATGGTTGTCCTGGGTAACACTAGAACACCCTGGGTTAGAGTTGACTTAGGTGTCCCTCAAGGGTCGGTCTTAGGTCCCCTTTTATATATTCTTTTCACCGCAGACATCCCCTCTGTCCTCTATAAACACCAGGCCAGAGGTCATCTTTACGCTGATGATGTACAAGCTCTTGTACATGGCTCACCTTATGAGCAGATCTCTTTGGTTGAAAGGATGAGCTCTCTGTTGCAAGATCTCCACTTCTGGATGTCGTCAAACAAACTTAGCCTTAATCCTTCCAAGACCCAATTAATTTGGTTTGGAACCAAACAACAATTACATAAGCTTGATCTTCAATTACTGGCCACATTATTCCCTCATTTTACCTTTTCCTCTAGTGTTCGTGATCTGGGTGTCACACTTGATAGTGCTCTGACATTTACTGAACACCTGTCACTCTTGACCCGTTCCTGTTACTACCACTTGAGACGCCTCAGGGCAATTAGAAGATCTGTGTCCTCCAAGGTGTTTACAACTATGGTACATGCCTTTATCTCCTCACGAATTGACTACTGTAACTCCCTACTAATTGGGCTTCCTAAAGTTCGCTTGTCATCTGTACAATCTGTCTTAAATTCTGCTGCTAGACTTATTGCACGACTTCCTCGATACTCGCACATCTCTACATTCATGACTCATGACCTTCACTGGCTTCCGATCTTTGCCCGAATCAGATACAAAGTCTTGCTTCTAGTTACTAAGTCCCTGCAGGGCTTAGCGCCTAAATACCTGTGTGACTTAATGTGTAAGCCTCTTTCTGCAAGATCTTCATGCCCTCTTCGTTCTGCTGACCGCTTTGATCTATTTGTACCCAGATCACGAACATCATTAACCCAACACCGAGCTTTTGCTATTGTTGGTCCTTTAATTTGGAATCACCTTCCTTCTGAAATTCGTGGCAGGATTCTTGTAGGAAATTCACCTGCATCTTTTCGCTGCTTGAAGACTTTTCTTTTTTCATGGGCCTGTCACGCTGAGAGCGCTTCTGAATAGCTCTGCTGTGAGAAGCGCTTTACAAATGCTTTATTAGATTAGATTAGATTAGATTAAGCTATTCTTATTATGTGTGCAGACTCATACGTATAGCGGCAGCCCTATAGGCTACATATGTCTATGATTTCATCTACAGTGCGCCACTATATGCAAATGCCATTGGGAGTGTAGGCTATGCTTTTATCTCAGTAGGTCTATACTGTATTATTGGCGAAATGCGGTTGTGACGAAATTCAGTCACATTAAGCATTTGCATACAGCGTGTTTACTGCTCTGCTTTAGCAACCAACCATGTAAGCCATAACTGTATAGCACTGTATGGAGCCCACTTGAAATTTACATGATATATATAATATAGGCCTATATTATATATATATATAGTTGTGAATTATACATAATTATATACATATATACATATGCATGTATACAGTTATAAATTATAAATATAATTATCATGTTGCTTATCAATAGATGAAGCATCTACATGTATAAGTAGGCCTATAATGCAACCACTCAAGCACGCATGTTGCTAAGTAGTGGTAGTGGAATCTCACCTTCGACCTTCAATCATGTCAAGTGCTAATTGGCAGAAGATTATCAGTTCAGGTCGCTTGCGAAGCGTTTCGAAGAGTTCCTTGTATTCGGCAAATATTGAAAGGCAGCTAGCTCCGATTGTTCGCATGGAATTTATTATGACGATCTGTTGCGGTCCGTTGTTTACTTCTTGAACTGCATCTGCTAGAACTCGCAAGTACTTGCGCTGGTGATCCTACGAAAAGAGATGCATATAAAACGATAATTTTCTTGTTGTTATGACACTTAACATCACTTCGGCTAGTTAGCGCAGAGAGCGCCTCTGAATAGATTTCTTGAAGAGGCGCTATATAAATACTCGGAATGAATCATGTGTTTAATATCATTTCATCAAATTTCATTTAGGGCCCACAAGTTCTGGAGCATATTATTACAACAAGAAATCTCTTGGATTTAAGAAATCAAAAGCAAAAACCTCATCAATGCCTAGTTTGGCCAGAACGCCTGCGACCATCATCGGAGCGTGTTCTGTGAAGCTCATTGCAGCAATCATCTTATCGTCGAAGGGAATGACTGACTCTGGCTGTCGAATTGCAACAGCGTCCAGAAACATGATGGCCATGTATATGCCTGTTGTATCGTTTAGTAGTTCAACTATCGTCAGAACAGCATCGTTCGGCAGCTCCTACAGCGCACCACAAAGTAGGCTATTATACCGTAGTCGGAAAGTTGAATATCGGGTTACGAGATCGTGTGGGTCGTCCCAAAGAATTAGGCCTAATGCAATAGCATGCGACATGTAAAACACAAGTCTGGTTATGGAGATGATAGCGTTTCTTTAAAAATAATGTGTCTATTATCAATTGTATTAAATTCCACGATTGGTGTCTTGTCGTTAAGCTAAAGCTTTTGAGGGTACCTATTGAAGAGATTAAAGTTAAACCTATACTAGGCTACTAGAAACGTACGCTAACTATTATAACGACTTCTTTGCATTTTTGCATTTTACCACCTGATAACAGACTATTGAATTTTCACATCACATGCATGAACTTCAAAAGGAAACTGTTTAAAGAATAGCCTAGAAGCATGCATAGGCTATTTGCCCGGTGTAAAAATCTAAGACTTACTTCGGGAGCTTTCTTAGCAACTTCCGTCAGTAATTGCACTATAAGCATTTTGTACACGTTTCCATTTTTGATCAACTGAAGAAACTTCGGCAACAGTGGATGAAACTCTTCCGGCTGATTCTTGTACATCTCAACCAGCTTACCTGCAATCAGATCACGTATTTATTAACAACTGATGTCAATGACAAAACTGTCAGACACGCACGAGTAACATGTAGCCTAAGCTTTACTGCCGAAAATGAATTATGATAACGACTCATCCTCGCCCATGATAATTATAAGCTATGTAAATAGCCTACCATGGACATTGGGCAGTGATTACAACAGGGCTTTTTTAAACGTGCAGTTGTACACAAAATGTGCAGTTATAAATGTATTTGTGCAGTTGTATAAGCACTTCTATCACAAGTTCTGTGCATTTAAAACTAGCAAAAAAGGTCATTCTCACCCGATTTGAAGTAATTTACCAAGGAGGATGGGAAAGGAAAGAAGGGGTTGTGCAGTTCTAAAGATTCCTTAAAACAGCCCTGGATTACAATGATTAACGTTTGCGATAAGATGAGTCAAATATGGCTGTTCTAAAAGGTGCGAACACTGCCTTCCAATCAAAGTCTTTCGAACATTATAGTGAAGCTGTTGTCATGATATTGCGCTTCACCTGCAAGACTACTTTAAGGATAGCCTTCTAGGCATGTAGGCTATCCTAAAAGGACCGCTGCTGAAAGTGCAGATACTCAAATTCCTATCTTCAGTTAAAGGTTAATATGGTAAATCATCTCTTATATAATTATGCGCGTTTATAATTTCGAAGAAAGTATAGTTATTGCACCACATAGGCCTACTTAGCATAATTACTATGTGTGGTTTCCGACCGACCTGAACTTCCACGACGCATAGTTCACCTTTTAGGAATGGGTTTCCTAGAGAAGTATGAACTATAGGCTGTATTTTGTATTTTATGCATTGCAGTTACGGTACCGGTGATGTTAAGCTGTTTTCCATTTTGAACGCAATGTTCGTAATCGTAATCGTAAACGCCAAGCTTCTAAAGCGCCATTAGAAAAGCAATTGCAAGGCACCAGCTTATCCGCGAGCGTTGTTTTGTGTCGTCAGGTCGGGGCACCTCTGATTGGCCTTTCTGTATATCCGCCATATAAATCTATGATTCTATAATTACAATTGCATTGCAGTTACATGTACCGGTGATATTCGGCTGTTTTCCATTGAGAAACTGTTCGAGGAGTACACCCGTTGCATCACCGACGAGGTCCTTTTGGTCGCCCATGGCTCCCATGATGCTGTTCGCCGACTCGCGCAGCGTCTCATCGCCACAATCCCATAGGTCACGAATATCAGCCATCATCGGTCTTACGAGCTCAGGAAGCGTATGACCCTGGAAGCGAAATAGGACAGTGCCTTAGGCTGTTGTGTGTAGCATGAAGAATTTCTTTGTATTGGAATTTTGATTTTGTGTGTAGAAACATTGATCTATGCTTGACTATCGCAAATAAAAAGCCTGTTATGGTCCTACGAATGTGGGTTAAATAGAAATGTTGTGCAACGTTTCATAGCGAAAGAGCGGTAGTCGAGTCACGCACAAATGTAGCCTAGATGTAAAGTGTAGCGAAATAATTGCAAGACCATAGTGTAATCATTGTGATGTGATGTGATGTAATAATGTATTCTGGCAAAATGTATTATAAATTTGTAATGTAATGAATGTTGGATTGGGATCAGTGACCCATTTGGTATTTGAGGTAAAATTACTTTATTCGGCCATCTAATAAACTATCTTCTGAACATAATCTGATTACATACCGAGCTTAAGAACCCCTGCATGATTGTTTGCAACAACTTGTAACAAATGTTCTTTTTGCTCGGATCTTCCGAGCATTGGAAATCCTGCTGAGCACAAAAGTTGAAAAGCTCCGTCACATCATTCAGTGCTAGCAAATGCACGTTCTTTCTGAATGAAAAACACATGCATCTCTTTAGCAGCGAATATATTCTTTATTCTAATAATCTGGCCTTTTATACAGCGTCTTTAAGAACATCACCAGGCTTCAATAATTGCTTTAGGCTATAGCTATCTTAAGGTAAGGCTTGAGAATGTTTCTTAGGCTATCTATACTATAGGACGGAATGGTAGGACTGAATAATCGAACGTAAGATCTTTCAGCTACTCGGTGCTGTTCATAATTTATGATAATTTATGTAGAACCATTTGAAGAATGCAGACAACTATTATAGACACTGCAGTATGAGCTATAAGACGCCAGCTTTAGGTCTGTTCCTGCTGATGGTTACATGAATGAAAAAACGTGAAAGTAAAAATTATAATGCCAAATATTTATACTGGTCAAACAATAGATATATTTAACTGAGGGAGAGATATTCGATTTGCAACAGGCCTAGCGCTCGAAGACGACGAAGCCCAATAGGCATAGGCGTAGGGGACATTTCGGCAGTTGGGGGAGGGAAAGACTTAGACTTTTTCCCGAAAAGTTAACTTTCATCAAAACATTTGGTGAAGTTTTTTTAGCTATTCGCCCAAAATTTTCCGATTTGCTCGTCCGAAAAATTTGATGACTTTTTTAGTCATTTCATATAAATCTAGAGAATATATAGAAAATATAGCTGTTTTACCCCTGTGCGCCCGAAAAAACTCCCGTACCTGTTTGCCCAAAAAATTATCCGAAATGTTTTTCCGCCCATGCCTGTGTTGCCCGAAAAACATATGTGCCCTAAATTTGGGGAGCATTTGTCCCGCCCTGGACCCCGCCTCCTACGCATATGCCAATAGAAAAGTGACTTTTCGAAAAATGTCTGCTAAGACGAGGTTCACAATTTTACATAGGATCATGTTTCTTGTTGTCGATTGTCTTAACTTCATTATGTTGTCAGTGAGTTATGTTCTTACCCCGACTGAAAGGGAAACATCATGGTGAAGACATGTTCTGCGTTCCTAAATGCATCAGACCCTTCTGGAGTGTCAGGATTCAATTTAACAGCATCCTTCAACAATTTCACGGTCTCAACCACGAAATCTGAAAGGTCCTTCAAGCAGAATTACGATCCGTCTAATTAATTCAGTGAGTTATTATCTATGAATTCATTAATTTTAGTGATTCGTGAATAAATCGCTTTTCAAGTTAATTAGCAGTGCTCCCTCATGATATAAAAGGTATATAAATTATAGAACCTTAGGAAACTAGGTCATGGTCAACTCATCATGGTCATATTATGATGTATAGCAGACGATTTTGTTATAATTAGGTTAAAACCATTATTTTTTACCCGAAGCAGCGAAGATCCCTCGGGCTATAGAATTGTTTTAATCTGGAGCAGGAAATCTGTCTGGTATGTCAGTTGTTACTAACTACTTGTTTAAAAACCAGTCCAGAATGGCCCTAATTGTTGATTTCTTGGCTGGCGAAAGTGACCATAAATGCTACTACTACTACTACTACTACTACTACTACTACTACTACTACTACTACTACTACTACTACTACTACTACTACTACTACTACTACTACTACTACTACTACTACTACTACTACTACTACTACTACTACTACTACTACTACTACTACTACTACTAATACTACTACTACTACTACCACTACTGCCACTACTACTACTACCACCACTACTACAACTACTACTACTACTAATACCAATACTACTACTACGACGACTACTGTTATAGTCATTACTTTTATTATCCATTTAAATACTAGGCCAATGATAATGTTATTGCAATAACTGCAATGATTATATAGCATAACACCTATTATAATCACTAGAAATTACAGGAAAGACGTGGCTTACCAACCAAGGAAACACAGAAATAACACTGGAAGCTGTACTGTGCATTGGCGATTCAGGTTGTTCGAAAGTCTTGAATGCTTCTCGAATCACTTCAAACAGTTTGTTGGAGTGTTTCTCTAATAACTGATGCCCTCTACGATATAAAGTAGTCAATGTAATATTCATAAACTGACGTTTGTCCAGCACTCACGGAGTTAAGTCGTGAAAGCAGATTATTTACATGCTTTCAGGAAAATCAAAATCATGTAATGTTGAGTTCGGTTTTTGAAGTATGGAGGACATGCTATTTACCCGGTACGTGAACCATAACCATAAGTTGGGGTCTAATTGTATAGGCCTATGGCCTAAGCTCTAAATTCAGAATCAGCGCGGAGTTTCACGCCGAAGCATCCAAGCAATAATGCTGAAGGTTCCTACGCGGCGATTTGAGGTGGATTCAAACCTGCAACACTCGGGCTGCAAGGCAATGACCCCACCACTATACCATCACTCCACACAGATAACAAGTTAGAGTTCATGATATCAAAACATTTGACAGGTTGCAAATTAGGATTAGGCACTAATATACAGCAAATTTGCACAATATTCTAGCAACTCTTGAAACGGAAAATTGTGAGAAGATTGTTAGAACAATTATTTATGTTTAGAACATCGGTATTGCGGATTAGTGTCACTGTCCATGCAAGTACAATCGTAGCATCTGCTGCATCTCATTCTTGATATATATAGCCTAAATTCGTTTTTCCGGACAGGTGCTTGTCTGCATTGTGCTTCGCGTGGTATACGCAAAGGAAACATCAGATTTAGAACCCCAAAATAAAAAAGTTTAGACTATATGGCTCTAAGAAAGAGCAAGAATTAATTAATCCAGCATTGAAAAGTCCATGCGCCTTGTCTCTAAACAAAGTTCGTTAGATATTGTACCGTGGCTTACTTCAGCGTATCAAGAAGTTTGGAAACAAGCGACGAAAACTCGTGGCCACTCGCTGCTTCGTTTCTGTCGGAGAGAATTTCTACGAGAATGGCAATCATGCGGTCAATCAAGTCCGGACGATTCTAGAAAAAAGGAAACGTGGCATCATTTCTGAAAACTCGATCATTAACACTTTCAAAGCTGTTCAAAGCTGTTACGCAGATTAACCTAGGGATGACACTATCATTAACAATACTGATTGGTATACAGGGTGGGCCATAAAAAAGCTAAGATGTTTGGAAATATAATGGACTTGACTAAATTTAATGAAGGAAGAGTATTGTTCGTTCATGGTATCCTTTGCAGTTGGTTTCTGTTCGGCAGTTAAGCTTTTGTTCTTTTTTCTTTTTCATAATTGCTTATGACTCAACAACGTTGAGCTTTTCAGTTTACATTTATTTTGTTGTGTTTTCTCCTCCGTCTTTTAACATAAGTTGCTTGATTGCGGTTTGCACTTTTGTTAATCACTGTGTTAATTTTGCAAGATTTCGTCATGGCCACCTCACATCGTCAACTCAATATATTAGTTGGTGTCCCTAGACAGCAGGATCATTTCATTTCATCCCTTTAGGGCCTCCATTTTTGTAACCAATGTGCAAGATGTGTAAACCTGCCATGTATAGGCTACTTTGGTTGCAAATAAAATATTTGATTGATTAATATTTGATTAATGGACAGAATTAGGAATTTTCAAGCGAAGTAGGCCTGCTTTTATATGAGACGACGGCTTTGAGAGCAAATTGAGTTGTCAGTAATCGTTCGAAATCGTAATTGTAATAATAATTGCAAACGTGGTTGTAATCATAATTGTAATTGTAATCGAATCAGAATCACAAGCTTCTAGCGTCACACGAGATATGCGTCAACTCAGATGTGTTCTTGTCCAAAGGGCAGTATGAGGACGGTCCGAATCCGGTTTACAGAGGGTTAGATAGGCAGAGTAGATGTCAATGTGAGTATCAATTAGGTCGAAAACTGGGAACTGGTGGATCATTTGGTCGGGGTTGGAGTTGTTTTGCGCTGTTTTACGATCATCAATCAGTCTAGTTTTAATGCATGAATTTGAGAGCTTCCCAGAAGTCTCACCAGGCGCATTAAAGACACACGCCTACGCGCCTGCTCCTTGACGCTCCCTATAAGTAGACTGTATGCAAGACGCCATTATAGTCATGGGCGGATACAGAGGTAAATCCGGCCATGGCCCCATTTAGAAATTTCTTTATTTTCGACCAGCTATTCTGGCTCGGAAAGTTGACGTGGCCCCCATAAGTAGTTTCGTAGGCCCTCCCCACAAGGTCCGTACAGTGGTATAAGAACGCTGTACGACTTTTAAAAGTCATCACTAATTGTTTGCGGGGAAATGTACGGTTTTCTGGGGTGATGGTATCTTTTTGGCCGAGATTTCGACTAAATGACTAAAAACGTCATCAACTATTTTGGCGGATAAAATGGTATCTTTTCCTGGGAAATCGACAAATGACTAAAGAAAGGTCATCAGGATTTTCGGCGACCAAAGACGAAATTTTTTCCCTGTCCCAAGATTTTGGCCCCCTTCAAAAATGTCTGCATCCGCCCCTGCCCTTAGTTGCTACTAACCTTCCAGTCAATAAGTTTTCTTTTGTCGAAAATGGGATTAGCTATCGTTTCCATGACAACGCGGCTTTCACTTCGAATTGCAGCGTACAGAACACCATCCAGTTTTGCTTTCTCTGCATCGCTACAGTACAAAGATATTTCAGGGAAAGAAACTGATTATTGATTTTAGTTTTAGATAGAAAGTCGAAAGTAAACGCTTATTAATTATAAGGCAACGGCAGTCTGAGACAAACTGAGAATGCGAACATTTTCGACTCAGGATTCTACCGTTGTATGACCGTAAAACACACCTGAGGCTGCCAAGAGTTTTCATAAAAGTTTTCTTGTATTTCTTTTCGAATGCGTCGTGTTTAGGAGAGTTCCAACTTTTTCCTTTCCCCAGATCTTCAATGTCTTTAATCAGTTCGTCCATCTGAAAGAGAATCACTATGAAACAATTTCGCTACAATCGTAAATGTAGCGGGAAATTATTAGTAACTCCAATAATTGTCTCTCGTCTGGTATTTCCCTGCTTCTACTACTTAGCGGCTGGTCAGAGGCGCTGTGCCACGGTATGTCAGCAAGAGTTAAAGTAAAACGAATATATAGGCTATTATACATATTATATCATCATGGTTATTTCATCAATGGGCTGTATTGCATCAAAAACAGAAACACTTTATATATACCGAATTACATTAAATGAATTAAAGTGGGCTTCCGGGGCAAGTAGATTAGGCCTAAATATATATATATATATATATAATAAAATAAATATGACGATGTCGTCAATTTAGAAGAGTTCAAATTGGTCATAGCCTATATATACAGGTTTGGGACAGGCCCTGCATTGGGACAGTGGCGGTACAGAAGTCGTCTCTATATATTATCGCGTGTGAAAATAACCAGGGAACGTATCTCATGGGGCGATTGATCATACGTCTTATCCTGCAATAAAGAAGACGTTTTACAGAGATATTGGAATTTTTAATTTTCGGGCTAAAAATAAAAATTTTTACTCACTCAGTCTCAACCACTGAATTAAATGTCTAGTGCTAATTTAGCTTAAACTTTCAGTAAATTGTTTAGGGCAGTATATTGCAAAGCACATGGTGAAATTTGGGGATCATTCATTGAGTACATTTTTAATTATCTCAGAAGTAGTGCCCTGGCCATTGATGGCCTGCATTGGGACATGCGCACATGGCCTGCATTGGGACAATCCCAATGCAGGAAATTCATCCTATGTTTTACTATATTATATTGTGTGCAACAGAATGCTATCAGGATGGATAGAGATCTGTTACGTTGCACTCATTTGAAATTGACCCGTAAGGCTATTTTTAAGGTTATTTTGATTAGGATTACATGGGTTTATGGAAGCTTGTTCGCACTGATTAAATTTTTGATAATATTATTGTTTTATCTAATCCAGTCACTCATTTAGATATTATCAACTGGAATATGATCTATTATGCACTACCAGATATGAATAGAACCAGATCTGTTGTTTGTCCCAATGCTCCACATGCGTTGTCCCAATGCAGGACGCCATGGCCTGCATTGGGACACATTTTTTCACAACGGAAAATTTTAATTTTTTAGGTTTATTCTTGTGATAATATTGCAATAAAATCAGTTTCGATTCATGAAACATTGCTGTTTCAGACAATATCGACAATATACATGTACTACAACTAACACAGATTGTATGCCATAAAATGTAAAATTTGTCCCAATGCTGGACATTCTCCCTATATATATATATATATATATATATATATATATATATATATATATTACATATATATATATATGACCCTTTTGAGCTCTTCTAAACATAGACATAGATCTCGTAAACTACTATAACTAGTCCAGTCACAACATGGCTACACGAAATAACATTCTAAACTGCAAGCATTATTTATCAGTTTCTTTGCTACGAGTTAATAGAATTAGGCCTATGTCACTATGTGTCAATTTATAATTTAAAGTTGCGCTACATAACTTCCTTACATTACAGCACCTTGATAGCGGCTGTTACACACCGCAAAGAACGATGAAAGGAGGAGGCCTAATTGGATTTCGAGGTGGTTCAAGCAGCTTAAGCTAATGAAAATGATCGCCAACATTTATGCCCACTTCCCACTGGACCATACAGAGCTCTGTGCATAGCAAATGGCTAAACTCAGGCTGCATAAAGTTATATTTTATATGATACCAGCCCAGTAGGCTTACACACTAGTCAGAGATAAACACATTATTTTTTATGCTGTCGATAGTCTATACACAATTCAGTAATCACTACCAAATCATATTTTTACCTTGAGACTCAGACATCACAAAACTCTTAGCCTACTATTATAAGAATGAAAAAATGTGCGTGCTTGTTGTTAGGCAAAACACGGCCCACGTATGCCTGGGCCTAGGTCAACTCTATTATGCCATTGGCCTATTAACTTAGAAAGCAGCACTTTGACTCTAGACATACAACTGTAAATTCCCAAGCGTATCCCGTTCTTAAACGATTGGCCGTTATAGACTATGACTTATGCAAAGAAGTATTCAAGCATGTAAGCCTATAGCGCAATTACATACACCGCCTTAATGAAGCACACGATTCATGCTATAGCTGGCCCTTTAGCTGGTCACTTGAAAGCGTAAAGACAAAAGTCATATATTTAAACCAAGCTGCAGTGAAGAAGGGTGCGGTATAACGACTGCATGTGCGCAAGAATGCAATCGCCTATGCGTTAAGTTCGTCATAAATTCAATATGCGGCAACTTCCTCGCCCGAGTACTCGAGTCAATGCTGAGTTGCCCGTGTTGTCTCATGCCAGCAACTGGCCTGGGCCAACAAGTTGTAACTAATTGCAGTGAGGACACATAGGAATACTCAAACAAGACACGACCTTCAAGGCCAAGCCTGTGAAATTTGGAATAGCCTACGGTTACATCTACAGAACTGCTAAAACTGGTGCTCACTGAAGCTTCCGATGCAGCCCGCAGTTACTCTCTATATACCGGAACGTATAGGCCTACACACCTGTGAATCCATTCATTCATTCAGAGCATTCATATAGCGCTCCTTCAAGAAACTACTCAGAGGTGCTCCCAGCCAAACCACGAACAAAGAAAAAAGACTTCAGAGACTTGTAGAACCCAGCCGGATGGACCACAAGTAGAGAGCGAAGCGTAACCGGGAGGTCATTCCAGACAGTAGGCCCCACGACCGAGAAAGCGCGGCGCTGCTTAATAGCTAAGCGAGCCCGCGGAACCACAAAATCCCCTCTGGTCAAAGAGCGAAGCACACGACGCGCTGCAACATCAGAGACTTTGGACTGCAAAGATCACGCAAGTATGACAGAGCACAGCCAAGGACACGGCGAGAGACCGCAGCAGCAATGCGGTATGAGATCAGCTGGGACTCAGGCAACCAGTGCACAGCACATCGCGCTTAGGCCTATACAATATGCAGAGACAGGGACAAATTTAGGAAGCCGCCCAACAATACGAGCAGCCGAGCGCAAGGCACGATCAAGTCTCCACAGGACCCCAAGTGGAAGACCAGCAAGTAATAATGAATAGGAAGAGCAGTTCGCTGAGCTACTCAAAGTCATTATGAGAAGTCAGCGACTTCAGTGTCTCTGCCTCGGCCAGTTATCCCCTCTGTCCGCCTGATCTAAATTCTCATAGCTATAGGCGGAACCTGAGTAACACTTTATTAATCGAATTATAGGCCTATTACATGAATAAAAGTGGCCTTGTATCGTACTTTATTTATGACAAGTAGTTTAGATGATATTCTAAATACGAAGATGTCATCAATTTAGAAGAACTCGGAAGAAGTAATTATAAGTTTCCTAAACTAGAACTGTTACAACATACATGTATAGCTACACAATAATATTGAGATGCGAAACTGCTTATTTCTGCGAAGAGCTATTCTTCTGCGTCGCCAGGTCATAAAATTAATATTATTCACGAATTGACAGAGTATGATCTTGATTGTGGAGTTTCAAGTTAAAATCAGTAGAACAATTTTTTTAGCACAACCAGTTTACATTGAATTTGACTATAACTACAATGTATAGCCTATTGATCAGTGCACAGAATATTCATACGTTGTAAGAAAAATAATACAAATGGCCATGCAATAAAAAAGCCATTTTTGCCCCAAAACAAACCAGAAATCCAGACGAAGGTCAAAACCCCAGACCTAGTGGAGAAACCAACTGTGGCATCACTGGTGATTTATGGCGAGCACGGTAGCGACAAATTATAGGTCTATGTATAAGCTCGTACTATTTAGCACGCGACTCGCCCTCTGCTCTGGTTACTCGTATGACTGCCCTGGCTGTGCCCTGGCTACAAAAGGTGTCTGGCGCCGCCACTGACTTTTATTCAAACTTCCAACTGGACCACACAGCAGGACTTCTTTTAGCTGCAGCTGTTACTACACAGAATGTACAGTTCTAAATGGATCTGTGCAGTTGTAAAAGTAAAATGGTTTTAAAATGGTCATGATGCATTGTCATCCGATTTAGAGTAATTTACCATAAAGTTTGGGAAGGACAGATGGGACTGTACAGTTAAAAAAATTCCTTTAAAAAGCCCTGCCGTACAGCTACACAGAGCAAATGGCTAAGCTCAAGCTGAATAGACCTAGGCCTATATCTGCTATGATTCCAGTCCATTCCACAGATATTATAAACACATATCCTGATGCTGCTGTCATAGTCTACAAGTTTTGCATACAAACCAATGATCTCTAAAAATTCATATTTTACCTTGACTTTCAAAAATGACACTAAGCTAATACTATCATTATAAGAATGAAAACCTGTGCTTGTTGTTAGCATGCGCTATGGCAAACATGGCCCACTTACGCCTACTCCTAGGCCTATAGGCCAACTCTATTATGCCACGGGCCTATAGACTTCAAGTAAGAAGCATTTAGACTCTACTACTGTAGGCCTAAATTCCCAGTCATATTCTAGTCTAAAACGATTGGCCGTTGTTGGCTAGAACTTAAGACTAGTCAAGAAGTATTCAAGCATGCATCCACAACTCACGTTGCCTTGATAAAGCACACGACTCGAGCTCTAGATGCATGGACGCCTGAAAACATAAAGACATAATATTTAAACCAACCTTTAGTGTCACTGGTGCGTCACGTTCTTCATGAATTCAACACTATTATTATTATTTTTTTTTTTAAATTATTATTATTATTTATTATTATTATTATTATTATTAAATAAATTTGTAACGCGCGCAAGGTCACACCGAAATGTGAATCTGTGGCACTAATCTATGTCATGGCAACTTCCTCGTCCAGTTCAAGACTGCGTTATCCATGCCAGTCCCAAGCCTAGACAAAGGAGGAGGGCGACACTAATCATCTCTGTTATGACATGCCGTTGTCACGAAATAGAGTATCCCCCGTATTAATTGTATCCCCCCAAATTAAAAAAAGTCGAAAAAATCGCTTCCGCGTGTATTTTTTTGGGCAAATTAATTTTCATCTGCTTTGTTTTGAACAATGACACTAACAGGTATGTTTATTCCTACTAGATAATTTGTTTTGCCCTGTTTTTAGAGCACTTAAAACATTTAAAACACTTAAGAACACTCAGAATCACTAAATAAAGTCGAGTTGCCTTTATCCGAGCATTGCTTAGGACACTTAAAACAGTTAGAGTCACTTTAAATTTTGATTAAGGCATACATTTTTTTATTATGCGCATTTTTTAAAAATGGGGATATAATGGTTTATCCCCCCGGATAGTATAGACCGGTTAATTCCATCCGGGGGGATAGATTAATTCATCCCCCCGGATACCTTTCAGGGGGGATACTCCGTTTCGTGTCACCGTCCGCAGACCCGCATTAACACTTGTAACTAACGGCAATGCGCAAGCAGACTTAAAACAGAATAGGTTCGCTAAGGAAAAGCCTGTAGCTTGCGTAATTGAAATAGATCTAGGGCCTACATAACGTCTAAGACTAGGGTTAATATAAAATAATAATATAATAATATAATATTAACAATAATGTAATATAAAGTTAATATAACTGAGGCTCCCGCTGCAGTTACTCCAGCGCTAGAGACCACGGCCTACCTATGAATAAGAAGAGCAGCCTGGTAAACTTGCCCAAGGTCATATGAGAAGTTAGCGAATTCAATTTCTCGCCTAGGGCAGTCAATACCGCAGTCTCTTCGCCTGATTTAAAAAATTTTTAAATGACACCGCTCACTAAGTGAAACAGAAATAGCGAAAAGTCCTTCGGACTGTGCAATGTACATTCAACCGCACCCTTCCGACCTCTATGAGTTGACAGCCTTGCACTAAACCGGGGAGGCGGGGACAGGCAGCCCTTCCCGCCCTTTACATCGTGAGACAGGATCTCGATTCCGTTGACCATGACATTCTCCTAAATAGCCTTGAAAGTTCGTTTAGTCTTAATTATATGGGCCATATATATAATATACAGAGTGGGCCATAGGTTTTTTGTCCATATCTTGGCCAGAAGTACGAATTTCGAAATGAAATTTTACAGTCTTAAAGACAATTCCTATTTACACATGATGGTCAGATTTCATCAAAATATTTCAAACAGAACAAAAGTTATGCCACTTTTATGGTGGTCACCCACCGATTTCTGACTATTCAAAAATGTAACGCAACAAAAACTGAAAAAAACTATTAATTTTTATTAAGTCACATCTCAAATAACTGTTGTGAAATGAACTTGTTGGTGCTTCGCAACTTGTATTCAATGTGCCCACCATCAGTGCCAAAATTTCTTTTGAGTCTCTTTGCAAAGTTCTTGATGGTCCTGTTGATGCGTTCCAAAAGCAAATCTTCCCTTATCAATCAATCAATCGCAATTTATATAGCGCCCCTTTAAGGTATCTACTCAGAGGCGAACTCCAATGCGCCCATCAATTATCTTACCGCTCTTTGTTTTGGTTGCAGATTGTGATATTTCTTCAGCGTAGCTCTCCGCAATTGATTATCAATCCATCGGGTTCAAATCCGGAGATTTGGGGCCATTGGCTTTCTCAATGAAACCAGAACAACCGAGCCGATCTCCTTTCATCCACGGCAAATCTCTTAACTCTCAGCTCAACTCTTAATGTTTGTGCCCTCACTGTTTGTCAAAGTAAACGTTGTTCAATGTATCTCTAGGATCTTGCTCAAGAGGTGTATGAATACACATTTTGTCTGTCATTGACACTTTGGCCATTTTCATTTTTTAGAAATTAGAATTGCATTGCTTTAATAACAAAATTAGTGATCTGACATATTTCTTAATTACCAACTTGATTGTCATCTTGCTAAGTGACTTCATGGTGAAGTGCAGCTACGCTGGTACCCTCTTTTTAAATAATAATAATAATGATCATCTGGCAATATCAAAGCTATTTGATAACAATTATTTAAGATGAGACTGAATTAAATCATGTTTTTGTTGCTTTTTGTTGCGTTACGTTTTTGAATCGTCAAAAAACGGTGGGTGGCCTCACTAAAAGTGATATAACTTTTGTTGAAATATTTTGATAAAATCTGGCCATCATTTGCAGATTTGAATTGTCTTTAAGCCTCTAAAATTTCATTTCGATATTCTTATTTCTGGCGAGGGTATTGACCAATGACCAGAATAATTAAATTGTTTTTTGTTACTTTTTGTTACGTCGCGTTTTTGAATCGTGAAAAAACGGTGGGTGGCCTCACTAAAAGTGATATAACTTTTGTTCTGTTTGAAATATGTTGTCAAAATTTGACCATTGTACGTAAATATGAATTGACTTTAAGACTGCAAATTTCATTTTAAAATTCTAATGTTTGGCCAGGATATGGGCTAAAAGCCGTAGGGGTTACTTTTTTATGGCTCACCCTGTATATATAATCATTATATATAATCTATATTATATAAATTATTTAGAATTATATATAATTATATATTGGTCTATATATATATATATTTATTCCTCTCGTGCTGTGCTCATTTCTCTGTAGGCGTCGTCTTACTCAGGCTGTAGACTTTATTTATCTTTCACACAGTGTCACTAGTTCATGACCTCATGAACTAGAATTATCTGATCCTCCACCTTCTAATTCTCGACCCAGACGACACCCGCCTTACAGGCTGTTCCGCCCCTCTGATCCTATGGCAACCGACCCTGACCTCATTTGGGCTACTCTAACGGACACTCTGTTGACTCAACGTAGCGCTCGTGAATAACCTGGTGCCCCGCGCTTGGCTTTCGAGTGGCGCTTTAGAAGTTTGGGGATTAAACTCACTATCATTTGGTCTCCTCATCTTAAAACCTCAAACTCCGTATTGTCTATAGGAGCCTACTGGAACCACGTTACTTCGTGAGCTACGGTTGGCCAATGGATAGGTGATATTCAACCACACGCGGCATGACCCAGCAATATGGTCTCCCCCAGCATTTCCATGGATGTTTTATGGGACCAATATGGGTTCTATTATAACTTATCTACGGGTTCCATATGCTGAATATCATGCTTTCTTTGTGGGCTACATGTGATCTATAAAGGCTAGGTGAGAACTATTTTTCTGATATTGATTCACACTAATACAGTGTTGTAATTGAGTAGGCTAAACAAGTTTTCGGGAATCTAGCGCTCCAGATGTTGCAGTTTGTGAATCATTTTTTCCCGCAAACTATACATTGTTAGGTGTCCCGCTCTGCTTAAACAAGTTGTATCTTTCTGTCTACTTGCCTATTCAGAGATTTTTATGCCGAGTAACAGCAGATCAGTTCTTGTAACAACGAGAGAAAATCAATTAAATCCAATAAAGAGCTTTGACATTTAATGACACGTTCAGCTTTATTAACTAAAAACAGGCAGGCAGTAGGTTATAGCTTATCTAAACAGACATTATAATTTATTCAGCTTAGGAGGTATCGGCCGGTGATGATTGTAGGCTAGGCCACCACATATCGGTGCAAAAGATAAGCTATCTATAATCATTTAGTATTTTTACTTGATTTAATATACGAATCAACAAGAGCTTTAAAAAAGCACAAAATTAATGTCATTCAATAGAAAATATCGATTAGCATATACTTTTTATGTAAAGAAAATGTTTAAACGAAGACAAAGGTTCGAAAAAGACAGGCAATAATTTCACAGATGATAGTTATAAATAAATAGATATCGGCAGACAGATTGCGACGTCTTCTCAATAGATGACAGGCCAACGGAGATCTGATTGTCCTATTGGCCATGAAGCCCATGATGCTTTCCATCGTAATCACAAATCGCAATCGTAATCTCCAAATTTCTAAAGCGCCATTCGAAAACCAAGCGCAGGACAGAAGCTAATTCACAATGTCGCCATCTACTTGCGCGGAACAACTCTGTATCCTGTAAAAAATTAGCACAAGCATAAAATAAGCAATTCGTTAACCACAATCAATTTCATGCAACAGTAAAATGCTCAAAAAACTTAAGAGTAAAGTTTAATGAGCGAAGTCCACCAAAGGCAATATCACAGTGTGAATATGCGACCAGTCTAAGTAGCCCCACCTAAGTAGCAGGATTATCCTAACTTAGATCTACACGACATTGACATATTCAAGACATAATTCAAGGCTCCAAGTTTTTCATATAATGAGGCAAGTCAGATGATTTCATTTAAAACTTCAATGTTGGCTGAACGATCTTTTACATACTCCTTCTACATCGAAGCACTATTAAAATTGGTCTAAATAAAATCCCTAATTTCCTAGTTGTTATTATTTAGGCCACTTGCAATATTAATCAAAGTATATTTCATTTGAAAACAATTTTGTGTCATTTAGCCCAAATAAGGTGCTGCATGGAACATAGGCCTAGATTTATTTGAAACCATTGCAGATAATATTATAGGAAAAGAGAAAACACCCGCTGAGTCGGATGATTTTTTAGCCTCTCAGTCCCTTAGAATTATTCGAAAAGACCTAAACTTATATGAACATAGAATTAATTATTCGACATTGCTGATTAATATAGTAACAGTTTTGTGCACATAGGCTATATGACATTTATTTCATTCGCATAATAATAAACAGAACAAATAATAATAAAGCCTATAATAATTATTACATGGACTTCTCGTAGTTTCTAGATGTATCACATCTTTATTTAAAGAGTTCTTCGTCTGAAGATAAATTTGCATTGACATCATTTCTTTCTTATGAGGTAAATGTTTCATTTTTCATACCTGGCTTTTTCTCTGCTCCCGGTTTGACTTCAGTCGGTGCAGTGGGTCTTGGTTTGTCAGAAGTCTTGGCTGGTGTTCCTAGCGTCAATATCCTTTCCGGATACTTTTTCGGTGTCGCAGCTGTTCCTGCATTAGTTTGCCTTCTAGCTGTCGTTCTCTGTGTGGAATCTTTCTTTACCGGTGCTGCAGGTTTAGCGGGATTCCTTGCTGATGTTTCAGGTTTAGCTGGATTCCTTGGTAGTGTTTCAGGTTTAGCGGGATTCCTTGCTAGTGTTTCAGGTTTAGCGGGATTCCTTGCTAGTGTTTCAAGTTTAGCGGGATTCCTTGCTAGTGTCTCAGGTTTCGCATATGTCTTTTGTTTTGCCGTTATAGAATTGGTCGTTGGCGTCTCTCCAGAAATTGCCTAAAACATATTTTCTCTGTATCAAGCCTACATGATTTCGATATCAATCCAAAAGAAACCTTGTTTAAAAAAATAATTGACATCATTTCCAATTAATATTTCGAGCTCTCTTTAGCATCTCTTGATTTCCGTCTATTTTCTCCAAGATATTGACTCGAATGAAGCAGTTATAGGCCTACCGTTGAATAAGTACATAGGTCCTTTTATGTGCACATAGGTCTATAAAAATTATGTTTATGTGGATCAATATTTAGCATGGAAAGAAAATACTTTGAAGAAAATGACCAAAAGTGTAGGTATCCTGACCCGCACTGCCCAATACCAACTAGAATTAGACTTAGTTTATAGCCTACCACTTTTTTACTCCTTAATCCACGCTTGAAAAATGGCTCTTTATGTAACACAATTACCCCTCTCAACTGGCTAGGCTATCATTGCTTTGAAGAAGAGCGGCCGTAATTATTTAGAAAAACCTGGACTCCCTGTCTTCTCAAGCCATGTTGCAGAAATAAAGCATTTGTATACTATTGAGCAGATTTGAATTAAGCATACCACCGAATTCATGTTTAAATATAATTATTATTCATAGGCCTAATCTTTTGTCTGGAACATTTACTGACTTCTTTAGCTTGACGTCCCAATCCAATCCCCACAATATTCGGTCATCCTAAAATTAGAGAGTAATTACCACTAGAACTAACATCTGGAAATTATTTATAAAAAGCGCTGATCATAGGACCCTGGCACTGAATCTCAGTTTCACGCCGAAGCGCTGAGAATTGCGAGTGACGGACTTCCCAAGGTCCCAATGAGGCGTCTTGAGGTGGATTCGAAACTGCAACCCTCCGGTTGCAAGGCAACAAACATGCCCACTACACCACCGCAACCAACAAATATACATACTATAGTTTATTTGTATTTGTTATGTTTGTGTGATGCGGAAAACCATAAAATTTTGACCATGGATAAAACATAATAACAAAATGTTATAATATTACACCACAAATGAAAATAAGACAATTCCAATAAAATTGTTGCAACCCATTCGTTTATACAGTGCACTTTTTTTATTATAATAAAATTTTAAAAACGCAGGCCTTTCATAAAGATAAAGAAAATACATTAAAAATTCACATTAGAGAAAAACTGTGCCATCACCGAGTTGAGAACATTTTGAAGTAGGCTATGACTTACCGGTGAACGTTTATCAATTCTTTTGATCAACTCGTCGAACTGCGGACATTTCCAATCTTTTTGAATGTTTTCACTTGGTTTACAGAAGTCGATGTAAAGTAACTGAGTGAAGACCATTCCCATCGGACCCTCTGGTGGCCATGGCGACTTCTCCAACATCAACGGAATAATTGGCTTCTTGATAGCATCAGCCAGACTCACTTCCCTTCTATATAGACAAAATAACCGTCAGGTCATTTGAATGTTGAGTCACTGAGGAACATCAGAAATGTGCACTTGTACTTGAAGTATGTGTACTTGGTTGGTCTGATCAATTTATATTAGGAAATTATTAGATATAAGGAACAATTCAGCATTAAAAACGCATAACCGTGTATACGATAGCACTAACACCTTTTCATAATTACAGCTTCTTACAGCTTCTAAACTCAACTCCAATGAAACGTCACGCATAGGGCATCAACTTATTAACGAGCGCTGCGCAAGTCAGAGCTGTTGACCAAGGGTATAGTGCAAATGAGGTCCGTGTTCGGCTAGCAGAGATGGTTAAAGAGACCGAGTAGCTGTTAAGTTGGGTGCCGTTTATGTCTGGATTTGAGAGGTGAATGATCAGGTCAGTTGCGCTAAAGGTCCTTAAGGAGGTGAGACTTTAGTTTCCAGTAGAGAATCCAAAGAGTGATGAATCAAGGCGCTTGATGATAATACTATAGAGGGTGACAAGAAATGATGGTGGAGGAACTGCCACTTGTGAATTCAGGATGTAATCATTCCAGAGACGTCGTACAGTGTTTGGATGTCTTCCCTATGGCTTAATTAGCGCACGTCAGTGAGTTAATAAAAAAAAACGGAAGAAACATTGAGACTGTGTCGCAAAATATGCTGACAATAATTATTGACTGCGTATTGGACTATGCCGACCCACGGTCCCATCACTTTCTCAAACGTATGATGTACATGTAGGCTCTGAAGACCTGCAGTTGGCAGACAGCGCGTATTTTGTGGTGACGCAGGAAACGATGACTTTGCATCCTCGTATGCCTCTGTCTATCTTGTCATATAACGAGTCTCCTCCTCCCATCTGCATGATGTCCAGCCAACAGGTGTATCCGAGTTGCGAAAGACGTCGGTAGAGGGACTTGATCTGCGGCTGTTTATCCCACTGGTAGGATATGAAGATCTCGGGACTCAACGAATATTTCTACAAAAAAAATAAGCATGCCAAACGCTTAAGGCACATATTGCAATCGATGACATTTTATTCGACACTACAGTTGTGTACAAAATACGATCTCAATTAACTCAACGTCTACTGAAAAAAATTATATTAATCTGTCTAGCCTACATTTAAGTTTGATCTCGCTTCGATTTTGTGACTCATCATTCTTAGTAAACATAATTGTTTAAGCGATGTAAAGTCGCTAATGAGAAAGACATTCGGATATAGTTTCTTTTATTATTGAAGCACAATACAGTGCAAATTAACATGACAACAGTCGTAGATAGACGAGATATACAAGGTCATTCAATTGAAAACCTTTGCGTCAGGTTCTTCAACGGACGGTAGACCTGCAGTCGTCTTGGCTTTTGGCTTCATCACAATCACTTCTTCTGACGGTCGCCACCAGTTTCTGTATGGAGAATCTGAACAGAAAAAATCGTAAGCATCTGCCGTTAAAACAAACGAATACAGCTTCACTGCATAAAATAAATAGAAATCTAATCGAGTTATTTCTTTAAAGAAGTGATAAATTAAAAGTTCATTCAGGAGTGAAATCTACCTTTGACTATCAGAGTGTTGTCTGGAGCGATGTTGTATCTCAGTTGAAAAAGTAATTCTTTAAATTTATCTGGCGCCCAGTAACGATCATCCCCCGTTTTCTCATCGGGTCTTTGGAAGAACCGAACGAATATGTACTCTCCGAAGATGGGACCCATGGAGCCAGGTGGAGGCCAAGACATCTTTTCCACCAGCAAAGGAATTATTGGTTTACCCAGTGTCACTGCGAGATTGACCTGGAGAGAGGCACAATAAAATGATTAAATTGGCAATCAGAAACCAGAGCACATGCATTCGCGCGCTGAACTAAAAGAAAGGCCTGTTATCAGTTGCACACCGTCTGCTGTAGGTAAGAGAGGATGGTTTTCGATCAATAATATACCTTTCAAATTATATTCCTGTCGGTAAAGAAACAGAATAACGACATTATTAAATATATACTAAAAAAGGATTTCACTAGAACGTAGTTCGAAAACAAAAGATATGATCAAAAGATGGGCTACTGAACGGTAATAAAGGTTTAACCTATACAAACAATAATATTCAAAATGCTAACAGGCATTGTCTAGAACTTCTATTCTGATTATTCTATTTTGTGTAGGCTACCTCTCTGTTGCAGTTTGGTGACTCTGCGTATCGTTCGGTGACGCAGCAGACGATGACTTTAGCGGCGCGAATTCCGCTGTCAATCTTAGCGAACAGTTTATCTCCACCTCCCATCTGACCAATGTCCACCCAAGACGAATAGCCAGCCATTCCCAGGTGGCGCTTCAACAGCTTAACTTCCGGTTGATGAGCCCACTGGTAACTGAGGAAGACGGGAGGAGGTTGAGCGGGTTCCTCTTCGTCGTCTTCTATGATGTGTTCTGCATCGGATCAAAGCATTTCAAATCTGCTAAATTGTGAAATGTTCTGAATCATATCAATTATTCAACATAATTATGGGGTTGGCAAATATTCAGAGGCAATGAAGCTAATTATACACTAGTGCTTATTATCTTTTGTTTGTGAAAGCGAAAGCTGCTTGAGAGATTGCTAGATTCCATCTTAAAACGGGTAATGGGAAGAAGCCATAAAGGTGCTTCTCGTAGGTTGGAATTTGTTGATACTCATAACACGATTGAGATAATATGCAAACACGCAACAGAACCCAGGTGAGCAAATGCTTATCTATACAATTTTTAAATTGATGCCACCCAGTGGCGGCGCGAGGATTTAAGTTTCGGGGGGCTGAAGCCTCGCGGCGAAAATTTCACATTTTCGCCGCCAAAATTTCTGAGGACCTTTTTTTAGTCATCGACCGAAATCTCATGAAAATTTTCCATTTCGCCGCCAAAATTTCTGACGACCTTATTTTAGTCGTCAGCCGAAAATTGTGGATATTTTAATGTAAAAAATTCGGATGCCCCTTTTTTTTAGAGGGGGGGGGGCTGAGCCTCTTGAAGGGGGGCTTAGCTCCCAGTCACCCCTAGCGCCGCCACTGATGCCACCATTACTAACCAACTGATTTGAGGGCTTTGTCGACGATGACAGAAGCGTCCGTGCGATCCATTTCGACGAGAGTCTTGAGGATTCCGTAAGTCGCCTCTCTGGTTTTGTGCGTGGCAAACCATTCGTCGAACATACTCAGACACGGATTCGCTTGAGTCGCCCAGTTTCGAATGTCTTCAGTCGAGTATCCGAGTCTGCTCGCCAACAGACGCCAGTCGTGATCTGCCTTCGCATTCAACATCTTCGCAACGTCCACCGACCACGCAGGCGCGTGACTCAGGGTCTGTGCATTTAAGAGAAGCTCATGAAGTTAAAATAGGATTAGACCTATAATAGGCCTAATTCGCAAATCTGGTTTAGTTAGAGTCGAGTATAAATTTGGAGAACTGCGCATCTCTGACCGTTTTTACGAGTGTTGGACTCGGTATGAGGGAAAGAATTTATGCGCTTAACTGGTTTAGCAAATGTAGGTACATATTAAAATACATGGTCTAATTTATACGTGTGTAATTAATGTTATAAAATCAACTCACCTTGTGGTCCATGACTTCTACTTTCTCCACAGTTTTGTCGACAACGATCTGGAGTTCCCCCAGTTTTTGGCCTTGTTTTGCGACGTTCCCTTTTACTTGTTTTATATCCTTTTTATTTTTACTGACGTCTTTCGATAGATTTCCAACGTTGTCTTCGGTAACCGTAACTCGTGAGTCCAGTTGCTTTATATCTTTGCGCTGTCCCGAAATTTCACCAGCAACATTTTCAAGACTTCGATGTGGAAAAACAATTAAAGTCGTGAATGTAAGGTTTTGATTCACTTCAATAATCAGAATTATTTTTAAATCACATAATAAATATAAATGCGTTTAAAAAAATAAACTTCGCACGTAAAAACTGTTTCTCAGTGTCTAAAAACTCATATGGAGGTCCCTCCCTGGTAAAATTGGTATAGTGGGCTTCAGAGTGGAGACCTGATGGAGAGGTTGCTATATAATCGGTTATCGGTTGGTATTGATTTTTGTTTTTACCTTCCTGTGAACAGCTTAGTCGTGTTTGACTTGCAACCGAATAATGATGCAGAGATGCCACTTTAGTTTATAACTGACTAGATGTGTTACCCGGCGTTGCCCGGGAAATATAGGGTTTTAAACACTACTCCACTGTGGTACCCATCGTAGACCGCTAGATTTCGGGTTTTCGCCAACCCTCCACCCCACCCCGCTTCCCCAAAAGGCCAAAGGTGACCCGCCGCTGCGCGGCGCTGCGCGGCGCTGCGGAAATTATTACTCGGCGGGTATGACGTCATGGGCTGTAGACTCTTTACTGAAGCGTTATTATTGATGAAAGCTGTCTTAAAATGCTAATAACTTTTGTTTTAAACGGAATTAAAACCTGAAAATAGTTGCGATGACCTTATAATTTGGGTAAGAATCGATTGCAATAATTTTTTTAAACCGACGCTGTTTCATTTCCGAGCCTATTCTGCAGGGGAGAGTCAAAAGCGTACAAACAAATAAACAAACAGAAAGTGTTTCTGCCTTATAATATAGATTGAGATTTATGTCGGCCTATAAAAAAACTATGTCGACGTTTACCAATATTCATTCATTCATTCATTCAGGGCATTTATATAGCGCCTCTTCGATGAGATACTCAGAGGCTCTCCCAGCCCAACCAGGACTGAAGGAAAAAGACTTGAGGGACTTGTAGAACCCTACTGAATGAGCCATAAGTAAGGTGCGAAGCGCAACCCCCGGGAGGTCATTCCAAACGGTGAGTATACGCTGTATACTCGCGTGTAGGCCTACCCTTGTTTCGGCAGTGAGTAAGCTTATAGGCGTATACGATGCCGTTTTTCCCGGAGGTGAGTATACGCTGTATACCCGCGTATACCCTTGACTACAGCCCTGGCACTGGTCTATGCATTTGTATCAAACGTGTATTCATGACATTTAGGCCTAGCTATTAGTAGCCTACAATTCGTATAGCATATTGCAGCTTAATGTGTCGTGGACACTCTGGATAACGAACGTCTTACAGACATAGAACGACGAGCCAAAATGTCTGACTATAACGATATTCTCCTACTACACAATTTGTAAATGCACTGTGTCCGAAGAAAAGATACCATTTTTGTAAATGTGAAAAGAAATTGTAGGCTAAATTTGATATTCATTGATCCTAAATTCAAACGCCGTTTTAATCCTGACGTATTTGTCAAGAAATTTGTAATTTATTAAATGTCCGGAGTGAAAAATTGTCTCATAATTACGTCGTTAAAATGATAATTTTAATTTTTTTAACATTGTTAGAAAATTGGGCTGAGCAAAAAAGACAGTCGCTATAACATTTTTGCGAAGGACAATTAGAGTGCAAAGAAGTTCTTTTTAATATAGTTCCAGTCAAGGGTTGGACATTAGGCGGTCTAAAGAAGCTTAAGCTTATAAGAAAAGTGGTATACCTAGATCATCAGTGCATTGTGTGGGTAGCGGTAGACCAAGAACTGAACGAAAGAAATCGAAATGTGCCAGATGAACGAAAACTGGACGCTTCGAGATTATCTTAAATGTTTCTCAAGCTGCCTCTGTAACGGACCAGTAGGCCTATTAGGCTATTATTGTTTCAGTACATTATGTGCTCCTACTTATAAGCATTCTTTCCACCTATTGGATAATGAAATAAAATATTATTATGTAGGCTACACGCGGAAAAGCATGAAAATACTGAAAACAAGTGCAGAATTCCTCTTGGATTAGGCCTATCATCAATTTCAAACAGGTAGGCTATTAAAAATCAAAATTTCAATTTGGATTCAAATGACGTAGCCTAATAATTTTGTGAGATCATTTATGTTTGACTTGATTCTTCAGTATCAGATAAATATTTCAGGATCAAAACGGTGTTTGAATTTTAGAAAGTGATAATTATTCACTATTTATTTTCATATTTGCAAACGGGTCCCTTTTTCACACCGGACACAGTGTAGCCTCGGAATGATGTCAGAAATAGAACTCACCAGTGGCGTAGCCAGGAATTTATGATGGGGCCGGGGGTTCATGGCCGGATACCTTGATTTTTGCTATTTTTTCTTACTGAAATGGATAAATAACCTTTAAAAAACCTTTTCCCCGGAGCCAATGGGTGGTTTAACCCCCGAAACCCCCCTTGCCTACCTCACTAGAACTCACCTTCTGCCATCGATTACATCTATGGCATTCTGGCAGACATCTCTGAGATCGACTCGATTGCGAAGCCTTTCGATGAGTTTTCTATGTTCTCCGAGGATGGCCGGACAGTTGACACCGATTGTTCGCATCGTGCTTATTAAGCCATTCTGCTCTGGTCCGTTGGTATTTTTCTCCAGTGCATCTGCAATGACCTTCATATATTTGCGCTGATGTGCCTGCAGTAAAGCACAAATAATTATATCCTTGTAGCCTCGCGTAGAGCCCTGTAGACATCATATACATGTATAACATGTGTGTGCGCGTGTACGTGTACGAGGTGTGTGTTTTTCGCGGTCAGTGTGGTTAAGACATAGAGAAAGAGACAGAACGAAAACTGGACACTTTGAGATTGCCTTAAATGTTTCTCAAGCTGTCTCTGTAACGGACTAGTAATTCTTTCAGTGCATTCTGTCTTCCTACGTGTAGTCTAAGCATTCTTTCCACCTTTTGGACAATGAAACAAATTATGTACCCGGTACACGCGGTAACGCATGAAAATACTGAAACCACGTGCAGAATTCCTCTTGGATTATCATCAGTATCAGATAGGTTCATCTATTATTCAGCAAGCGCTTTTCTATTTTCTACTAAATAGCATTTGATGAATAAATTCTATAAATATTCGATCTTAATTGTTTCTAGTCTCATTAAATACATGGTCTAAATTTTGGTTGCATGAATGTTGACACATAAAACATTAAAAAATCAGTTAAATTGAGCAGATACTAATGCTGGAGAAATTGCTGTTATCTCCCTGTGTCTGTCTCTCTGTCTCTGTCTCTGTCTGTCTCTCTGTCTGTCTCTCTGTCTGTCTCTGTCTGTCTCTGTCTGTCTCTGTCTGTCTGGTCTGTCTGTCTCTTTCTCTCTCTGTCTGTCTCTCTGTCTGTCTCTGTCTGTCTCTCTGTGGTCTCTCTGTCTCGATGTTGTTCTGTCTGTCTCTGTGTTTCTCTTTCTCTCTATTTCTCTCTCTTTGTCTCTCTCTCTATGTCTCTCTCTATGTCTCTCACTCACTCTTTGTCTCCGTGTATCTGTCTCTGTGTGTGTCCCTCCTTCCTCCCTCCCTTTCTTTCTCCTCGCTTCCTCCCTTCTTCCCCCTACCTACCTCTCTCTTCCTTCCCCCTCTCTGTTTCTCTGTCTTTCTCTCGCTCTATCTGTCTCTGTCTCTCTGAGTCTATCCCAGTTTCTCTCTTAGTCTCTCTCTGTCTGTCTGTCTGTCTTTCTCTCTCATTTCTTGCTTATTTCCATATACGCCTAAGATATAAATTTCTGACCTCGTCAATGCATAGTTTGGCCAGGAGGAGCGCAAACGACATTGCGTAATGGTCTGTGACATCCATCGCATCAATAATCTGTTTGTCGAACGGAATAACAGACTTCGGCTGCTTCAGCGCCATAACGTCGAGAAACCCGACAGCCGTGTATGCAACTTGATCATCCTTCAGCATTCTCACTATCGTTGGAATCGATTCTTTCGGTAGCTTCTGGTAATTAGAACACACATTTACCCAAGTTTAACTATGATGTGACTATTGATGAATTCTTTTGCATTGGCTGCAACGAGAAGCTTTTAAGAAGCAAAGTCAGAGTGAAACAATTTAATCACTCATTAATTATCGAATGGCAATAACTCTTTTTGGGATTCTTTTATCTGATTGCATAAATTTGAAGTAATATTGGAGTAGCCTAATAATTATAATAATTAATAAATAATTAGAGAGCGGCAAGGCAAAAGTTGGCATTCTTCGGATATGTGATGCGAGCAAACGGTTTGGAAAAGGAGATGATGCTGGCCTGCGGAGAGTGAGGAAGGAGGAGAGGACGCCCAAGAAAAATGTGGATAGAAGAAATATACGAGAGAACGAAGATGAACTTGGAGGAACTGAGAGATGCGACAGAAGATCGTAATACGTGGAGAAGGTTGATCAAGGCGGATGCTAAGGTTCAAAGAATCGACGGCACAAGGTGAATAATTATCGGCACTGAAGACGTTGAAAAATCATATTTCGATCCCCTAAGGTATCGTGAAAGGCAGAGAGACCTATGGACATGAATTGCTCGAGCCTCAATTGTTTAAACTCGAAATATGAAGATGGGTGACGAATCTTCTTTATCATCACTCGATTGTTTAACCATTCATGCTAAAGTCTTTGATGTGTGTCAAGCCTTTCGTGTCTAAAAGCTTAGTTGTTGGTCACCCATCACAACCTCCAAGGAAGAAGTATGCTGACACCAACGCAAGGATTCTGACCATCGTTCGCAACTACAATGGGCGCAGTGTTATTAACTAGCTATCTTCTTGGGGCAAGCTTAGCTCACAACCTTTCTTTTTTTGAAGTTGAATTAGATCATTAACACTAATCAGCATTTTCTTTGACGCATTTCATTCCACATTGCGATGCTGCTGATGGTTTTCTAATAATATCTTATGTCTAATAAACAAATATTATATAAACTGAATGAATATTATGCATTGCTATCATATTATGTAATCAATATATCGTACAGGGACTTCATGTCTAACACTTAGTAGGGCCTAACTGTTGTTGTTGCTTGGTCATTCTTTCAGTATGGGTGGGTTAATTATTGTTCGGCGGTAATTGTCCGGGGGTAATTGGCATGGGGTTATGGTCCGGGGCAATTGTCCGAGGTAATTGTCCGGATGTAATTGTCCGGGGGTAATTGTCCTGTTACCACCGTTTTGATGTGCGTGATTCTAAAGATCAACTTGCCTCTGGTTCTTTTTCAGCAACTTGTGTAAACAGTTGAAGCAGACATAGTTTCTGCCAACCGTCATTATCGGTCATATCGAGTAATCTTGGTAAGAGTGGGTGAAACTTTTCAGGTTGACTCTTGTACATCTTGGGTAGCTTGGCTGGAAAAATAAAATAGCATCGGAAAAGCGGACTTAGACAACAGCGATGTGGAATAAACGTAATGATTATTTTTTTCATTCATTCTAGCGACTACACTATAAAGTTCCCATAAGTGGAGCAACCATGGAAGAGCATGGTACTCGACCTGAAAGCGGAACGCCACGAATGGCCCCAGTAGAAAGGTGAAAATCCATAGGCTAGGGCATTCCGGCGAGCACGCCACATTAGCAGACTCGAGCAAGACGTTGAATTTGAGGAGCAAAAGTGAAGTCTTGGTAAAAACTGGACACCGAGGTCATGGTTGCAAAGACAAAGCCAGAAAATTCATATACAAGAGAAGAGAAATCATGCTTAGCAAGTTGCTGCCGTGTGCCCAACCAAATAAATTTTGTTTTAAATGGGTTCAAGCGTAGTCTATTGAACGACATCCATGCTTCTAGAGCATCCTCCCAGAAGGTAATATTTAGGATATACAGACGCTACCAATATAGGTCATAATCATGAGAGAAGACCCTCCTGAGAACAATATTTGAGGGACGAATGTTTGGTAAAAACTAAAAAGACAATCGGAAGACCGCGGATGATGTAACTGCCATGGGCTGGATGATGAAGGAGGGCTACAGCAAGTTGAAGAAGAGAGCGGCGAGGAATGTAGCCATTCGATGGACGAACTGCCTATAGAAAGACAGAGAACCAAAGAAGAATCTGATAGTCAAGCTGAAGAGCATTCATTTTCATTCAAGCATGAGGGTGCGTTGCGCATGCGCTAAGTATTTATAGCTGGAAATGTGCATCAGTTGATTATTTTTCTACATAAACTACATGTTTGATTATGAAAGATCACGTGAAGCAAAGTAATTATGGGATTGTGAAACTCTTGAACATACTGGCCAAAGTCGGATGCTGTCCTTCGAGAAACTGTTCCAGGAGCACGTAATTCTGACGATCCTCTTGTTCGGCCATGTCTGTAATGATGCGGGTGGCGTATTCCTGTAGGCCATAATCTTCACGTTCCCACAACTTTCGAATTTTAGACATCATCGGATCCACAAGTTCGGGACACATTGCATTCTAGATCAAAACGAACACAAGAAGCAGTATTTCAATCTGTATATGCCTATGTGACCAACATTCAATGGAAGAATTTATAGATTCTTGCTTCTTTTTTCTCTACTCCTTCAAGCGTTTTGAGCTAACGATGAAGCCTCTAGGCCTACATGACGTCTCCACATTTCTCTATCTCTGATGGTGTCCATAGCCTTCCTCATATCCATGTTCTTTCGCCATCAAGGAACGAGTAGATACCCACATTAGCTTAAAAGTTGGTTTATTTTTCATCAAATTGTGGTGTGTATTAATTAAAAGTCTTCATAGCTTCTTGGGGGCCCTATTTAGCGAGCTTTCCTCCCTTCTGGACCTTGTGTCCTATAATTCTGTATTATAGAGTTTTTCTTTAACCTCGCACTCCAGGTCTAAGGCTATAACTGATCACACTGCATGGTATCACTCAACTTTATAACCACTGCATGGGTCTAAATAATCTTTCCTTATCTATTCCTGTAGGGTAATCCCAGTATTATAGGCTCATTGACTATATAACTTTAGTTAACTAATTAAGTTTTTGCCTGATTAATTTGTGATACTTGTGATGCTTTATGTAACCTTATTTCTGCCTTAGCCTAATGTGCTTGTTACACACGGATCAATAAAAAACTGATAGAAAAAAACTGATTGATTGAAACCGCATAGGAATATATGAACATAAAAATAGTCCTTATATACAGGGTGGGCCAAGAAAAGTAATCTCTTACGGTTTTTTTTCCAATATCTTGGCCGAAAATAATAATTTTTCAAATCAAGTATTAGGCCTATATACGTGCTTAGCCTAAAGGTACCGTAATTCATATTTACGTATAATCAATATATTTAATCGAAATATTTGAAACAGAACAGAAGTTATATCACTTTTAGCGAGCCCACAAACTGTTTTTTTACGATCCAAAAAACGTAACGCTGCAAAAAGTAGCAGTTTGAATTGGGACCCAACAAATGAATCAACGAATGAATAAATTGTTGTTGAAATTTCTATGACGAATGAACGAATTCGCGAATTATGAAGCATAGCCTACTAATAAATGTGCGCACTCGTCTTGCTTACCGTGTTTAGGAAGTATGTAAAAGTAGATATCAGTAATTTATAGGAAATTGTCTTCTTCGTAGAATCTTGCGGGGACTGGAAAACCCGCTGCGCGCAGACGTTGAATAGTTCGACAACGTCATCCAGACATTGCAGTCGAACGTTCTTTCTGTAGCGAAAGTAGATAATAAATTATAATAATAATTTTCGTTTATTCAACAATCCGGCCGCAACCGGTTACAGCATACAATTATATAGTTGAAACAATTTACAAGAACGCAGATCACAGAATACAAAATTAATCTTAACTACTAGCTGAACTGACAGCCTGCAATGATCGACCCTATTAGCAGCCTGAAAAGCACGTCCGCCCTATAGGCCTACGGGGCGCGAACTCGTCACCATTTGCTCTCCATGCCAGCGTGTTATCCATTGCGCTACCGGGCTTTTATAACGTTTATAACGCTAATCATGTTGCTGTTACAAACCAGATACTGTAGCACTGAAACTGCTGCGTTTGTGTGAAGGCTCGTTTGAAACTCTATAATTAGCCGACCGTATTGGGTTCATGTCCATTGTCCACATTATAATAACACCTAAATAACGTTCCGGATCAGAATGTTTGGTCGAACATTCTGAACGTTTGGTAACACATTCTGAATGTTTGGTCAAACATTCTGAATGTTTGGTCAAACAACTGGTAGACCTGCAGTTGCCATAATCTAATTTTAGTTGAGCGTTAAACATCATAGGCCTACTTGGTCACACTCTCAATATTGAGTGTTAGAGAAACGATGAACGATCATGTCATGTCACTACGTCAACGGTTGGCTGCATGAGTGGACCAATGTACTCCAACAAGATCTGTCCTTTACGGTCCTCAATAGCGCCGCTCCCGATAGACCGGTCGACAACGTGATGTTATCGAGCCAGCATATTCTAGGTCTACCGCGGCTACGAACACCCTCCACCAGTCCCGTCATGACACTATTTTCAATATTGTCCTGCTGTCGCAGGATGTGACCAAAGTATCGTAATTTCCGAGTTTTGACATGACCTATATAATAACTCGCATTTTGTCCCTGCTAATTTGTAAACTCGTTCATTAGTCAACATTTCGGTCCTTGAAATACGTAGTAATTTCCTAATGCATTTGTTTTCGAAAGCCTGTATAAGTTTTCCTCCTCCTTCTTTAGTGTCCACGTCTCACAACCGTATGTTGCCACTGGCCACACTAAG
>OX457052.1:23797155-23817155 GCA_949752735.1 Lumbricus terrestris | reverse complement strand
TGTTTAACATAGGTCGTGTTTAATATAGGTCGTGTTTAACATAGGTCGTGTTTAACATAGGTCGTGTTTAACATAGGTCGTGTTTAACATAGGTCGTGTTTAACATAAGTCGTGTTTAACATGGGTCGTGTTTAACATAGGTCGTGTTTAATATAGGTCGTGTTTAACATAAGTCGTGTTTAACATGGGTCGTGTTTAACATAGGTCGTGTTTAACATAGGTCGTGTTTAACATAAGTCGTGTTTAACATGGGTCGTGTTTAACATAGGTCCATTCGGTGCGGTGAAAACGTCTTCGGCAAATAAACGTAAGTAAGATCGACAGCAATGAAGTTTCCCGTTATACCCTGGTATCCCATTATGCCCCGCTCTCCCTTAGGTCCACCGAATGCCCCGTGCCGAGAGTTTTGTTGCTATTAGACAAATGTCTTATTTGAGTGCAGCGGTTCTCAGTGTTACTTAGGCCTAAACCTTTTGTAAAATAAGTACCGTGGTATGTGTAAGAAAACATTAATTAGCCTAAAAGTGTAGCCACCATGAAAGCCCTATAGGATGACATAAATTTCTTTATGGCAGCATATTATAGGCCTACCTATTTACACGTGGCCGTAGCTTTTGACAAACCAATGGTCGCTCGAACGACGCTATGCCCCTGCGGTAGCACTTTGCACCGACACTCGAAGAACCTTAAACACGTCCCTCATGAGTGTTGTGAATTCGTTGCTTGACACTATAGGCTTTGCACTTGAATGCTTCAGCCCACATTGGCCGTCTGTCTGTCTGTCTGTCTAGTCTGTCTGTCTGTCTGTCTGTCTGTCTGTCTGTCTGTCTGTCTGTCTGTAACCTACATTAGCTGATTAGGCTAAGACACGCAGACTATAGCTAAGGCGATTTATTATGTAAGAACTCATCCAGTTTTACCTACACTTTTGCATTCCTCAAAGAAGTTTGTTCTACAGGAGAATCGTATGCCTCGCCAATTCGCAAATTCCGCTTACAATCCTTTTCAGTAATGCTGTTTAATATTTTATATCTATAGTAGAGTAGAAAAGCGCTGTAGCAAAATAAGGTAATACTTGATAGACACCATAATTTATGAAAGCAGTAATGTCAGACAGAATAACGTATTGGACTATTGGCTGAGGTTAAATTTCGATATGGCCCGATCTGAGCAACACGCGTTCAGACCAGGAATCGAGGGTCACCGTACAGGCCAGTGGAGATGAGCATCCTGACTCACTCGCATTTCGACTGGTGATGTAATAAATAATAATAGTTGCACTTGACAACTTCGCGTCTGCTATTCAGGACAAAACAAATGAGCCGCATGTCTAGGCTGGGCTCAGTGGGCTGGTGTCTTCAACTCTTCATTCGAACTGTATTTAGGCCTTTAATAATTTAATAATAATGCCTTACAGGCCTACAGTCAGTAAGTACATAGCATGGAAACATCGATGTCAGGATTGGAGTTCTTACCCGGTTTCCTTCAGCTGCCATCTCGTTTTATATTTTAACTTTCGACGGTTGAGTAATGCATTGTGAAAGTTTCCAACTGAAAAATACGAACTGCTACACTGTGCAACGACTTGGTCTAACAAACCGCCATGCTGTTTGTTGTGTTTGTGTTTGCCGATTGTAGTCATGGTGACGCAGCAGTGATCAGTCTTAAATGCCTCGACTATCTCGCTTTGCGCATATTTCTACTTAATTATAGGGCCTATGCTTGAAGTGTTGCACTGGTTACCTATCACTTGAACTCGCATTCACTACAAGATCCTCTCTGCCTGATCTCCAAAGCACAGCTGAGAAATGCTTCTAAATGCTTCTAAAAGAATAATAATATTATACTTTACTGCATACTGCATATTATGCAGAAGTCCTTATCTGAATCTTCATCTCACTCATTGCGTTCTGCAGTCTGTCTTGATCTTTTTGTTCCAAGAATAGGACTGCTCTTGTCAAACATCGGGCGTTTGCTGTAATTAGTCCCTCCATTTGGAATGACCTTCCTGCCGCACTATGGGTTAAACTATAATGACTCATTTTTCCCCTTATCGGTCTCTTGCTCTTTAGAAACACTTATTTTACCCCGAAGACTTTCGTGCTGAGAGCGCTTCCGAATGGTTATTCTGCGAAAGGCGCTATATAAATGCATAGAGGCGCTATATAAATGCATAAAGGCGCTATATAAATGCATAGAGGTGCTATATAAATGCATAGAGGCGCTATATAAATGCATAGAGGTGCTATATAAATGCATAGAGGCGCTATATAAATGCATAGAGGCGCTATATAAATGCATAGAGGCGCTATATAAATGCATAGAGGTGCTATATAAATGTATAGAGGTGCTATATAAATGCATAGAGGTGCTATATAAATGCATAGAGGCGCTTATAAATGCATAGAGGCGCTATATAAATGCATGGAGGCGCTATATAAATGCATAGAGGTGCTATATAAATGCATAGAGGCGCTATATAAATGCATAGAGGTGCTATATAAATGCATAGAGGCGCTATATAAATGCATAGAGGCGCTATATAAATGCATAGAGGCGCTATATAAATGCATAGAGGTGCTATATAAATGTATAGAGGTGCTATATAAATGCATAGAGGTGCTATATAAATGCATAGAGGCGCTTATAAATGCATAGAGGCGCTATATAAATGCATGGAGGCGCTATATAAATGCATAGAGGCGCTATATAAATGCATAGAGGCGCTATATAAATGCATAGAGGTGCTATATAAATGTATAGAGGTGCTATATAAATGCATAGAGGTGCTATATAAATGCATAGAGGCGCTTATAAATGCATAGAGGCGCTATATAAATGCATGGAGGCGCTATATAAATGCATAGAGGTGCTATATAAATGCATAGAGGCGCTATATAAATGCATAGAGGTGCTATATAAATGCATAGAGGCGCTATATAAATGCATAGAGGCGCTATATAAATGCATAGAGGCGCTATATAAATGCATAGAGGTGCTATATAAATGCATAGAGGTGCTATATAAATGCATAGAGGCGCTATATAAATGCATAGAGGTGCTATATAAATGTATAGAGGTGCTATATAAATGCATAGAGGTGCTATATAAATGCATAGAGGCGCTTATAAATGCATAGAGGCGCTATATAAATGCATGGAGGCGCTATATAAATGCATAGAGGTGCTATATAAATGCATAGAGGCGCTATATAAATGCATAGAGGTGCTATATAAATGCATAGAGGCGCTATATAAATGCATAGAGGCGCTATATAAATGCATAGAGGCGCTATATAAATGCATAGAGGTGCTATATAAATGTATAGAGGTGCTATATAAATGCATAGAGGTGCTATATAAATGCATAGAGGCGCTTATAAATGCATAGAGGCGCTATATAAATGCATGGAGGCGCTATATAAATGCATAGAGGTGCTATATAAATGCATAGAGGCGCTATATAAATGCATAGAGGCGCTTATAAATGCATAGAGGCGCAATATAAATGCATAAAGGCGCTATATATATGCATGGAGGCGCTATATAAATGCATAGAGGCGCTTATAAATGCATAGAGGCGCTATATAAATGCATGGAGGCGCTATATAAATGCATAGAGGCGCTATATAAATGCATAGAGGCGCTATATAAATGCATAGAGGCGCTAAATAAATGTATAGAGGCGCTAAATAAATGCATAGAGGCGCTATATAAATGCATAGAGGCGCTATATAAATGCATAAAGGCGCTGTATAAATGCATAGAGGCGCTATATAAATGCATAGAGGCGCTATATAAATGCATAGAGGCGCTATATAAATGCATAGAGGTGCTATATAAATGCATAGAGGCGCTATATAAATGCATAGAGGTGCTATATAAATGCATAAAGGTGCTATATAAATGCATGGAGGCGCTATATAAATGCATAGACACAATACAATAAAATGCCTTATCATCTTTCACCAGGAGTTGACCGTCTCAAATATTCCGAGAAGAGTTGGTTTATCGCTCTGCAATCATTATTTTGTGCTCAATTTGTGTACAATTTTTGCACAATAATCACTTGACCAGGTCGTTTACAATTCAAGTAATCACGAGTTTCACGACCGTAGACGATAAAAACAATATCGCAATAGTTTTATATATGCTACGGGAAACCACTTCACTCATCTCATCCCCAGGGGCGTAAAGGCAATGAACCTGCCTTCGGGCAGAGAACCATCATCATCAGGCCTTATTGTATATAGGCCTACTTACATATGACCAGACTACATTAATTCTACTCTATAAAGGCCTTATGAAACTCGTTTATCACGCACGCACATACTTAAACACACATAGCCTACATCAAGTCTATGAATAATATTATTAGTCCAAATATTTTCAACTTGAACATCCAGCTCACTCAGTGCTTGTAGTCCACAGAACTGGCATACCACGCGTAGCCTACACAATGTTCACATTGTTCTTTCTTCATAGAATACGGTATTTACGAGTGACAGTGTCAGGTCTCACAAACAATGACATTGCAAAAGATAAATAACATTTAATTGGCCTAATTGTACAAGAATATAAATGCAACTTTTAGGCGAAAATCATGCGATTCATAGTAAGAGAGCATAGATTAATAGTATACGACTAACTAATAGGCAACAAGCTATACACGAAAGACGTCCAGAGCTGCTTGACCAATGTCGTGTACGAAATCGAATATAACGCTCACGCTTTTGAAGAATGAATGGCATAGGCCAGGGGTTCTCAACCGGTGTGTCGCGACACACTGGTGGGTCGCGACTTGACCGGCGGTGTGTCGCGTAAAAGTGGTGTGTCGCTGGTGTGTCGCGAAGAATTGGTGTGTCGCGAATTAATAGGGCCTAATAATGATAATAAATTATCCTCGTTTCTTTTCCAAACTGACACAATGCAGTAGGCCAATGATTACATGAAATAATCCTAAATAACGGCAGTCTACTAAATTTTCGCAGCACACGACCGTTGTTCTTGCATTATACACTGACATAGCCTACTTTACGTATGCATGCAGCAGGTAATTTAAAAGTTTAGCGATGACTGCAATGAGAATTTGTTGCGCTCTATTTATCTATCTATTTTACCGCGGGCTGGGGTAGTTATGACGTTTATGTTCAACGGATATGACATAGGGCCTATGTGAACACGTTTGCGATCGCACCTGTTGGAACACTTTTGCCCGTTAACCTAGGCTAAGTCAGCAATCGAAATGGAAAAATTTATCTTAAGAAAACGTAAATTTGGCCATCCTCTTCAGATGCTGATATTAAGAAGACAAGGTGGATGTTGAACCCATTCCTGAAAGAAAACATCAATGGAGCAGAATTGAACAACAATGGACAGGAAACACTTGTTGAGCTGCAATGTGATTCCAGAATGAAGGACATGTACATGTATAAGCAATAATAGAACTCAGTTCTGGGCAAAGACGCACAAGGAAGAACATTACAAATCACTTGCAAGCAGAGCTATCAAGGAGCTGTTTCCTTTCATAGCTCCTACTTATCTGAACAGGGCTTTTCTCAGATGATCAAGATAAAGAACAACAATCGGAACAAACTCGTCAGCCTGCTTACGAGTTGCATTTACAAAAACTGTGCAACCGCATTTTAATATGATCCAAAGAAAAATTCAAGAACAAAGATCCCATTAACTGTTAGGACTACAAGGTCTTAGTAATTAGGTGACTAAATTTACATCGAGTTGTAGAAACGACTATAGATTGGGATCAGAAGAATAATGTGGAATTTTAGAATAATAAAAATTGGAAAGAAATTCAATATAATTATTTTCATTTATTAAAAATGTCAGCAGTTTAGCATTTTAGAAGGATAAATAAGTTTGAGAGCAAATTTGAAATAAATAGACATGTTTAACTTTGACACTTTTATATTTTGCGACATTTACATATGACGATTGAATGGTGTGTCGCCAAATTTGATAACAAGTTTAAGTGTGTCGCGGGACGAAAAAGGTTGAGAACCCCTGGCATAGGCATATAGGGAAAAGTGTAGGAAAAAAGCAAAATCCAGGATGGATAAGCACAGAGAGGAAAGCATTCACATAAACTCAAAGCAACATGACGATTAGGCGCAATATCCAAATCGGGTTCCAACTTGTTTAAAACATGACAATGAAAATTTTCTTATTCAACATAGTATTGAAACACATTTATACAGAGTTACATGTAGGCCTACAATATTGTTGGACTTGTTAATTGGCACGCCACAGCCTGCATAAATTGGCATATCAGTGCTTCTGAACATAACAGAGTAGGCTACGTTTCGGAATAGTAAGCTTAATCTTCAACTGCGGGACCCTTCTGATAAAATAGGCACCACCAATGTAAAAATCGAAAAACTTTGGCTTTCTGTAGTTTCCCAAAACGACCTCTGATTAAAATCTCTGATGTAAAGACAAAGAATAGACATTAGCATTTGAACATCGCACCATAAGCGACAAAAACGCTACATAAAAACCTATAAAAAGCTGAGAGAGTCAGATGAATTTCTTTCTGATCGATGTAATGCAAATATGTTTAGGCCTATTATTATAAAATTGGGGTAGGACTACATGGCAAACTAGTCTATTTGATGCTTTTTAAAATATGTTCCATAAGTATAGACTATAATCAAATTTCAAGAGGAATTTGTTCCATCGTAAACGACGGTGCATATCCATTTTCAGAAACACTTCTCAGATGAAAGTCACTGTTCGATTCTTATGATAATGAAATCAACAGCTTCAACATTTAACACGTTTAACTTTATTTTCCTAATATAATTATGTACTTCAAATACAGGCAGTCAGTAAAACTTATGTGAAAATAGACGTTAAACCTATATCCTGCTTAGAAGGATCAGACAGGCGCACAAAACAATTTCTCGGTGCCATATAGATTTGCTGCAATCTAAAGTTTGTAACTGCATTAACAAATGCAAGAATCAAGAATGACTAAAAAGCGCAAACTTAATCAGTGGAATTTATTAAAAGGATCGATCAGCATTTGTAAAGAGAAATGTTAAACGAGGAGCAACAATGTCCGAAAACGATAAAGATAAGTTCACAGATTATGATAGTTACAAATAAATAGATAGGTGCAGACAGAGTGCGGCGGCGGTAGAATAAATATCAAACCAAAGGATCGAGATCTTATTGTTCATGATGCTCTGCATCGATATTTCACAAAATGACGCCATCTACTTGTGCGTAACAACCTTGCGTCCTATAAAAATAGCACATGGATATAACAAGCAATTCGTTAACGACAAATCTTCAATCTGCAGCAGTAAAGACTTAATGAAAATGTACAAAGCTTAATGAACGGAGTTAACCCAAAGTCAATATCACAACGGGTCTAAATAATTAGTCTATCAGGATTGCCCTAACTTACACGACTTCAACATATTCAAGACATAATCCAAGCTTTCATATAAAACCACTGAAATGTTTTTATTCACATGTTCAAAATAAACAATTTCTATTAGGCTATACTCTTTTTACATTGAAGTAGGACTAGATCGAAGCCATCATTTCCTAATAATTTAGATCTAAGTTTATACTTAGCTTATAGCTTATTTGTGCACAGAAGCTTAGAAATTTATTATAAATCATTGCAGATAATTATATACGAAATAGGTTTTTAAAAATACTTCCAAGAGCATTTGATCAATTGATTATAGTCCATCTCGGTCTCGTATACCTCTTCAAGAAGAGTTTCGTGAACTTACAATTTATTATTACACAGTCATAGCTGATTAATATACATGTAGTAAAAATTTAGTGCACATCTGCTGGGCAACAATTACCTAGGCTACATGATCCTATTACATCTTATATAATAAACAGAACAAATCAACAAATAGTGCAACAAATTGATTCCTCTGACTTCCTAGATGTATCACTTCTTTGTCTAGAGAGTTCTTTGTCTGAAGACAAATTTGCATTTACATCATTACTTGTTTGTGAGGCGAATCCTCCATTTTCCATACCTGGCTTTTTCTCTGCTCCCGGTTTGGCTTCTGTCGCTTTTGGCTTGTCAGAACTCTTGGCTGGTGTTCCAAGCGTTCCTGGTCTTTCCGGATTCTGTTTTGGTGGAACAGTTTGGCCTCTAGCTGTCGTTCCTTGTGTGGAATCTTTCTTCACCGGTGTTGCGGGTTTAGCGGGAATCTTCGCTGGTGTCTCAGGCTTCGCATCTGATTGCGGTTTTGGAGTTGAAGAACTGGTCGTTGGCGTCGCTCCAGACTTTGGCTAAAACATACTTTCCCCGTTTTACATGATTTCTATAACAATCCAAAAGAGGCCTTGTTTTTAAAAAGAATTCACATCGTTCCAATTAATATTTCGAGCTCTGTTTCACATCTCTTGATTGCTGCATATTTTCTCCAAAATTAGTTTAAATGAAACAGCCTTGAATAAGTCAATAGTCCCCTTTATGTTATTTTTATGCGATAATGATATGCGTTTATGCAAACCTAACATAATAACGAAATGCCATAATATTAAAGCAGAAATGAAAATTAGACATTTGCAATAAAATTGGTACAAACCATCCTTTTATGCCATCTGTATTTTTTTATTACAATAGACCTACATCCAAACCACGGGATTTTCATAAAGAATTAGAATATCCTTTAAAATGCTCATTAAAATATTCTGCCATCCTAAATAGCCGGTAACTTTTCGTAGCAGAAAAAGTACCGGTAAACTTTTTTCAATTCTTTTGATCAACTCGTCGAACTGCGAGCATTTCCAATCTTTTTGAATGTCTTCATTCGGTTTACAGAAGTCAATGTAAAGTAATTGAGTGAAGACCATTCCCATCGGACCCTCTGGTGGCCATGGCGACTTCTCCAACATCAGCGGAATAATTGGCTTCTTGATGGCATCAGCCAGACTCACTTCCCTCCTACACAAAAATAGCCGTCAGATCATTTTGACTGTTGTGCCACTGAAGAACTTCAGAAATGTGCACTGCACTAAAAGTATATTTAGTTGGTTAATCTAATCAATTTAATCTCAGGAAGTATTAGAAATGAAACATGTACGATGGCGCTAACATTTTTCGTAATCGTAAGCCTAATTGCAACCGTAATCCTAATCGCTGGCAACAAACTTCTAAAGTCCACTTGAAAGGTCATGCGCAGAGCACCAGCTTATTCATGAGCGCTGCGCAAACCATGAATTATTCCGACTGAGGTACGTGTTCAATTTCCAGATATTGTTAGAATAAAAGAGTAATTGAGTTGCGTTTTTGGCGGTGCAGAATTAGATGAGTCGTGGCTACACTTTTGAAAGAGACTGTAGGCTTTAGTTTCGAGTAGACAATCCGGTGAGTAGGCCTAATAAATAGAGGAACCTGATGAAAATGATAGTGTAGTGGTGTACGTGTGACTGAAAATGATGGCGGAGGAACTGCAAAGTGCGGAATTCAGGAGGCAATTATTCTAGAGATGGGGTGCAATAAGTGAATCGGACAAATGGGGAACACATTGGGCTGCAGGGTCACAAAATACGCTAACATGTAACAATTAACGGCTAATTGTGTAATACCGATTAAAAGTCCTATCACTTTTCTCCATTGAAAGATTTGCCTTCTGCAGTTTAGGTGGGCCTAATGGCCTATGATAAGTTTTATATTATAATAGACCATCCGGCCGTTCTTTTTGACATGATGCGAATTACATAATAGCCTTGGTAGCGTGTGTGCAGACCTACAGTTGGCTGATAGCGCGTATTTGGATGTAACGCAGGAAACGATGACTTTACATCCTCGTATGCCTCTGTCTATCTTGTCATACAACGAGTCTCCTCCTCCCATCTGCATGATGTCCAGCCAACAGGTGTACCCCAGTTGCGAAAGACGTCGGTAGAGGACCTTGATCTGCGGCTGTTTATCCCACTGGTAGGATATGAAGATCTCGGGACTCAACGCAGTTGGCTACAAAAACATATATAGGCTACATGACAGAATCTATAGTTTTTGTTTTGTGATTCATTCTTGTGTTTTCCAAGGATTTGGTTTGCCTGGGTGCTAATGTCTATAGGATATCGTGAAGAGAGAGGCTCGTCGAAATCGTCATTTTTTCCTTCTCAGGGCATTAACCTTCCGCATTGGATTTACTTCATATTTCAAGCTCAACTTCATTTTGCTCAACGTGTTCCCAAAAGATCCATTCTCATCAAGTCTGAGAAAACCCCTTTGCTATGTGGACGTGTATCCTTCGGGTCCATATTAGTTACGCTACTTGGAGTAAAGTTTTTCAGTCATTCCCTGTTGATGGACACAGCCACAGCGCAACAGTTCCTCGACACTGCGACTGATTTGAAGATCAAAACATTCCTACATGTAGTAAACCCGATGAAAAGTCATAGATGAAAAAGATATAATTATTCCGATATAGTAAGTGTAATATATTTTTGGCGCATGACACAGTTGAAATTAACATGCCAACAGCTTGCAGAATAAACGAGATCATATACAAGGTCAATCAAAATTAAAAAATTATAAAGCTGACAGAAAAGAGGAAGTTAGGCCTATAGGAAGGCTGCACAAACAAAGTCAATCAATTGCAAACCTTTGCGTCGGGTTTTTCAACAGACGGTAGGCCTGCAGACATCTTGGCTTTTGGCTTTATCACAATCACTTCTTCTGGCGGCTGCCACCAATTTTTGTATGGAGAATCTGTTGAAAATTTAAAAAACAACATAAAACTAGCGGTCATAAATCAAACCACTTACAGCCATTAATAAGTAGAAAACCCGTTGCATTATTTGTAAAAAAAAGATCTAAGCTAAAAGTTCAGGAGTGAAATCTACCTTTGACTATCAGAGCATTGTCTGGAGCGATGTTGTATCTCAGTTGAAAAAGTAGTTCTGTAAATTTATCTGGCGCCCAGTAACGATCATCCCCCGTTTTCTCATCGGGTCTTTGGAAGAACCGGACGAATATGTACTCTCCGAAGATGGGACCCATGGAGCCAGGTGGAGGCCAGGACATCTTTTCCACCAACAGAGGAATTATCGGTTTACCCAGTGTCACTGCGAGATTGACCTGGAAATAAGGCAGTAGGGTAAAATCAGAAACTGCATTGAGAAAATAAGGTAAATGATAGAGCGCTGTGTTAAAAGAAACTGTTTCGTTCTGTTGCACACCTTCATTTGCAGGCAAGGGATGACGATCTTGAATCAATAGATTATTTGTTTAAAATTATTTTTATTTTCTTGTTGCCAAATACAGAAACTAGGCGTTTGTATGTGTTGAAAATCAATTCAACGTGAACAACGTTCTCAAATAAACATATACATGATAAAGACAGCAGTGTTTAGGGGGGCGCGGTGGTGTAGTGGTGGCGTCGTTGCCTTGAAGCCGGAAGGTTCGAGGTTCGAATCCACCTCGCCGCGTAAGGACCTTGGGCAAGTCCTTCACTCACAATTGCTCAGCGCTTCGGCGTGAAACTCCGATGCAGTGTCCGCTCTGCATTCGGGAGCGCCTCTGAGTAGAGAGAGCTTGAAGGGGCGCTATATAACAAGTACGCATACAAAACAAACAATATGCTCATATAATGGAATTGCTAAATGGTATTGCAAAGAATTCTACAATCTACATAAACTGGAATGTTACAGTTTTACCTCTCTGTTGCAGTTTGGTGACTCCGCATATCGTTCGGTGACGCAGCAGACGATGACTTTAGCGGCGCGAATTCCGCTGTCAATCTTAGCGAACAGTTTATCTCCACCTCCCATCTGACCAATGTCCATCCAAGACGAATAGCCAGCCATCCCCAGGTGGCGCTTCAACAGCTTCACTTCCGGTTGATGAGCCCATTGGTAACTGAGGAAGACGGGAGGAGGTTGAGCGGGTTCCTCCTCGTCATCTTTTATGACGTGTTCTGCGTAAAGTTAGAACATTTCATATCTTATATTGTGGAAGATTGAATATTGAATGTTGTGGAATGTCAAATTAAGCTAATTAGACATGACCAGAGCTTACTGCCTAACTGTTTTTAACAAGGGACTGTCCACGCGTGAGTTAGACCTGTATGACATTATAAAATCTTCTTGATAGTCCACGTTAGCTACATCGGTAAGAGAGCTGGCAGCCGCGCGTCGGTGGAAGAGAGTGTGTATCACAGCAGACAACAAAAGAGATCTCGTGTAGATAACCTATACGTGAGTGAATGTCTGGCAAGATGCAGTTTACTTGATGTGAGTCTGCGTTGATCTTTAGAATTCAAGCACAATTACTAACCAACTGATTTGAGGGCTTTGTCGACGATGACGGAAGCGTCCGTGCGATCCATTTCGACGAGAGTCTTGAGAATTCCGTAAGTCGCCTCTCTGGTTTTGTGCGTGGCAAACCATTCGTCGAACATACTCAGACACGGATTCGGTTGAGTCGCCCAGTTTCGAATGTCTTCAGTCGAGTATCCGAGTCTGCTCGCCAACAGACGCCAGTCGTGATCTGCCTTCGCATTCAACATCTTCGCAACGTCCACCGACCACGCAGGCGCGTGACTCAGAGTCTGTGCATTTAAGAGAAGCTCTTGAAGTTCATATTCGATTAATTATCAGTATTTGCTAATCCAGTTAATGTTGCATTTGGAGCAATACTTGGACTAAAGTTAGTTCGCTTGTTTTGGCTTGACCATCGTAATATCCTACACTAACAGATAACACTTGTATAACCATAACCATAAAATTTATTATTGAACCCAAGCATCAGTATAATAATTATGGCATCGAGAAACAATTATGGTAGAAAAAGACTGACATCAAGGGATCAATTTCTTTCGTCTCCATGCCTTACCTTCTCAATCCGCTGTCACCATGGTTACAAAAAAATCGAACTGAACGCAGCGGTGTAGTGATGGGTCAAATTATATTAATAAAGATCATAAATAAACTCACCATATATAGATATATATATATATATAATTAGTATAAATAAACTTGCCTTGTGGTCTATAACTTCCACTTTCTCCACAGTTTCGTCCACAACGGTCTGTAGTTTATCCAGTTTTTGACCTTGTTTTGCGACGTTTCCTTTTACTTGTTTTATATCGTTTTTGTTTTCACTGACGTCCTTCGAAAGATTTCCAACGTTGTCTTCGGTCACCGTAACTCGTGAGTCCAGTTTATTGATATCTTGACGCTGTTCCGAGATTTCTCCAACGACTTTTTCGAGACTTTGAGAAAACAATAATAATTTAAGTTGTGGGTGTAGCCTACTGATGAATTTTAATGGCGTTCGTATTTTTTAAAAACAACTAATCTGTGAAGGTTACGGTCAAACACGTAGAAATATATTCTACACCTAATTCTGTAACCTCTCAAATTAATTGAAAACTTCCGCAGTTTTTATGGTTTATTGTTATGTTTGTATGTGCACTTGTAAAGTGCACTTGTTATAGCGCTACTTCACACTCTCTACTCAGAGGCGCTCCCGACTACAGCGCGGACACTGAATCAGAGTTTCACGCCGAAGCACTGAGCAGTTGCGAGTGAAGAACTTGCCCAAGGTCCCTACGCGACGACTTGAAGTGGATTCAAACCTGCAACCCTCCGGCTGCACCACCGCGCCCCACAATGTGAAGCAATGTAATGTAGGCCCTAATGTAATGCAATGTTATGTAATGCACGTCATCGAAATTTCTCAGCCTAGCACAGAATCTGCGTCAGAGATTTTCACCAGCGCCCACTGCAGCTCCTCACCTTTCTTTGCGCAGCTTTGTTGCAACCAGATACTTGCTATCTGTGGGTAACACAGACCGTGGCTTACTGGTTGAAATTTCCTTCTTTGAGCCGAAGTCAACTTTTCACCACCTTGTTTTCATTACTCTTTCATCGGTTTGGCAATGTTCAATAAGAAAGTAACATTTTTATAGCTCAACGAATCGTGGATGACTCTGGACAGCACACGCATTACAGACATAGCGTCCTTCTTACCCCTTTATCTCAACCTCTTAACCCTTCACCCACCGATGTGTTGGAGTATTTCCCATACCATTTAAACTTTAGCCGGTAAAGGGTTAAAGGGTTAAAGGTGCCGCCAATCAAATACAACTCACGTTCTGCCTTCAATGACGTCTATGGTTGCCTGACACATGTCTTTGAGGTCCGCTCGGTTGCGAAGCGTTTCGAGGAGCTTTCTATGTTCTCCGAGAATCTTCGGACAGTTGACCCCGATTGTTCGCATTGCGCCTATTAAGCCAATCTGGAATGGCCCGCTCGTCTGTTTCTCCACTCTATCTGCAATGGCCTTTAGATATTTGCGCTGATGTGCCTATGGATGAGAAGAAATTAGCAGAAATGCAGCGTTTTGTTGATAAAATATGTCATACCACAATATACACTTTGGTCGACAAAGAATTAAATTGCCTATAATTATTATGGGCATAATTATGATTTATGGTTGATTTGACGTAGTCAGTAACAGGGCTGCTTTTAAGGAATTTTTAGAACTGCACAACCTCTTCTTTTCATTCCCAGCCTCCATGGTAAATTACTTCCAATCGGAGGACAACGACCATTTTCTGCTAGTTTTAACTGTACAGAAGTCCTTCTACAACTGCACAAATCCATTTAGAACTGCACATTTTGTGTACAACTGCACGTCAAAAAGCCCTGGTCAGTAAATATTAACAGCACATGCAGAAGAATAGTTTTCTGACGAAACTATCTGTGGATCGGTGGAGCGTGGTGGTGTAGTGGTGGCGTCGGTGCCTTGGAGCCGGAGTTTTCCAGATTCGAACCACCTCAAGTACCCGCGAAGGGACCTTGAGCAAGCCCTTCACTCACAAAATTATTACTCTTACGGAACTTGAGAAAAATTGCCTCCTTGTACAGAATCCTATTTTCTAAACAAATAAAATGTTACAATATCTGATCTTGGCTCTAGTTTCGCTAGGTAAAGGAGCAAGTAGTAGTAGTAGTAGGCTATATTCGTTTAATTTCAAAAACATTCAGTGCGACATACCGCACTAAGTTGCAGGTCAGAGATGTAAAATTATACACAGAAGTAATAATAAAGCTACATTTGGTTCCCTTTTGTTCAAGCATAAAGATACCTAAAGCGACAAATAGGCTATTTTCGCAGCAATGGACAGCTATTTCTTCGGACGAAATCACTTGTTCCTTCCTCTCTCTCTCTCTCTCTCTCTCTCTCTCTCTCTCTCTCTCTCTCTCTCTCTCTCTCTCTCTCTCTCTCTCTCTCTGTCTCTGTGTCTCTCTGTCTCTCCTTCTCTCTATACCCTCTCCCCTCTTCTCATTTCGTCCGTCTCCATCCCTTACCTCCTCCATCCATATCTAGGTCTATATGTTTCACAAATCGTGTAAGGTAGCCCATGTGCTTATGTTTTTAAAAATAAAACTCGCTCACCTCGTCAATGCATAGTTTGGTGAGGACCCCAGCGAACATCGATTCGGCATTTTCAGTCTGACACATTCCTTCAATTATCTCCTTGTCGTAGGGAATTATTGATTTCGGCTGCTTAGTTGCCATTGCGTCCAGAAACATGATGGCCATGTAAACAGCCGTTTTGTCCTTCAGCAGTTTCACCATCGTTGGAATCGACTCTTTCGGAAGTTTCTGGTGGTTCAAACATATTTGAACCAGTTTATGACAGGACAAACGAGTCCAATGATTAGGCTAGCTCTCATAATGTCGATTGCAATAAGAATCTCTTGAACGACAAATTCAGGGTGAGACAAGTTAATTTCTCGCTTTGAAAAAGGTAAAATAAACTTTATGTTCTTACAAATCCCTTCAACATAGAACATAGTCCTCAGATAAGTAGAACTCAACTTGCGAAATACGACGATATTTTAGAACGGGGTTACTGTTTTCGTTGCCGGTCGGTTTCATTTTTTGGCAGAGAGGGATGGCACACAGTGAATTACCAGCTGGCACAAAATGTTCTTGAATGCTGGGATATAAGTTTATTAGGCCTATATAGAACACTAAGCATTTCCATTGTCCACTCTGATTATATTTATCATTTAAAAGTTTTAAGTCATGCATCACACGCGGTAGGCAATTATTAAGATTTACAGGCTGCGCGTACTGGTCACTTTATAAGTTACTATGATCACCTGCCAGTTGTCATAGAAACCAATTCGTCCACTACATAGTTAGCCTACAACAATGGATTGGGTATAGTCACGGCACAACCGAACGATAACAGGAGATATTACAAGCCAGCATCGTCCACGACATTATTACGTTTCATATAGTATTCATGATATGAACTTAAACGAAGAATGGCTTTAAATGCACGAACATTTGAAAATCAACCTGCCTCTGGTGCTTTTTTAGCGACTTCAGTGAACAGCTGAACCAAAAGCATTTTGTACCATGAATCCTCATTCGTCTTCTCCAGGAATCGTGGTAACAGCGGATGAAATTTGTCGGGTTGACTCTTGTACATCTCGACCAGCTTGCCTGGAAATTAAAACCAGTAGGCGCCTAATAAAAGAGTGCATTTAGACAATAGTGACGTGCAACAAAGACAACGAGCATTGACTTTACAAAATCGCGTGCATTGCCATGGACAGCACGCTGCACGGAATCATAAAAATAATCAGTAGTCTGGAAATTTTTAATCTTTTAATCGTACCATATATGAACTGTAGATTTTATTAAGGCCTGCGTTAGATTTAATTAAATAAAGTATAATACGACATTTTGGACTTTGGAACATACTCGCGAGCGTTGCTTGCTTTCCTTGCAGAAACTGCTCCAGGAGTTCGTCGGTCTGATCACCAACAAGGTCCGTATGTTCGGCCATTGCTGTAACGATGTAGTTGGCATCTCGCTGGAGAGTTTCATCGCCACATTCCCACAACTCACGGATACTGGCCATCATCGGTTTCACAAGCTCAGGAATCGTACTACCCTATAGAAAATCAATCGATCAAAGAAAATATGTAACGTAGTATCGATCAAGTAACTGACATGGAATAATAATTACAAGAATTCATTACGATTACATCATATATGGAAAATATATAGGCCTAGGCCTACAACTATCTAAAGTATAGTATTATTATTATAATGTATGGTTGTATATATAAAAGTATGTGTGCATAACCGTATATATATATAATATAGTCTATATTAATAGGCCTATTTACGTGTTTCATTTTACGTGTTTATCAGAGTAGCCTCAATTAGAATAAGTAATCACCTAAGTTCACGACCTGCGGTTGTGCGTAACAGAGATGGCGATGGCGCGGTGGAAGAAATCGAAATTCGTGGAATTCTATGCCCCGTAAAACGCTAATACGGCTACATCGCGGTTTTATGGTGTATACATAGGACCTGTAGGTCCTATATACTGTCTCACTTAACCCTATGCCTACTTAAGTTTCTGGTATGCTGTTATCTATAGGTTATAGGCTTAAAGATATGCCTAGGCTATATATTTATGTTATGATATAGGCCCCCTAGTGATTCCAAGAGATTGAATGACTGCAGGAATGAATTTATAAATCAGAAAAGGAATCAGTCATTTAACAAAGTAGACCTAACTAATTAATGAGTTGTTGACTGCATCGATGCAATGAGATTATCGCGACACTTCAGACACAACTCAAGTAAACAGTTTCGTCTTGCTTACCGCGCTTAAAAAGTCTTCCATGGTAGACTTGAGCATGCAATAGGAAATTGTCATCTTGCTTGGGTCTTCAGACCACTGGAAGTCCTGCTGGGCGCAGAAGTTGAATGTTTCGGCAGCGTCGTCGAGAGCTTGCAAGTGTACCTTCTTTCTGCATCGAAAATCAGAAAGCCGCATCAGTGTGAACGCATTGATCTAATTTGAAACTTAAAACAGGGATTAGATTTTATGGCAAGAAAAAAAAATTTAATGTCAACTCCAGAAAATCAGTGCGCATATTCATTTGTAGCCTACTAGGAGCAGGACGATTTTTCAAAAGGGAGAATAAGTTAGATCTATAACTGCACAACCTCTTCTTTCCCCTCCCATCCTTCATGGTAGATTACTCCCGAGCAGCGGCGCCCGCAGGCGTAGGCTACGCACTTACGCAAGTGCGTACAGCAGCGGCGCCCGCAGACATACGCACATAGGTAAGTGCGTACAGCGCGATGACCCAAAAGGTATGTTTTGGGAAATTTTTTGGTTGATGACTAAAAAAAAAAAAAAAAAAAAAAAAAAAGGTCATGAGTTTTTTCGGCGGATAGAAAAGGTATGTTTTGGGAAATTTTTGGGTTGATGACTAAAAAAAAAAAAAAAAAAAGGTCATCAGTTTTTTCAGCGGATAGACGAAAAATTTTCCCTGTTCGGCCCTCTTCGAAAATTTCTGTGCGTACAAAAAAAAATCCTGCGGGCGCCGCTGCTCCCGAGTCCCAAACGAATGACAGTACGCTAACCTTTTAACCATTTCTAACTGCAAAGAAGTGCTTCTACCATAGGCGTACGAGGCGGGGGTCCAGGGGGCAAATGCCCCCCAAATTTCGGGCAAAACTGTTTTTCGGGCAAGCAGACACGAGATATGACTAAAAAAGGTCGTCAACTTTTCGGGCAATTTCGGGCAAGTCTGTTTTTTCGGGCGAGCAGACCGGGAAATGACTAAAAAAACGGTCGTCAACTTTTTCGGGCAGAAGTTAAATCTGTGCCCCCCCCCCACTGCTGAAATCTCCCATACGCCTATGCTTCTACCAGTGCACAAAACCATTTAGAACCATTGCACATTTTGTCAGGAATTGCACGCTAAAAAGTCATGCTTAGAGAAGAAATTTAACAAATGCACCGTCAACTCAAACTAGTCTTTGATTTAAGTTGGCCTATAGCATAACAGGAATTAGGCCTATCTATAGCTCTGCTGAATTTGACGTTTCTAGCTTCTTACCCAGACTGACTTCGGAACATCATGGGATAAACCATTACGAGATTCGTTCCGATCCAGGCACTTTCCGAAACATCAGGATTGAATTTAACTGCGTCCTTTACCAGCTTTACAGTCTCCACGACGAGATCCGGATGATCCTGTTGTAGAAATTACAACCTTAGTATACGATAATCTTTGATTCTTGTCGTTGCTTTATTAGTGATTCACTAATCGTCTGAGTTAACCCTGGAGTCTCCCAAGAGTTTACTAGCCAATCAAATCTCGACGTTACAATACAACATCCAATATTATGAAGAAGGAATTCGTATGAAATTAGCGACACACATCAAGGTTAAACAATTTTTATATGTCGATTGCCAAATAACTTTATGCACGGGTGGCCTAGGCCCTACAGCCTTTAAATGGCGCAACTCAAATTCTTATGCAACCCTTATTGCTGTTTAATTTGATGCTATATCGAACGATGACTCGTTATATATATATATATATATATATATATATATATATCGGTAGCTGCATTGATAGAGCATGAGACATACTAGCCATGGAAACTGCGTGATGAATGGCAAAGCTGTGTTGTGTATCGGTGCATCTGTGTATTTGAAGGTTTTAAATGCCGTCCGTATCACTTCATACAGCTTCTTCGCGTGTTTCCCAAGAATCTGATTTCCTCTAAACACATGCAAATTAGTCTACATTAAATTTTCGCGTGGTAAAACTTGCATCACAATTTACTTGGACCTTGGTCAGAAAAAAGAAAAGCTATAGCTAGCCTATCACCTGACTCGAATTTGGCAGTTTGTTGGTATCTGTTTGTGTATCGATGAATTACATCTGATATGGAAAATTGTGTGGCTGCATGGTGCTTATGACTATTTACTAAGCCATTTCAATTCAATTCAGTTTGTCTATAGGTCCCATAAATAGACAAAAAATAATACATTCACAATAAGTATATGTAATGATTAATATTGCAGTTGGCAAGTGTGATGGTATACACCGCACATTACTGCGTGTGCTAGGAAGCAGTAGGCTTCCCGAAGGTAGTGATCCTGCTTATGGGGCCTACATGTATTTACCGAAAACATGCTCATTAGG
>OX457052.1:23557155-23792155 GCA_949752735.1 Lumbricus terrestris | reverse complement strand
GGTGTCTTAAATTGGCTTCCATGCAGAAACGGAGAAAGCTCGAAAGAACATGGAAAATTTTCTTTTATGCTCTTCACTGTATAGGCCTCTTTTACCCGCAAAAAAATCTAATACCCACGACACCTCGAAGCAACCAAGAATTCAATTGTTACCGATGGTTCTTTTTACAATCATATTCTGGCCATGAACCGTGCAGATTCCTTATTTAGCTTTATCCTAACCTCAGTAACGCTCGCCTGTTCCATAGGCTATTAGTTAATTTCGGGGTTTTTCAAATACCTAAAACACACCCCTATCTACAGCCGTGGAAAAGACCATTTCATGTGCTGATTCAGCCTCCAAGAGCCACAATATTCTAATGAGTAGCAATACTGGAGCCCCGGTAGAGTAATGGATAACGCTGGCGTAGAGAGCAAGAGGTAACGATCGAGTTCTATCCCCCGTTAGGCGGAAGTGCTTTGTAGGCTGCTATTAGCGCCGATTATTGCAGGCTGTCTGCTCAGTTGGTATAGTTAAGATTTACATGTATGTATTCTGTAATCTGAGTTCCTGTAAACTGTTCCAACTGCATAATTGTACACTGTAACCGGTTGCGGTGTGTCAACCGGATTGTTGAATAAACGAAAATTAATTATTGATAGGCCCCCTTAATCTCACCAACTGCCTGTCAACACATTTCTGCTTAATCGGGTAAGACAGCAGAATGGGCAACAGCTAGCATACTCATCATGCTAATGTGAATTACGAATATCACATAACATTACGCATTTCGTGTCTTACATGTATCTAGATAAACACCTTGTTGCTGTGTAGGGCCTAGGCCTACTTAAGCTAATGATATTTCATTGTTGACACTTGACACCATTTTCTCCGCACTCTGGTAACTTAGGCTATAGGATGTAGGCCTGTGTTACTATAAATGAATAGATATGTACGTGAGATCAATTATTTCATCACTAAAAGCACAATTTCTCATTCGCGTGTAATGGCCTGCGTTACAGTGTTAAACACTAAACTATTCGTGTTTGTTGTGTTTATTAGACCCAGAAGTCTCTGTGAAATCTTGCTGTAGACAACAGTTACCAATACATCACCACCTTTCCCGAAAGCCGCCTAAAATACGCCGAAACACCAGCGTCTATAGATTCCACCGTTCAATGCCATCAAGCTTCTGGATTTCTTAGTCAAAAAGCTAAGGCCTTATCGACGCTTATTCTAATCCACTGGAGCTGTTATTATTATGGCGCTGCATAAACGCCAGAGATTAGTCCAGCGGTAAATAAAAACAATAATGGTAATGACGTCATCAGTTGATATCGTTGCTCGTCGCTCGAAATCATAATTATCGTCTAAACTTCCTTCATAAATATTTAGAAAATTTAGCTGTTTCCGTCACCGTCAGCGTACGATTTATGCATCTTTTTCGAAATCAGCAGTTTGTGACTCCGAATATCGTATTCGCTAAAGACGACCCATTCAGCAAACAAAGTAATTATAGATTTTCTCGTCTTTTCTCGGCGTCTTTAAAAATTTCGACGACAGCCGTTTAGGCCACGTGACGGTCGCCAATGGCAACGTAATGTTTTAAGAGTCGGCTGATAGAATTGAATAACCGAGAATATCTGAAGACCAAGGAAGAATCCTTGTCTGAAGACGTACATGATTATTACAGCGCAGAATAGATAAAGAGCAGCCAGAAGTTTAACTAGACCATATTTCGATGGCATGATATATATAATTTTTTATACGCTTTAATTTAAGCCCTCTATTCTGTGATTATTGCCAGGCCAATAATATGCGTCGACTTTTCTCGTTTTCAACTGATTGCCAGTTTCAATGGGCGTCACGCTATTATAAGCTGAACTATTATTATTACAGTCTCCGTGCACGGACTGTAGTGATGATGATTATGATGTGATGATTATAGCACTATCTAGGCCTACATAGGATGTAAATATCAGTTACGTTAACTATAGTAAGCATATAATTTTTTTTATAAGACGTTACCATTAATTTGAATTTTGACGCCTTGTTGCGTATTGTAGGCGTATACTATACGTGTTTCCCATGCTGTGGGTCATCCTTTGTGCTTCCCTGCAGAACTGTTTTTTATGAGATGGCGCTGCATTCAGTCATCCGACAAACGACTGGAACCGGTTACAGAAGACCGACTCCACCGTCAGCAGCAGCAGCAGCAGCAGCAGCAGCAACCCCCATCTCTCTCAGATCATTGGAAGCCTGCAGCAATGCGTTGACTGGGTTGACATAAAACAAGCAAGTGGCTGACCTGAATTTAGCAGCTTTTCATCTTTCGCATTCAAAATTCATTCGTCCATTCATTCATTCGTTCGTTCATTCGTTCATTCCATGACATGGCTTATCGACAACAGTAGGCCTATACCAGTAGGTTACTAAATTACTAGCCTGTATCTTTGTAACTGGAAAACAATCTCAAGTAAGAATATCTGGGTAGTTGTTATGCAACTGTAGGTGCATAACGACTATCTAGAATCTAGAACAATGGACTGGTGAAGTAGGTACCGGTACCGATGTTGCACAGGCCTACTATAAAGCATCGATGTTCTCAACATGTTGGTCGTGACCACCACTGACGATTAATTTTGCCAGATCGGTTGAACCCTTCAGAAATTTTCAACAGATGTAATAGCAACTTCTATACTTAGACCTGCTACACCATTATCATATTAAAATAAATTTTAAATTGTTCCTTTCCAATGATTCATTCGATAGCCTAGACTGCGGCAGCTAATTAAATTTTTGCCAGTTTAGTTTTCAAATCTAAACTCCACTTTTACTATTTCAATAGTAAATAAAATGCAGTGAAGGGTGCAACTTAATTAATCAATTTTCTTGTTTGGGTCGTCACAACTTTGGAAATATTACCAGCATGTCGACGCACTAAAAATGCTGATACTTGAGAACCGCTGTTCTATAGAACAATTAATTGTTAATCTGTTTGTTGCTTTCCGTTGTCGGTGGAGCGATTGCTGAAACATTTTCTTTCAAGATCGCCCGTCTTCGGGTGTTGCAAGGAACCGTCAGGCGAATTGTCATCAATCGGAAGGTGGCGATTCTTTCAACTGGAACGACATCTGTCCCATATCGTGCAACTGCAAACTGTTACTGTTTTTGCGACGCTATCATATCAAGGATGATTAGTGTTGCCCTCCTCTTTTCTCCAGGCTTGGGACTGGCACTGCGAAAGCACGAGCAGTGGCCGAGTTCCATCTACCATAGTTGCAGCACCCGCGTAATATCTAGAAGGTTCTTATGGGGATATCCATAAAGCGGAAATACAGTGATCATTTAACAGAGATGTTAGTTAAGTCATTTAAATCATTCGTAAAATGTGTTGTTGCATCTAGGCCAACTATGATACCAAATGCATTGCAATGCTAAACCTATCTGGTGTGTTGTGTAGTTGGGATGATGTTGCCGTTCAACTGCGTCTTCAGTATCGCGAAGATCCTTCATCGTGAAGATTCGACATTCGTCGACAGATGGCGCCTCTCGTGGATGGATTGACGAGCGACACCTGCCAACAGCTGTAAGTTATTGAAACCAAGTTTAAGAATATCTAAGCAGTAGTCTTGGAGACCCCTCTCCAAACTCAGCCACTACATTACTCTGACAGAGACAGTCCCTGCATGTCCTGCATGGGTGAATAATGGCTGACGCTTACAATCTTTGTTATCACAACTGAGTGTCGTAAACCTGAAGCTATAGTTGCTACCTCACTCTATGCAGGGTGAGAATTGTCGGGGGGTTGGGGGGTTTCGACCCCCCCCAGTCTTTCTTAGAGCCCCATGTTAAAGTATGTTTTTACACCCCAATTCCAAGTGGATAATGGTCCAACCCCCCCCAGTTATTTTTCCACAATTCTCACACTGACTCTATGACTTCTACTGAAATTACTACTAGGCTACACAACTTTGTTTATGTAGAGGAAGAGGAAGAAGTGGTTTGAAGATTGGGCGGCATGCTCTCCCTGGATCGTCTCAACCCTCTTTTTCTAGACAAATAGACCTAGGAAGAATGAAAGTTGAGGGATGAAGCCATGATGGATATTATTGAAGTGAACTTATGGTGCGTAATAAAAATTAATAATTCGGGATGACTGTGAACAAAGTATTGATCGGTATAGGTGACTCGTGAGCAAAACTGCTAACTGGTATTAACAAACAGAATGCATGATGGTAAGTTTACCGGAGAAGTCGTGGAGAATAAAGGAATTGGTATTGGGCGTCAAAATAATTGATGAAGGATTTCGTTGAAGAAAGAGGCAGATAATTCCGAGGCGATGTGGAATTGGAGATGGCGGCCTTGAGTTGAACAGAAAGTTGCCCCAAGTAGATGAATTACAGAAAGGGTTTATATTCTTAAGACAAACGGAGCGAGTGCTTCAAGAAGTTGAATTATAGGCTATGAAAGGGTGATTTTGCAATTAAGCGGATCGAGAGAGCCTCAAGAAGTTTAATTATAAAAAGTGTGGCCTTTAGTCGAGCGGAAAGAACCCAAGGAGTTGAGTAGGCTAGTAGGAAAGGGTTGCCTTAATTTGAACGAAAAGAGTCCAAGGAGTTGTGTAGTAAGAAAGGATTGCCTTAATTTCAGCGGAGAGAAGTCCAAGGAGTTGAGTAGTAGGAAAGGGTGGAACACAGGTCTAAAGAAGTTATAATGTGTAGGAAACGGTGACCCCAATGTCCTGATCTATTGAATTAATATCTTTCTTCTGTGTTATGGATGTTTCTCTTTCTCTCTCCCTCTCTCTCTCTCTCTTTCTCCATGATCTTTTAAAGTTTTTTAGTCATTATTCGGCTATTGAGAGTTTTCGTCATTTCAATGCGAAAATGGATTACAAATGCTAGTCCCTATAGGATACTAGGAAGTATGCAAAAATAATTCTGCGATTTTTACTTCCCTACTATTTTCTATCGATCTAAATAGCTCTGTTAAGGCCCATACTTAAATGTATAAAAGCTATAGAACTTGAAGTTGAAGGTGTTGATAAATTGCAGAGGCCATGGCAGATACTAGTCCGGCAGTTTTGGCGCGGTCCGTCCTGCAGTGGCGGCCAGCGACTTGTCCGGCAGTTTTGGCACCGTCCGTCCTGGCGGCCAGAGAAGTCCGGCAGTTTTGGCACCGTCCGTCCTGGCCACCGGTCAGCTCTGTCGGCTCTGGTATCTGACATGGCGCGCTGGCTGTTGACTGGTACCTGGTTCCGGCAGCGATCGAAGGACGACTGCAATTCCGGAGAGGAGCGACAAAGACGATCCAGTTGACCGACCCTCTTGGAAGCACTTATAGGTTTGTTTGAGTTGCTCTGAACATCAGACATATCTGATGTATGCCTATTGGCTGCAGTTGATAAAATCGCTATTTCGTGTGAAGATGCTAGGTCAGCGTTTCCCAAACTTTTTTAGCCACGGAACTCTTCGCGTCCTAATATCTTCTGGCGGAACCCCAATCCCAACTAAACGCATTGAATCACGCAGAACGCACGGGAAGCAAAGCCTACAAATAATTATAAGCCGACATACCCAAATACACTAAATTATAGAAAGTCAATTCTTTTACAATATCATGAAAGATTAAATTGCAATGCTTTCAAAACCACGATTTGTAGATCCTACTGAGATCTGATCGAGTATGCCTTAAATGCGAAGGTTCGTTGGAATTCTGCTTCATTCGCGAATGGAGCGTGTGGAGGAAGAGAGCGAATTGGAGGGTGTGGAGGAAGAGAGCGATTGGAGGGTGTGGAGAAAAAGAGCGAATTGGAGGGTGTGGAGGAAGAGAGCGAATTGGAGGGTGTGGAGGAAGAGAGCGAATTGGAGGGTGTGGAGGAAGAGAGCGAATTGGAGGGTGTGGAGGAAGAGAGCGAATTGGAGGGTGTGGAGGAAGAGAGCGAAATGGAGGGTGTGGAGGAAGAGAGCGAAATGGAGGGTGTGGAGGAAGAGAGCGAATTGGAGGGTGTGGAGGAAGAGAGCGAATTGGAGGGTGTGGAGGAAGAGAGCGATTGGAGGGTGTGGAGGAAGAGAGCGAATTGGAGGGTGTGGAGGAAGAGAGCGAATTGGAGGGTGTGGAGGAAGAGAGCGAATTGGAGGGTGTGGAGGAAGAGAGCGATTGGAGGGTGTGGAGGAAGAGAGCGAATTGGAGGGTGTGGAGAAAGAGAGCGATTGGAGGGTGTGGAGGAAGAGAGCGAATTGGAGGGTGTGGAGGAAGAGAGCGAATTGGAGGGTGTGGAGGAAGAGAGCGAATTGGAGGGTGTGGAGGAAGAGAGCGAATTGGAGGGTGTGGAAGAAGAGAGCGAATTGGAGGGTGTGGAGGAAGAGAGCGAATTGGAGGGTGTGGAGGAAGACAGCGAATTGGAGGGTGTGGAGGAAGAGAGCGATTGGAGGGTGTGGAGGAAGACAGCGAATTGGAGGGTGTGGAGGAAGAGAGCGAATTGGAGGGTGTGGAAGAAGAGAGCGAATTGGAGGGTGTGGAGGAAGAGAGCGAATTGGAGGGTGTGGAGGAAGAGAGCGAATTGGAGGGTGTGGAGGAAGAGAGCGATTGGAGGGTGTGGAGGAAGAGAGCGAATTGGAGGGTGTGGAGGAAGAGAGCGATTGGAGGGTGTGGAGGAAGAGAGCGAATTGGAGGGTGTGGAGGAAGAGAGCGATTGGAGGGTGTGGAGGAAGAGAGCGAATTGGAGGGTGTGGAGGAAGAGAGCGAATTGGAGGGTGTGGAGGAAGAGAGCGAATTGGAGGGTGTGGAGGAAGAGAGCGAATTGGAGGGTGTGGAAGAAGAGAGCGAATTGGAGGGTGTGGAGGAAGAGAGCGAATTGGAGGGTGTGGAGGAAGACAGCGAATTGGAGGGTGTGGAGGAAGAGAGCGATTGGAGGGTGTGGAGGAAGAGAGCGAATTGGAGGGTGTGGAGGAAGAGAGCGAATTGGAGGATGTGGAGGAAGAGAGCGAATTGGAGGGTGTGGAGGAAGAGAGCGATTGGAGGGTGTGGAGGAAGAGAGCGAATTGGAGGGTGTGGAGGAAGAGAGCGAATTGGAGGGTGTGGAAGAAGAGAGCGAATTGGAGGGTGTGGAGGAAGAGAGCGAATTGGAGGGTGTGGAGGAAGAGAGCGAATTGGAGGGTGTGGAGGAAGAGAGCGAATTGGAGGGTGTGGAGGAAGAGAGCGATTGGAGGGTGTGGAGGAAGAGAGCGAATTGGAGGGTGTGGAGGAAGAGAGCGAATTGGAGGGTGTGGAGGAAGAGAGCGAATTGGAGGGTGTGGAGGAAGAGAACGATTGGAGGGTGTGGAGGAAGAGAGCGAATTGGAGGGTGTGGAGGAAGAGAGCGAATTGGAGGGTGTGAAGGAAGAGAGCGAATTGGAGGGTGTGGAGGAAGAGAGCGAATTGGAGGGTGTGGAGGAAGAGAGCGAATTGGAGGGTGTGGAGGAAGAGAGCGAATTGGAGGGTGTGGAGGAAGAGAGCGATTGGAGGGTGTGGAGGAAGAGAGCGAATTGGAGGGTGTGGAGGAAGAGAGCGAATTGGAGGGTGTGGAGGAAGAGAGCGAATTGGAGGGTGTGGAGGAAGAGAGCGAATTGGAGGGTGTGGAGGAAGAGAGCGAATTGGAGGGTGTGGAGGAAGAGAGCGAATTGGAGGGTGTGGAGGAAGAGAGCGAATTGGAGGGTGTGGAGGAAGAGAGCGAATTGGAGGGTGTGGAGGAAGAGAGCGAATTGGAGGGTGTGGAGGAAGAGAGCGAATTGGAGGGTGTGGAGGAAGAGAGCGAATTGGAGGATGTGGAGGAAGAGAGCGAATTGGAGGGTGTGGAGGAAGAGAGCGAATTGGAGGGTGTGGAGGAAGAGAGCGAATTGGAGGATGTGGAGGAAGAGAGCGAATTGGAGGGTGTGGAGGAAGAGAGCGATGCATTCTCTTCCTCCATACCCTCCAATCGCTCTCTTCCTTCACACCCTCCAATCCACCCACCGTTAGCTGAGCTCTCTTTCTCCACACTGTTTTCTCTTTTTGATCTTCCTTTTTCGATGTTTTTTTGGCTTAAACTGCTGTCACTTAACCTGTTTTGCTTTAGCTTGCCCATGTTACCCCTTTCCAAAAGCTGCTGTATTGCAGTAAAAATTTTCAAAGAATTTCTTTTCTCAACTTCTCGCGGAACCTTTGTGCTCGCCCCGCGGAACCCTTAGGCTCCGCGGAGCCCACTTTGGGAAACACTGTGCTAGGTATTGGTATTCAGATCATGGTATCGATCAGACGAATGCTTCTGCTTTTGAACTTTCTCCTTCTCGTCTACTAGTTCTGTTTGCCCAACTGTTTTCTGTATTATTTTATCCTTCTATCTATCGCTATTTGAACTTTAGTCGGATCTCTTTCAACTTGCTTTCCCATGTCGTGGTTTTCTTCTGTCTGTTCGGGTTTTATTGTCTTCTGCATTTGTATTTGGATTAGGAGTTTAGTCTGTGATTCGACTTCAAACGAACATCGATTGATGGCTTTGCAGATGAAAAATATCGGCGCTATTATAGTTATAATTCAGGTTTGAATACTTCAATTACTTAGCATTCTTGTTAAATGATCACTGTATTTCCGCTTTTAGTAGGGCCTACATTCTCCGGTTGTCTACAGGGCCGTAGGGGAATGTTTTGGGTGCTTGAACACCCCCAGAAATGAAATAGTGTGTGTGTTTGGGTGTGCGCGTTATACTTTGTAGGCAGTTTTAAAGTAGCGTAGGCCTACAAGTACGTGTTTAGGCTGTAGACCAATACATTTTTATTTTAGAACTATAATTCAAGTCAATTTAGATTGAATCGTCAATTATCTCTTTTTGAGACATCAGGGTAACGGTAACCAAGAAACCTATTGGCTATTTATAATACTGTGCATGATGTGGAAAATTGTGGTATGCATATAATTATATACTGCGTTCATGATTCTTCATACCGCTTTACATTCTCGTATCTATGCAGTGCTAACTACCGTACACTTGCTCTGCAAAAAACTATAATTATATAGCGACAGTCCAACTAGGTCAATAAATTTCGGTTGTTTTGTTGTTTTGTCTTGAGTCTCTTGACTATCAATGTACATTGAACAATTGATTATTGATTATTGACAGCGTTTAATATTGACATTAATAATTATAAAGTGAGACTTAGGAAACTCACCAGGTGAATGGGTTTTTCAAGTCAATCTAAGATGGGCCTCATGTGGGCAACCCATGCCTACCAGCCCATTTATTGCCCACCCAACATGTTGAAAATTAAAGAGGTCAGTTAATGGACTTTTCAAGTTAATCTAAGATAAGATTCATGTGGGTAGCCAATGACCATGAGCCCAGATTACCCACAGCCATATGTCGAAAGTTAACGTTGTCGGTTTATTTGCTTTTCAAGTCAATCTAAGATGGACTTCATGTGGGCCGCCCATGCCCATGAGCCCCTTTTTCGCCCACCAAAATGTTAAAATTAAAGAGGTCGGTTAATGGGCTTTTCATATCAATCTAAGCTGAGCCTCATGTGGGCAGCCCATGCCCATGAGCCCACTTGTTGCACACCAAAATGTTGGTTTTTAAGCAGGTCGGTTAATGGGCTTCCCACCTCAATTTCAGATGGCCTTCATGTGGGTAGCCCATGCCCGTGAGCCCACTTGTTGCCAATTGAAACATATAACGTCACAATTTTTTGTTAATGGGCTTTTGATTTCAGGCCCAGGTGGGCTCGATGTGGGCAACCCAAGTCCACCAGCCCATGCATCTATTTCCCACCTCAAATCCGGATATTTGAAAAGTGAGTTTTTACTCTCTGACCTCAATACTATTATGGGTTCGATGCGAGCACCTCAAATTCATGAGCTAATTTGTCACCGAAATCGAACTTTATTCGGACAATGGGCTCCTCATGTCCTGCCCAGTTGGGGCGAATATGGGCTAGCCCATGAGCCCACATAATTTTGAGATGGGCCCTGTATGGGTATGCTGGCAGGGTGACTCCTCCTGTGATCGAATATTGTTCATCGATTAGCTTCCGTTTAGCTATATTTGACACATAACTCCGATGCAGTATTCGCACGCTGTATTTGGGACTCAGGAGCGCCTCTCAGTAGAGATGCTTGAACGGGCGCTATAGAAATGGTGAAATAAATAAATAAATAAGATTAATATCGCCATCGTCCTTTCTTCTTACTTCGAACTGGCGGTACTATAATTTTAATTCACCTTTTTTTTTATTTTCCGCGTGTCGATGTAGGTTTCATGTACGACCCACAGAAATAGAAATTCGATGAAAAATATTTCCTCACGAAGTAGAAGCGGGATTTAGCGCGTGAGGGTCGGTTAGGGCTCAGGTTAGGCGTCGTGAGGGTCGGTTAGGGTTAGTTTTAGGGTTAGTGCAGTCATTCTGCTGGATTGATGAAGAATAACTTTCAATGTAAAATTGATGAAAAAGATATACTGACAAAATACAAACGGGATTTATCGAACAAATTCTTGTCTAAGCAGAAGCTGGATCGATTAAAATGGTTCTGGACAAACTAGAAGTTGGCGAAATTAAATCGAGAAAAAAAGGTGAATTAAAATTATAGTACCGAACTGGCTATATATATACTAGCTTTTATACCCGGCTTCGCCCGGGTTCCGTCAATTTTCCCCCCAAATTCTCCCACCCCCACCGCCACCCCCTCCACAACACGCCACCACATACTCCGACCTCCGCCGGTACGCCACCGTGAATTTTTTTTCGGGGAAAAATGTCCCTCCCAAATTTCCCCCGTCCCCACCCCTCCACAACACCCCACCACTAACTTCGACCTCCACCGGTACGCCACCCGTGGAATTTTGGTTTTTGTGGAAAAAAATCCCCCCAAATTTCCCCCGACCCCCACCGCCACCCCTCCACAACACGCCACCACTTACTCCGACCCCCGCCATCCGTGAAATTTAGGTTTTCGGGGAAACAATTCCCCCAAATTTACTCCCACCCTCCCCTCCACCAACCCCTCCACAACACGCCACCACTAAATCCAACCTCCACCCTCCCCCTCCACCAACCCTCCACAACACGCCACCACTAAATCCAACCTCCACCGGTACGCCACTCGTGAAATTTTGGTTTTCGGGGGAAAAAATTCGTACCCCCAAATTTCCCCCACCCCCCTCTCAACCCCCTCCACAACACGCCACCACTAACTCCGACCTCCACCGGACGCCACACGTGAAATTTTGGTTTTCTGGAAAAAATCCCTCCCCCCCCAAATTTCCACCCACCCCCTACCCCACCCCTCCACAACACGCCACCACTAACTCCGACCTTCACCGGTACGCCACCCGTGAATTTTAGGTTTTCGGGGGAAAAATTTCCACCAGAATTTCTCCTCCCACCATCCACCCCTACCCTTACACCCCCCCACTCTACTCCCACCCATCCCCCCCACCCTCCACAACACGCCACCACTAACTCTGACCTCCACCGGCACGCTACCCGTGAAATTTTGGTTTTCGGGGAAAACATTCCCCCCCCAAATTTCCACCCACACCGTACCCCACCCCCTCCATAACACGCCACCACTAACTCTGACCTCCACCGGTACGCCACCCGTGAAATTTTAGTTTTCGGGGAAAAAAAATTCCACCCAAATTCCCCCCCCCCACCATCCACCACCCCACCCTTACACCCCCCACTCCACTCCTCCCCACCCCACCCCTCGCCACCCACAACACGCCACCACTAACTCTGACTTCCACCTGTACGCCACTCGTGAAAGTTTGGTTTCGGGAAAAAACATTTCCCCCAAATTTCTCCCCCCCCACCACCCCACCTTCCACCATTCCCACCCCCACCACACCCAACCCCCTTCCCCACAACACCCCACCACTAACTCTGACCTCCACCGGTACGCCACCCGTGAAATTTTGATTTTCTGGGACGAAGTGTCAAAATACATCCGGACATCCGGACATCCGGACATCCTGACATCCTGACATACAAACGGAAGGACAAACTTTGAGAAATATATTATAGATATAGCCTACATCTAAACCTATAAAATCAAGTCGTTACATTTTAATGAACCAATTTTCTTCTTATCCACCTGACAGATTTTTCTCAATATTTACAAAAATACTTTTTAGCATCACCGGGGAACACTAGCGGGCTTCGCGATCCAAAAATCTTACCGTTTCCCGAGATTGAAACATTTCATTTTCCATCCAATCCTAACGCTGTGTTTAAGACGCCATTTTATTTGCTTTCAACCATATTTTCAACAGACATTGAAACCATCGATGATATAATTATTGATGATTGAAACCAGTACATTAATGACGTCACCGCCGATTTTAAAATTATAGCGCTTTGTGACGTTAATTAATATCTATACCGTATATGTATCACTAGCCTATTTAAGACGCAATAGTTTTCGCCGATCGGTTTTTAACGAACCAATAGATTTTTAACCTCATTTTTTTCGACGAGGGCAGGTCTTTTGACACGCGGTTTCGCAAAAATGCTGACTATAATAGCGCAAACATGGATGGGTGTGAGCTGGGTTGGACCGAAAATCTAAATGTCACGGGCAACGCTGGGCACTCAAAGTGGTTGGACCGGGTGGGGCCGATGGAAGAAGGCGAGGTGGGAATGGCGACCAGAGTGGGATCGGGTTGGGGCCGATGTAAGACGAGGTGAGAAGGGCGGCGTGGGAGCGGGGTCAGGGGTGGCTGGGAACTAAAAATCGAAATTTCCCGGGCAACGCCGGGTAGATCAGCTAGTATATATATATATTATATATACATTTTTTTATCTTTATTTTTTTCAATTGGTTTGTTGATCCACCAAAAAAACAAAGACAAGCAGACAATTTTGCTTACAGGATAGTACACACAGAGATTGATTGCGAGTTAACATTTGCGATGATATATGGACAGGTGAGCAACCAATACTGAGTGTGGCAGAACCAATAGGCTACCCGAAGGGAATGATCCCGCTAGTGGGGCCTATTTACCAAAAAATTCATTGTGGTAACAATAGAAAATAAAAAGTAGATGCAATATTAATTAATGGCGGTGCTTTTGAAAGCAATGAACAGTAGCAACGGGATACTTTCCCTCAAAACATATATCAAAAACATAATAATAAATAAACATGAGCATAGGTTAAATAAATAGTTCATTTTACATTTTTTAATGTGTACAAATGTATGCACGGATTTGGGTTTTAAACTGAGCGAGACTCCTGGATGCACGAATACTTTCCGGTATGTTATTCCATAAAAGAGGACCCTGATACTTAATAGAAAACTTTCTAGTGTTCGTTTTTGCAAAGACACTCATGTAGGCTCCATTATTTCTAATGCCTTTAGTATATAAGTTAGGTCTAAAATAGGATGAGAATGCAAGTGAAAGAAGGTTGTTGTCATACTTATACATAAATGTACTAGTTTGGATGAATTTAATTTGGGATATTTTTAGCACGTTCAATTGTTGATATAAGGGGCTAGTGTGAGCATTAAAGGAAGATTTAGTAATAATTCTTATGGCTTTTTTCTGCAGTCTATTTAGCTTAGTTAGGTGAGTGTCATATGTAGATGTCCAAATGAGATTGCAGTAACTTAAGTATGGGTGTATAAGTGTAAAATATAATGTTTTTAGTACATGAGGTGGAAGGAGATAGGCTATTCTGTGAATTATGCCTATATTTTTTGAATTTTTTTAAAATCTCTGCTGTGCGCAGGGGCGGATCCAGGGGGGGCCAATCCGGCCATGGCCCCCCCATTTGGAAATTTCTTTATTTTTTACCAGCTATTCTGTCCCGAAAAGTTGACTTCCCCCCCCAGAGTAGCTCCGAATGTCCGTGCCGCGCAGTGGCGAAGAAGGTCATCAGTGTTTCGGGTGGAGGCCGGATGGGAAAAGGTATATTTTGAGAAAATTTCAGGCTGATGACTAAAAAAAAAAAAGGTCATCAACTTTTTTGGCGGATGGAGACGGAAATTTTTTTCCCGGTTTCCCGGACCAAGACCCAAAATTGTGGCCCCCCCTCATCGAAAATTTCTGTATCCGCCCTTGGCTGTGTGTATATTCCATTTTAAGTGCTGGTCGATGTGTACACCCAAGAATGTAGATGACTATACTTGCGGTATTGATATATTATCAATTAGCAAGTTACTACCAGTTACTATACATATATAATATAGTTGGCTTATATATATATATATATATATATATATATATATATATATATATATATATATATATATATACATACAGGGTGGCCCATAAAAAGTGGGACCGCCTCGTTAAATCTTCTGTATTATATATTAAATTTATGTTTTGGGGGAATTTTTAAAATGTAAAATTATCCTTACTCACTAACTCAACGTGTGACGTCACCATTTCGTGAATTTCCGGTCGCCATATTTATAGTTTATGTCATTTTGTGCGCGCAGTGTTTATATAGCCTAATGACAAAAATAACAGCAGAAGATCGAATTCTCATTAAAAATTTGAGAATCGAAAAACAATGGGGAGCCAGGCGTATGATAACTGAGTTTCCAAATAAATTCTAGAGTAAAACAAGTCTTAAGACAAGGATTACTTCCGGATATTCGAGCGAGATGTAATCGTCAAAGCTGGACGCTGCAACAAGACGGAGCGCCGTCGCACACAGCAAAAAACACGATCGACTTTCTTCTTTGGGAGAATGTCACATTTATCGAACCAGACATGTGGCTCCCAAATAGTCCGGACCTAAACCTGGTAGATTATGCTATTTGGGGTGCCCTCCAACAAAAAGTCTACCTTCGTCGTAAATTTGCAACAATGGATCAACTGAAACAGGCCATTGTTGAAGAGTGGCAAAAACTCTCAGCGGTTTATAAACAGAAGCTTTGACCAGTGGCGCAGACGTTTAGAGAAAATTGTTGAGAACCGAGGAGGACACATTGAATTTGATTTCTGATTGTGTATGAATTAACATCTGGCAACAATTTACTTGTTTTTTATAGAAGAAAAAGTTTTAGCACGATTTATTATTTGGATTTATACTAGGCGGTCCCACTTTTTATGGGCCACCCTGTATATATAATTATATATAGTAGGCTACGTGTATTGTACCTGCAATAGCCGTAGAGTTAATCGGTCATAATTATAATATTACTAGCTGAATAACCCGGCGTTGCCCGGGAAATATAAGTTTTTGTCCCCAGCCACGCCTGACCCCGTTCCGACTTCACCATTCTGACCCCGCCTTCCATCGACCCCCGCGTTAAGGAGAAGTAACGAACCTCTCCGCTAGGTGTACAGGTCCGGTCGATAATTGAAGAGCAAAAACCCGTTATGTCCACGCGACACTGAGAAAAACGACTTTTTATGAAAAGATACTACCATTCAGCGCAACGTGCTTTTTTCATAAATTGTTCTTTGCCACTTAGATAAAGAAAGTTTTTTAAATCTACGCTTTTTTATTCGGATTATTTGCAGTTATATTCGCATTATTTACGTCCACAACATTTTTGCTGCGCGGTTTGGCGAGATGTGACGTTAAGATTTGAGCTCAAAATAATGACGTCATGAGTTTAGTGAACATAATTATGCCGTGTCTAATATATGGTTTTTATAACAGCGAAATTTAAAATATGGAAAGATTTTTGAATCGCGATCTTTATGATTTTTTCGTGTGGATCAGAAGAAAAAAGCCGAGAATAATCCTCGCAAATATTTTCGATAGAAGTAAATATCACGTGACCTCAAACCGTCATGCCATTGGCTGCAGTTCTCTGGTAGGCAATGGAGGCCTTATGGAGGCGATCAATGGGAATGGATTTTGAATCGCTTATCGCGTGCAAGTTTAAATGTTGACATCTCGGAACTTATAAAGTGAATTGGCAGCCGAAAATAGTGGCGTTTAACTCCAAATGTGGGTAAGAATCGATTGCAAAAAAAATTTTTAAACGAATCGCTGTAATTTCCGAGTAGGCCTCCGGGCAAAATTGGTGCATCCCACACACAGAAGGACAAACTTTCTGTTTTATAATTTAAGATTATGTACAGTTTGACAGCCCTGCAGTCATTAACAGTTGCCATTCACTCGCTTGGGGCGCCAGCAGAGCAAAAGGTAGGCCTACAGAACTTTCTAACAGCCCTGCCATACCACTTTTAGTGAGACTAACTGTAGGCTACACGCACACACTCAAACACTCTTCGTACGTAGTATATACACGCACACACACACACACACACACACACACACACACACACACACACACACACACACACACACACACACACACACACACACACACACACAGGTTTTTATAACATACATAGACCTACGTATATGCATCGTGCATGCATACATTGCATAGTGCATACATGCACACATGTATATTAAATCAATGCATATTAAAACGCGTTTATAGATATAGCAAATGTAGGGTATACATATTTATTAGATCAACACAATTGCATATATACATCATACATGTATACATATAGAGAACATAGACCTGCATAGTGCATACGACGCGTTTTCTTGTCTGCTTTTGATCCCATAAAATTATATTTTCTGTTGTTTCTGCCTCTTTGGCACAACAAAGGCGTTCGTACGCACACAGTAGACCTATGATATGTAATTGGACCTATGTATATCCTATATATATATATATATATAATTATGCATATATAATTATATATACATTTATACACATATATTTAAGTAAATAATTATTTGAAGGGGCAAACTCATCTTTAGGGATCAACTTCTAACAAGGCAACGAATAGCTTGGACAATACCAAAGACATATATATATATATATATTATTTATATATATATACCAAATATTTAAGTCCCCCATGCATTTGAGCAACGTATATTATCCCCGCCTGCATACCTAATTAGCCTATCATTCACTCTGAAGGTCTTAATACGAAATTTTCCTGTCACGGCAGCTCAAGCGTATTGAGGGCCTTTACATTGCAGAGATGATAAATTATATATACCACCGTCTAATATCATATATCCTATATATATATATAAATTATATATATATAGGCTACTACACCCGGATGTAATTCAAATTTGCAGTGGGCCTATACATTGCAGAGTAGGCCTACGCCTATTTATTAGGCTGCGGTGTTTTCTGAGTTTCCAAGGGCTACTGCTATCCGGCCTGTCTGCAGAGACATTAGGTCTAATTGGATGAAGGATGCTGTGAAATAGGGCTCTGTGTATACACGATCCTTTCAAAGTGCACTGACTGTGTATAGGCTAATGCTTAAACGAAGTAACACATCCTGCAGCACTTTAGGGCCTTTAATATGTGTGTACAGTGTACACCCTGCCTAAAATTTTCCTCGTATAATTATACACTATAATAGTTATCTAGGCTTTTGTTTTTGCTGAACTTTAACTGTACAGTGGTTTAGGTCCAGGATGCGACTGTGTACACGACGTTGCAAGCTCTTACACGGAGGTCTTTAATCGTTATTTTCCTCAAACGCTATACACGTAAAGAAATAATAATTATTATTTACTTAATAATCACAACATCGGGTAATACTTGCACGCTTGGTAAGTGATTCTTTGATTAATTATACCGAAGCATGTGAAGCAGTTGCATGCATGTATACTTATCTTATTATAGAGGCGCGACTATAGCAGAAAGAAGTCCTTATATATACGGAAGTATTGCTTGACTAGCTTTTCATGTCGTCCTTATTATGTCTAGCCTATAATTTTATATCTTCTTCCTGCAGCAGTGTGATCTCTAATTAATCTAATCTCTAATTTATGAAGCGCCACTCGAAATCCAAGCGCAGGGCACCAGCTTATTCACGAGCGCTGACTATACAACTGTAGCTATAGAAATTACGGTATATTTGTGTACACAATTTAGACGATTTGCACAGATTCCACGGATGAACGACTATAATTATGTAAGCCTTTGCATGCACGCGCCTGTAAAGAAGCTGGTCCGGCGATTTTTCGCTCTTTTGCTCGTTGTGGAAATTTCGAGATATATATAGGCTAAATTACGATTAGGGATCACGGTGAATTAATTAAGAAAGCAGCATAACTGCGTGTGTAGGCCTATAATTATGCTCCCCACATGTTCACTTGATATAGATTACGAAGACAAATAAATGCAGGCTACCTCTCGAAGGCTGTCGTTATTCTGCTAATTTATCATTGAGGGACTGATTTTTATCTATAGTAAATATAGGCCAACGTTACATGTGAAATCCTATAGGCCCTAGGGCAAAATATATAGGACGTGGGACTTCAGCCCTATAGTCTACAGCAGTGGTTCCCAACCTTTTTTGACTTGAGGGCCACTTTTTCTAAGTTGGAGGACACGAGTGCCACTTTTTCTTAGTTAAAGGACATTAGGGGGCCACAAGGTTAAAATTGTAGTAACTGAAAGCATATAAAATTGTTGTAATTGATTCAAAATATAATGTTTGATGTTATTTATCGACGTTAAAAGAAAATTATTTGCGATAGAAAATAATAATGTGCTCTATAGGCTATCCTGTCCAAATTATTAATTTTTCGTATATTTTTGATAATTCTTTGAGAGATGAGGGCCATTTTCTGAGACCTGGTGGGCCATTTTCTGAGGCATGGCGGGCCACTTTTGGCCCCCGGGCCACGGGTTGGGAACCGCTGGTCTACAGACTATACATGGATGTAGACCCTATAATTTTATGCTTGCGTCTGGCTATTTAAAAAGCGTCTTTTCACATGACCATCTGAAAATCCAGCAGATTTGTCTAAAGATGACTTGAAAATGTTTCTTGCAAAGCCTGTGACTAAATAATGCAAGCATACGTATATATGTTCGATGGTAGACTGTAGAATATTTTAATCGGTCTTAGAATTGTAAAAGAAAGACTTGCATAGCATATCTGACGTATTTTAGGCTATTAGCCTATGCATATGGGGGGGGGGGCGGTAGAGTAATGGTTAACACGCTGGCCAAGAGAGCGAGAGGTAGTGAGTTCGAGCCCCCGTTGGGCGGATTTGCTTTGTAGGCTGCCATTGGCGCCGTGTAATTACAAAGCTGTCTGTTCAGTTGGTAGTTAAGTTTAATTAAGATTACTGTATAACTTGTAAATGTAAAGCGCAGTGCGTCTTGCAGGCGTTTAATTAAAGAAAAAATATTATTATTATTATTATTATATTTGCTGAGTTTTATTGGTTAACGAAATCTATTGACTACAGTTTAACTGAGCAAATTGTCCTTATTGTCAACAGTTACTGTCAGCTAGCCTATATAGGCCTAAATATATACACACATTGTAGTGTACATATTATAGTACATTATGATATTCGTTTTAAATTTTTAATGCACGCCAAAAACGTCGATGACTCATCGCACCCAAACTCACGATGCGATAAATTACGATGTAGAAAGCGAGAAGAGAAAATGAATAACAATCGTCAGCTTATGGTCGCAGCGAAATTCACTTATATACCGTGAAGGCCTATATACACTGTATACAAGACCCTTGTTAATGTTCTAGGCCTATAATTAATCTACCTTGCATAAAGGGCCACACGAACGGTTGCATATGGGACCAGAAGTATAAGAACTCTGGCCGCTGGCTGTAGGTCAACAAAGGCTTATCATTTGCAGCGTGGGATTATCGTTAGTTATATATATCGGCAGCTTATAATCAGTGTAGGCCTATATTGCTGATAGGAAACCGAAATGACCGCTCCATCGAAATGACGCTATCAGACTTTTTCAGTAGGTGTTTACAATGAATTGGCTTGCCGACGACATAGGTTTATAGTCTAAAATGTTGAAACTCTTTGCTTGTTTATTTGTGGCTATGTCTGCCTCTGCCTCTGCCTCTGCCTCTGCCTCTGCCTCTGCCTCTGCCTCTGCCTCTGCCTCTGCCTCTGCCTCTGCCTCTGCCTCTGCCTCTGCCTCATTCAGTAGCCGCATCTATTTCCTTCCTAGAGTTTTGATCACACTATATAATATAGCCCTATTCAGTGGCGTAGACAAGGAAGGATTTAGGGGTTTAAAAAAACAATTGGCTTAGGAAAAAGTTTTTGTAAAGGTTATTTGTCCACTTAAATAAGAAGAAAAAAACCTAGTGTTTGTAGTAACAATTGTTTTTCTTGCTTTATTCCCTTTGTTACGTTATTCCCCTTGTTACGTTATTCCATTTTTATTTACTGTAATAGGCCTACCGTTGGGTTCGCTTAGATTTGAAGCCGTAAAAAGTGTAAAGTGAAGCGTAGTAAACAGGATAGGATTTGTGAAAAAGAGGTGTCTTAATCACGCAGCGCATCTTAGTGAGACGGTTATGTAGGCATCCATCCAGACAGATGCGCAGAGGTGCATGTGTCATTACCCGTCATGATTGTCAGGTGGACCTGTCATCACTTACGCAGCCCATGACGTAGCGTACTTGAACTTTGACCATTATCAATGCAAGTGTTTGGCTGGAGAAGCCCTACTAAGCCCTATCGCCGAGCGGATCGAGTGGTAAGTTCTTACAGTCTCGCGGGCCCGATGACCCACATATCCGGCAGATACAGGCTGCAGCGTACTACTTGAATCCCATTAGGCTATGCTATAAGCAAAGCCGAGAGACCTGAGAAGCTACGGTATATAGTGCAGGCTGATCTATGGGATACATTGGTACACTGCCGTGCGCGCGTCTGCATGAGCTAGACTTACTAGAGTTTCACAACTATGTATACGTACTGACTGTTGTAGGCTACTACGAATGTTGAGCTACGTTGCATAACTTGGCGTTTCAGTTCAGTCTTACGTGCTGTTTTATTATTATTGTAATAATATTATATCGTCTTCGGAAAGGAATCATATGCGGATCTTTGGATATCAATTCGCAAGGTGGGATGTCAACGTTTTAACAGAAACTATAATTATAACGGATGTCGTAAATAAAGACTAGACACTAAAAGAAACTTTACAAAGAGATTACAAACCGTAATCGTAATCTCCTAATTTCTAAAGCGCCACTGGAAAGCCAAGCGCGGGGCACCGGCTTATTCACGAGCGCTGCGTTGAGTTAGAAGGGTTGTCCGTGAGAGTAGTCCGTGGTGGTCCGGGTCGAGTTACCATAGGATCAGGATCAGGATCAAATGCGATGAGTCAAAAGGGTTGTCCGTAAGAGTAGTCCATGGTGGTCCAGTAGTCCATGGTGGTCTTGTTAATGATGATGATTATTATGATGATGATCACTAAGACAACGAAGACGCAGGTGATGAGGTGGTGATCATGATGACAATATAAACAAATTAGCAATGCACATGCTGTACCGGTATATACAAGATGTTTGCCTTGTCCTAGTATGTCGCATTGTGCTGCTATTCAAGATAATAATTGCATCAATGGCGTACTTATAAGTCTGGAAGCCAACTGAGTGCCGTAGGCCTACGTATGTCAGTGCTGGAGAAAATCAGTTAACAGGTGCTATTATTTTTATCATGGATGCCAGCCGTGTTTTCAACTCTACAACTCTCCTATCAAATACATATAGGTCACATAATATAGCCTAGTAAGACTTGTCGATATAGCCAAGCACCGCGAGACCTCGCCAAACACAGTATGCCTTAATTGCATACTAGTCTCCGGCCGCGAGTTAACTCGAGGGCTGTTAGTGTTATGACTCTATTCTACCCGAACACATACACAAAGAGACGCGTGCTGTTGTTGCCAGAGTCTGCTTGGCCCGATGCATATCCGATGAGGCAAAGTTTTGGCTTGCCAGCTGCGCTGCCTTGTGGGCAAATGCGGACGCAGCCTCGTGTTGTAGTGGCGTGCGGAGGGTTTGCTTGAGTCATGTGCTAAGCGCCACCCCTGGGATTAGGCTATGTGTTGTTGACCTTTCGATAGAAACCTCGTGTAATTCGAAGTCTTTCTCGCGTTAACGGATTAATAGAACCAAAATTAAACGACGCTATGTAAATAAACAGGGATTTGTGGCAGACTCTGATCACTCTGTGAGTTACATTGCACATTATGGTCCTCTGATATCTTTGTCTTTTATCTCAGTGTTTTGTACTTACTTACTTAGTAGTGACTCTACTACTACTAGTGAGTTAGTTCTTCCTGTGCATGTCTGCACTTCGGGCGACGCACTCCACTCTTCTCTATCTATCACCAGTTCCTCCGCCTCCTCCCACTCGACCCGGACCACCACGGACTACTCTCACGGACAACCCTTCTAACTCAACGCAGCGCTCGTGAATAGGCTGGTGCCCCGCGCTTGGCTTTCGAGTGGCGCTTTAGAAATTTCGAGTTTACGATTACGATTACGATCCCATGTCAGCTGCATGCGTCTTAGGTCGTTTCTAATTGTTTCTGGACAGTTCTTCCTCGGCCTCCCTCGTTTTCTTCTTCCTCCAGTCAGTGTCCCAGTTCATCACCTGCTTTGCTCTTCTGTTGTCATACATGCGAGAGACATGCCCCATCCATCTCAATCTTCTCATTCTGATGATGTTTTCCATAGTAGCCTGTCCTGTTCTTTCTCTTATGTTCTTGTTTGTTATTTTGTCCCGCCATGAATTCTTCATGTATCATGGCGAGACAGTGTTTTGTACGTGAAAATAAATGATAATGTCATTTCAGTTTTCTTATCATAAGGAAGGCAAATCAAGACTGGGCTGCATAAAAAATTATCGATTATCTTATATATATTTCAGTAAGTCTGTGTGTTTGTTTGATTGTTTGATTGTGTGTTAGCTATGCACGGCTACAGTTTTGAAGCAATCGACCCCAATTTTTTGCAGGGGGTTCGGGGTCGACCCGACACAGGTTATTGGGGGGTCGGCGAATCTCTGCCACCATGGGGCCAGGGTGGGGGAGGGTAAAACCCCTCATTTTCCCTACTTTTTCAGCCGTTGCCATGCATAGTTTTTTTCCCGAAAACCAAAATTTCACGGGTGGCTTACCGGTGGAGGTCGGAGTGTGGTGGGTGTCGTGGGCTGTGGTGGGGGTGGCTGAGAGCTGGGATGGGGGTGTTGTGGTTGGGGGGTTTGGGGTGGAAGAATTTTTTTCACGAAAACCAAAATTTCACGGGTGGCGTACCGATGGAGGTTGGAGTGTGGTGGGTGTCGTGGGGGTGTCGTGGGGGGTGGGGGTGTGGGGTAGGGGGTGGGGAAGAATTTTTTCCCCGAAAATCAAAATTTCACGGGTGGCGTACCGTTGAGGTTGGAGTGTGGTGTGTGTCGTGTGGGGTGGGGTGGTGTAGGGGGTGGTTGGGAAAGAAATTTTTCCAGAAAATCTAAATTTCACGGGTGGCGTACCGGTGGAGGTTGGAGTATGGTGGGTGTCGTGGGGTGTCGTGGAGGGTGGGGGGGGAGGGGAGCATGGGGGATAATTTTTTCCCCGAAAACCAACATTTCACGGGTGGTGTACCCGTGGAGGTTGGAATGTGGCGGGTGTCGTGGCCTGTGGTGGGGGTGGGTGAGGGCTGGGGTTGGAGGGGGTGATTGGGGTGGGGGTGGGAGAATTTTTTTCACGAAAACCAAAATTTCACGGGTGGAGTACCGATGGAGGTTGGAGTGTGGTGGGTGTCGTGTGGGGTGGGGGTGTGGGGTAGGGGGGTGGGGAAGAATTTTTTCTTCGAAAATCAAAATTTCACGGGTGGCGTACCGGTGGAGGTTGGAGTGTGGTTTGTGTCGTGTGGGGTGGGGTAGTGTAGGGGGGTGGTTGGGGAAAGAATTTTTTCCCCGAAAATCTAAATTTCACGGGTGGCGTACCGGTGGAGGTTGGAGTGTGGTGGTATGTCGTGGTGGTGTGGGGAGGGGGTGAGCGTGGGGGATAATTTTTTCCCGAAAACCAACATTTCACGGGTGGTGTACCCGTGGAGGTTGGAATGTGGTGGGTGTCGTGGCCTGTGGTGGGGGGTGGGTGAGGGCTGGGGTTGGAGGAGGTGATTGGGGTGGGGGTGGGATAATTTTTTCCCGAAAATCAAAATTTCACGGGTGGCGTACCGGTGGAGGTTGGAGTGTGGTGGGTGTCGTGGGGTGGTCGGGGTGGAGATGGGGGATTGGAGGGGGAAAAATTGGGGGTTGAGGAAGGGAGGGATTGGCCGGGAACGAACGAATCCCAAACTTCCCGGGCAACGCCGGGTACCCCAGCTAGTTTTCAATAAAGTCGTATAACTAAAGGAAACAATGGATTTGAAAAGTGATGACTCCAAAAATTTGGAACAATATATTCGTACACATCGCCGCCAAACCCGTGAGCCTATTCGCCCTTGAATTTAATCTAAGTGGCCTTTTCCATTAAGCAAAGGGTTCGTTTTGTGAGCCCCGAAGACTTTCATGACGTGGAATGAAATCATGCCAACTAGAAATTCCGAATTTGTTCGCAGTTCTACCAGCTGGTCCAGCTCATCTGAATTTTAATGAACGACTCGAGTGGTAACCACGTAGACTCGTAGAGGAGCTAACTAAATCCTCGTGATGAAAAATCAGTTTCTGCAGTTGAGCCAGGGATGCGCTAGCGTATAATTGTTTGCCCTAATAAGCCAAGTAGTGCGACCCGGTGGCTGATTGGTAACGCGTTTGCCCACGGAGCGGGCGGTTGCGGTTCGAATCCGGGTAACGACCTTTGGCAAGTTGTTTACGCACACGTGCCTCTGTCACCAAGCAGTATAATTTGGTACCGGCGTAAGCTGGGAAATAAACGGCAAGTCCTGGAAAACACTAGCCCCGTGTCCAGGACCTTGGGATTCGTCCATTGCTGGCTCAGGGCCAAGCAAAGGAGTTGAGCGCCTTCTCCAACGGGCCTTCGGCCCATGGTGGATTTTGCTTACTTTATTTAATAAGCCAAGTTCTACCGTTCACCTTTGACAGGTATGCCTCCGGCATTTTACCTGACCATGTACTCAGCCCCTTGAGGTCTTGTAGCCTGGACGTCGTCATCGCGTTAATGAATTGCAACTTACAAGACTCGTGCTCTCAAGAACTAGGTCATGACAAATGTGCATAAACAAGCAGCAAGAACCAGGCAGTGTGTTGTAGGCTACATGACAGCCTTTTGTGTGTTTCGTATGCAATAACACATTCGTATAATATATATATATATATATATATATATATATATATATATATATATGCATACACATACATAAAATATGTGCATATAGATATTGTGTACATGATTTTTGTAAACTTGGAGAAAGTTTATATGCATAAGCCTGTATAATATGTGATTATTCATGAATGCTTGTTTACGTCTAAGCATGTATGCTATAGTATGCGTGCATGTAGGCCCATATATGCATTATGCATGCATGTGTGTGTGTATATCCGTATACCGGTATTTGCTTGTATGTATGTATGTATGTATGTATGTATGTATGTATGTATGTAGGCCTATGTATGTATTAAGAGTCAATCACTGAATATAGGGCCTTTTAAATGTCCCACAAAAGCGCCAGTAAGATTAGGCCTGCATGGACGCATATAAGTCTGCTGGCAAACGTACATGGGCTACAGGATAATAGGCGTAAACAGACATCAACACAGACATCCACACAGACATCCACACACGCCACACCTTCTGCACATGACATGGGTATTATACGTTGCCTTGTGATAATTTATCAATGCTCATAAGTACGTTAAGCATTGACATGTGGTTTAAACAGACTGCATAAGTTCATGAATACTATACCACCCATCGGTCTCGATCTATGCTGTTGCTCTGACTCCATATACAGCCAGGATGAGATTAGAACCGGTCAGCAGCTGGTGGACGAAAGTTCGTACGCGTTCAGCCATGCATGTCTCTTTAATTCGGTGGTCCATATAATTGTCACTATAATCGTTTGCAAAGTAGCACAGTGGACGATTGAACGATCTTCCGTCTCCTGTCGCCCACTCACCTGGGTTAGACGCCTGGATTCATGTTATGTGAAGTCAGCAAAGATTGCTTAGTCTGACTGCATGGCGGCAATGACATCTATTTTAAATATACTTCGTTAACGTCCGTACAAACCAAGAGGGTAATTGTCAAGCACAGGGTTAGCAGAAAACCAATATAGACTTAGACTATATATTATATACTAGTAGGATAGCAACGTTTATCTAATTGGTATACACTCTGTTTCAGATTGTCCATCGCTGTCGTTACAGGCTCCTCCATAATAATATATTCTTTTCATGGTAGCACAAGTGAGACTGTAAGGTTTGCTTGTTACATGTTTAACGACACTGCCATATCAAAGATGATTAGTGTTGCCTTCCTCCTTTATCCCTGGAGGCTTGGGGCTGGCACTGGCAGAGAACAATCTGTGGCGGAGTTTGGGCTGTAAGGTAAACCTTTTGGCGTTATATATGTCAATTTACGTAGCGTCTCTTGAAGAATATACGCTTCTCAGAATCTCTCAAACTTAGCTTGCTTGATATAGCTTGTATACTTGATGTCTCATTCTTATCTGTTTGCTGTGTTATTTAAAGGACAGAACTTCTTCTTCGTCGATTTCGCTTTGATGCGTCTGAGAATTGGTCGTTGGAGGGCGTTACAAAGAGGCCTTTTAGAGTAGCACGAGGCCACCAAGTTCAGTGAAGCGTGTCGCCAGAGACAGAGACAGATAGAGACAGAGACAGAGGGTCATTGTTCATTTCTGTGTTCAGTTCGTGAGAACCGAGACCGTCAAAGATGCTGCAACAGATTCTACGAGATATGTTCATCGATCCTGATCTGTTGGCTGAACTCGATGAGGAACAGAAACAGATGCTCTTCTGCAAAATGAGAGAGGTAAACACTCACTCATTGGCATGCTGACCTCTCATCCGCTCACCCTTAGCTCGCTCACCCGCTTGTTCACCCGTTCGCTCGCTTGCCTACTCACTCACTCACTCACTCACTCACAGTGCCTAAAGTGTGGAAAAATAAGTGCCTGGACTCCCCTTACCTTTCTAGTCAGTGCTCGCCAATAAGTGGCTGGACGGCGTTCATTTTTTTAAACAAGTGCATGGACGCCGTCCATGACCGTCCAGGCACACTTTAAGCCCTGCTCTCTTACTCACTCACCCACCCACTCGCCAGCCCACCCGGCCTCCCACCCGATTGCCCGCCCACTTGCTCACAAATTCACTTTCATGCACTCACTCTTATTTTATTCTATGAAGCAATTATTACTCTAATGGTTGACAAAATGTTAGAAGAAGATTAGCGGTCGTTTAGTTCACAGTGGTTTTATTATTATTCAAACGGATGTTTGGAATTGTGATATCTAGGAACAGATCCGACGATGGAAAGAACGGGAAGAACAATTGGAGAGGGAGGAGAAGAGATCGACGAAGCCAAAGAAAACAGGTTTGTTGACAGGGTTTGAAGCAGGTGGGAACGGCGTTGGAACAGCGTTCCCACTGCTATAGAAATTCTTTGCTTTCGTTCCCACCTGCATGGAACTCTGGAAACACATGCGTTCCAATAGAACTCTTCTTCGGCGTTCCCACTGCTCACACATTCGGCGTTCCCACTCCTAAACCATTCGGCGTTCCCACTGCTGACCCAAACCACTGTTTGTTGACATAGTATACATAGTAACATAGAATTGTGTTACTGCATGATTTTGTTGCAAGTGTTAATTCTATCCAGCAACTTTCTGAAGCACCGGTATTCGGTATGGGCTATCACGACAGACGTAGTCTATAACATCGGGTTGAACGCACTGTGTGCACTTCTGAAAGGCTCTTGCTGCGAGAAGCGCTTTACAAATGGTCAGATACAATACAATAACATGCAGCATAATGTTTTTAACGTCAATTTTGATTACTGCCCAGCCTCGAGAATGCTTTTGCGACAACGATAAGAGCTAGAACACAGATTATTTCTAAGCTGAAAGAATTCAACGTTGTGAGACAATTATTAACGTTGGTCTACTGTTTAGTGTAAGACCGATAAAAGATAGGTTTATCTGTGGACTGGAGAAATTTACCGATAAGAAACAACGATTTAAACTTGTTTTCTTTCGCCGCATGTGAACCTTCAATTCAATTCAATTCAATTTTCGTTTAGTCAAAACTTCAGGCTGGCAGAACGAAGCTTTAATTCAAACAGTTGAAAATAAGTCGCAGTTGAAACATAGATCTATATGTAGAGAGAATGAAAAAAACACTAAGAATCATAATTCGAAAGAAGTAAACACAGCCTGCGTCGCAACTGTCCCTTAACCTCACAATATAGGCTATATGTTACGCTATATATCTTGTAAGCTTAAGCCCGATATGGTGATCGACAGTGTAGTGGTTATGGCACTGGACTGCCAATCGAAATGTCGGGGATTCAAGCCCTTACCATGGCAGAAGAGAAAATTTCCATCAGAATTAGTCTGCCCCACACAGCAGCGCCCCTATAGCCAACTCAGCCACAGCTAGCGAATAGCCTACACTAACTGTACACTGTTGGTGAGAAGATTAGACGGTGAGGGAGGGGACTGTCCTCCCACCCTCATATTATAGCACTTCATATCCATGGCTACCTCAGGGTTAGCTTAAAAGGAAATGCTCTTCTTTTCTAGGACTTATTACCTTATACTTCCGACCCAAAACTCACCAAAACTCCACCTCTCGCTATCTCCCCACAGGTATTTCACTCAAAACTGAAAACTGCTCTTTCACAAATCCTATCCTGATTCTTCCACTTCTCCTCACATCTCTCGCCATTTCAACTCTAAACATCACCCACCTTAGCCGTCCATCTATCCGCCTGCCTGACTCTCCGGACTTGACCCGCTGCCTATAGATTTTGTTTTGATTGAGCGACTGTGAATAAACTGGTTCCCGCGACTCGGTTTTTGTGGACGCTGTAGAAGACTCGAGATTACGATTACGATTGCAGGAAACGATACCAGATAACCAGAATAGCTTAAAGTAGTAATCTAGTTGGATTGGGCCTTGGCCAACAAACTATACATAGGTACCGATGTGCAATGGGTAGACCTACGTGAAGGATGCGTTTTTATGGTATGTACGTGTATAATGTACACAGGAGGGCGTCAGGTGGGTTTTGCAAGCGGTTCTGATGGTCTGCCGTGGACGTGGGTGATGGGAGACCATCCGAAAGACAAAAGCATCGACCAGATGCTAGAAGACGAAGCCCAACGCCAGGCCAGGAACCTGGCAGAGCATGAAGCAGAGGCAACGATCAGGTTTAATACTCTCTCTTCCTTTCCCTTCTCAACTCACATAGTAGATACATGTATATAGGGTCTGGCAGAGCTATGTTTATGCCTCTATAAAGTGGTGCTTTCAATAACATCATCAGCGTCATCATCATCATCATCGCCATCAACATCATCACCACCATCATTATACTCAGCAGCAGCAGCAGAATCACCGTCACCACCACCACCACCACCACCACCACCACCACCACCATCATCATCATCATCATAGCAATCACCATCAAGATCATCGCCACCACCACCACCACCACAACCACCATCACCACCATCATCATCATCAACATCAAAATCATCATCATCATAGCAATCACCATCAAGGTCATCATCATCATCATCAGTTATTGATGCCAGCTTTTGGCTTCAATGAATGAAGGCCATTGTTATCCGTCAATTGTCTTGTCCGATGCTTCAGTTGATGCGCTATAGTCCAGGTGACGTAATGCCCTCATTTCTTTTGTCTATCCCGCATTGTCCTGCGGTCTGCGTTTGTTTCCTTTTTCGCCGATTCTTGCATGCTGCATGCATAGTGCATTGTGTTGCATTCGAATATATCTGGAGTTCAATAACAAATAATATTCAGCTAATAATCTGGTTATATGCTGCTATATAATATCGATCTTCTAATCATTCAGTTTTTACTGACGTTGTATCGACTTAATAATGCGTAATGTAATAATAGCTATTGTTACAATCTGAATTTGCATTTGTTTGCACGTGCATACACTTTCATAATGCAGTAACGTTGTTGTGATAATTATGTTGTTGTTGTTGTTGTTATGCCACTATGGACGCCTGCGCTAACAGCACGCTTGTCTGACCGTGTAAAAGACCGACCAATTGTGACCGTAAACCAGACAGTAGTGTGAATTTTAAGAAGAGTAAGAGAAGAGTAGCGATATCATATAGTACCATAGATGTCAACTGTTTTTCTTGTCGCTAAAGACAGCTTTGATAGGTGTCATGCAGCCCTGAGGATAAAGCTAAATTTTCATCAGCGTCTGGGTGTGTAGGCCTACAAAGGCTACATAGACTCTAGACTCTATGGAGTAGCGCTGCGACTTAAGGTCACGAGGGCATTGACGAACTAAGGCCAAGATGAGAGTTAGAATCGGGGTAATAGTAGTGTGGCAAAGGTCTTGACTGGAGTTAGAATCAGGTAAAGATATAGAATCTGATAACAGTCATCTTAGATGGGACTGGTAGAAATGCTGTGGCAGAAATGAGAACTGCAGTGTGAGCACGTTCTGATAATAGAACATAAGCTGCTAACGTCCTGTGTGCAGAACACAATGTCATGTCCGGAGAGGTTCTTGGATAGAATCCATACTCTATATGTGTATTCTGATAATAATGGGCCTCGTTTGGCGACAACATATGGTACACAAATTTCAGAGAAGTAGACCTGACTCCGCCTAAGGGCTCTTATGTGACTTAATTGACACAGCATTACCGACAACTAGTTTATGCATTCAGCTGATCAGTGGAGACATTCAGACCTTAAGCGTCGCCGTTTGAGACCAAATTATCACTGTATAGTTACTGGGATGTTATGTATCATGTTCTATATATAGACTGATGTACGAGAACATTCTCATTCTAGACACTGTGTTGCTGACGATTAGATACTGACTGCTGTTGTATATCGTTTTTCCATTGCAATCGGCATTCTACACGACCTGCATGATGCTGGTGTTGGTGTATCGATATGTGAACAACTATGTTTGGTATGCAGGAAGTTACAAGAACAGGAAGTTACAAAGAAACTTGAGAGTCAGGGTTTCAATGCAAATGACACGAAGAAAGTTGTAGAACAATTATGGTACGCCCTGAGTCTTCAACGTATAAACTGTTAATTATAAACAGCTTAGTTTTAACAAGTTAAAAAAATTTACTGCCTAAAATAAAGGCCTGTCACAGAGCCGCAATTTAGCGATAAAAGGTTACCGAGCTCATACTTACGACCTATTGCATTTCAAACAAGAGACTCTACTCCAACATATAACGAGTTTTGAATGATATCCGTTCTCTATTACGATTGATGCTTGTGCATGATAATAACTGCGCTACAAAAGTCCTTATATTAGATATGTTCTTCAATCTTTGGTCATTGTGTTCGGTGTGCAAATACTAACCCTTATCCGGAAACTTATGCTTTTAGTCAAGTCATGTACCTTGTAAGTAAAGCTTTCCGGCGCTGTATGCAGATTGGATGGTCTTTATCATGTATGCATGTCAAGAAATGCTATGGCGGCTGAAGGCTACGACTAAAGAATTAAATGTCTGTTAGGCCCAGAGAAATAAATGAGCAATTGCTATATTGTAATAAGGTATGTATTGCCATTAAAACTACGCATGCAGATAAATAAAATAAGACGCTACAATTATACAGTTAATACAAGTTTGAATAACATTCTTACTAATACAATTAGGCCCAGTCGGTTTATATTATTTTGCTTTTCTTATAATCCACCCGTGTTTAAACTGTAAAAGCTTATCTGATAAGGTTTTTATTAAAGTGGATACTAGATAGATTATGATATCTATTTAATATTTTATTTGTCAAAAGACTCGGGAATTGTTATCTATGTAAAAAGTTCATCATCTATCCATCCATCTATCCACTTACCCATCCATCAATCCATCCATCCACTCACCCATCCATCCATCCAACTATTCCATCCATCCATCTATCCATCCATCCATCCGCTCACCCATCCATCCACCCATCCATCCATCCATCCAACCAACTATTCCATCAATCCATCCATCCATCCAACCATCTTGTCTGTTTGCTGCTTTTGCGCTTAGGAAGCAAAATATCTCGTCGGGTCCAGTCGGTGATTTAAAAAACTTATCTAGTCAACCGGGATCGAAAGGACCAACAAAAACTGGATATACAAAACAGCAACAGCCGACTGAAGAGACGAAAGCAGTGAGTGTCTCCAAGAAATTAATCCCATGCAGTCATACTCATTAAAAAAATACATCAGATCATGAATAATTATCAAATGCTGATTTTAGATGTCGTGGGTCCAGGTTTTCACTACCATCCACAGGAACTTCAGGAAGATTATTCATTCGTTCATTCATTCATTCATTCATTCATTCATTCATTCATTCTGAGAATTTATATAGCGTCTTTTCAACATACCTAGTCAGAGGCGCTCCCAGCCCTGCAACAGCTAAAAGAGTGATAAACTTAGCATGTATACATGTATGCATGTAGGCTATGTGTTCACTTGACGCATATTTTTATGTATGTATGCACGATTAAGTGTGCCACATGGCACGAGCACATACGTAACTGCAAACGTACATGTGTGTGTGTGTGTGTGTGTGTGTGTGTGTGTGTGTGTGTGTGTGTGTGTGTGTGTGTGTATATGAAAATATATGCAAACTGCCCCTGTAATTGTGTATACTGTGCGTGATGAAATCTTGATTGATTCAAGTAATGAATAAAATTATTCTGCAGCCGTTACGAGCGAAGGTCAACTCGAACATGATGGCGTCCATCAATTCGGTGAAGGAGAAGAGATCGAGTGAGATCTTTGCATCGCTACAGTTTCAGAGACAGCAGAGCATCGATGAAGCGGAACAACAGGGACAGACGATCAACAGTCAATGGCTGGAACAAGGTCACTAGAATTCAATCAATCAATAAATCGAAAGTTATGTAGCGCCCCTTCAAGGTACCTACTCAGAGGCGCTCCCGGCCGAGATCAAGCGAAAAAAACAGTCTTCAACAGTTTGTGAAACTGAGAACAGCTTGGGAGTTGTCGCATAGTCAAGGGAAGTCCATTCCAGGTCGTTGGACCAACCACAGAGAACGAACGCCTCTGCATTGTTGCAGAGCGAGTGAAAGGAACCATTAAGTCACCATGGACAGCAGAGCGCAGTGCTCGGCGGCCTGTGCAAGTGGAAAGAGGGAGGCAAAGCTCACACAGATAAGAGGGTGCCCAGCTTGATAAGCATCGCTACACGAAAGATGCAATCCTAAACGAGATGCGCTGTGGAATTACAGCGTATACATCAATCAATCACATACATTTATATATAGCATCCTTCAAGATCTCTACTCGTAGGCGCTCCCAACCAGGTCTGGCGAAAAAGAAATGTCTTGAGAAGACGACGGAGAGGCCAGCAGAGAGTCGAAGATATAGGCCTATTATACTGTTGCTAATACTATTAGGCCCCTATTTTTATTAGTAATTTTAAATTCAAATTTACTCACCTCTAATTTTGCCATTACTGCATGCCCTGTGTATTATACACGATTGTACCTGTGTATGTAGACGTATACGTTTGTACATGCCCATGCACGCACGATGCATGTATGAAAGTGAACATGATGAAGGTGTGATTGATTTTTAATGCGTAATAATATTGTATTGTATTTGGGCATTTACAGAGCATCTCTATTGTAAGGTGAACCGTTTAGTTCACCCGTTCAGAAACGCTCCCAGTGCGCAAGGCACCGCAAGCAGAAACAGGATTTGAGGAGAGAGAAGGAAGAAGAAGATAATACCGTATATATATATAGGCCTATATATTGCTGTTGCTATTAGGCCTGTTATTTTTTACTGGGAAACGATAATGTAGAACAGCGATGCGAGAGAAATCTGCAGGAGAAAAAGTTAATGCTTTGTGGGGTTTTTTTTTGTTATCTAGAGAAGAAATCTAAACAGGAGGAGGAGAAGCAGCGACTGATCGCGAAGAAGGCGAGAGAGGATCACCGGCGAACGATGCGAAAACTGAAGACGGAAAGTCAGATCATCGGAAGCTTCACGATAGGACTCAGATTCGCAGCCGTCGATAAACCAACGCCCGGAGTCAGGTGCAGAGACTTTCTGTGGCAATAAAGCAATGCCATCCTAATTCCATAAGGCCAATGGAGTAGCCCCCTCCTTATGAAACACTCCTTCTGGGATTGCCCACCTTCCTTCTCTGCCTAAATTGTTCCTTACTCTTCACTTACACTCCTCTTTCGTGTTCTCTTCTTTATATGATATCTCCTTCTCGTTCGCCTCGACCTCTTCTCTGCCTGCTCCCCTTTCTATACGTCAGAGTTGAACTGACGAGTATAGGCAGCGTATTGAATAATATAGTATCGCTCCTCTGCAGAATAACTAGCCATCAGTTACGCGTTCTTGTCGTTTCAATAGCTGATCGATTGTTTTTGTAGCTCGGCATTTTGTCATCGTAATTACCACAATAATTTTTGGCCATTCCTTAATATTTAATTAATTCATTCATTTCGGTAATTTATAAAGCGCCTCTTCAAAAAAAGCTAGGACAGTCATTCTTAGCCCAACCACAACTTTTCAAGCGTAGGATTTGAGCAACTTATAAAAAAACAGGGTTGTTTAGCCTTGGCATCAATCGCAAGGCTAATTGGAGGCAATTAGGCCTAAAGATGGCGGGACCCACAATCGAAATATAATGCTGTTGCTATTGGTATTATTTCGATTCTGTTGGTTTTCTTATAAGTGCAACACTGGCATTGTCTTTTATAAATCAGACCCACGAAGGGCAGACCACCAAGGCCTTCGAGTAAAGAAGAGGTAATGAAGTGGTTTCGGGAGACAGAGGTTCCAAAGGGTTCAGGGTTAGATCCACGGACGAAACAGCTGGCCGATTACTTCCACGGTAAGTCTATAATGTTAACTATTAACAAGTTTTATTGTAAATTTACATGAAGTGCTTCAAATCAAATAAAAAGTTCTGCATACCTTGAGAGGATAGTCAGGATAGCATTCTGAGAGTGGCAAGAGCCGAGCCGTTGAGTGCGCTAATGGTGACCCACAGGATAATTTATGACATGATTAAATTTTATAGGCCTATTACGACATTCCTCTACCAAAGACTTAAGGTGGCCATTGTACACCATACGTCCTGATCTCTTATATTCTGAGTAGGTTAAAATATAATCCAAATTGCGCTTTCATCTGGTTTGATCACCTATAGTGTGTATATAGCATATAATGTACACACTACTGCTTAGTGTACATGGTGTGTACATAGCGGAATTGACACCTTGTGTTTCCGGTTCAATTTATGACCGGATTCTGAAACTCCTTGAGTGTTTACGCCATTGGTTTTCTACCCACAATCGTGTATCCCGGTACACAGAGTGCTAGGTCTACTTATACGAAGTAGCATGGAGGAACAACAGGTAGAAATTCAGGTAAAAGGAAATAAAGTTATAAAAGGTATAAAGTTCCCTTATCCCACATGGAACGTAGGAGAGACCCTCATTTCCCTTACTAAGCCCTTGAGCCGTCAATTTACAAAATACCAGCTTTGAATTAGGGCCACCGAGAGGGGTGCAGGGGCAAATGCTCAGGAGCCCGGTGACTTTTAGATGCCCGGGTTAGTCAGTTGTAGGCCTCTATATGCCTACAATTGTTTATGGTTTTTGCACAATATAATATTGCGGAGAATTAACTATACTACCAGTTAAAACTTGAAATTAACAACTGGTTAGGCCTACTATCATAATTGTATAAAATTTGTAGGTCGTGCGTCTACCTGCAATCCTGCATGCACTTTTATCACTTCAATTTGTTTGCACAAAATTTGTTTCTCTTTAGGCCTTAAGCTTAGGATGGGTCCATGACTGCCTTGCCTGTATACTAGGGACTCGGAATATCTCTCGTCAGCCTTGATAAAACTTAATTATCTAGTTTTATCGTCGCTGACAGCTTTGCCTTTCTATTTTGTTTTTTACTTGTTGTGTTGTTACGTCCATATAAACCAGATTGTGATTAGCAGCTGGTACAATAAAGAGTTTACTTACTTGCCTACCTACTACCTACCTACCTACCTACCTACCTACCTACCTACCTACCTACCTACCTACCTACCTACCTACCTACCTACCTACCTGCAAACCTACCTGCCAACCTACCTACCTACTTACCTACCTACCTACCTACTTGCCAACCTACCTACTTGCCAACCTACCTACCTACGTATACCTACCTACGTATACCTACCTACCTGCCTACATATATACCGACACACTTACTTACTTACTTAGTTACTTGATCCGTCTAGAAATTCTTGGACGAATAACTGTCTATTATTGATGATTGACAGGCATGATCAGCCGTGAGCACGCCGAGTCCATGCTGCGCAGTCGACCGACGGGTAGCTACGTGATCCGCCTGAGCGACAAGGTCTGGGGCTACGGTCTGTCGTACAAGGGAGAGGGAGCGAACATCAAGCATTACCTGATCGACGCCACAGACGCCGGTTATCAGTTCTTTGGAACGAATCAGATCGTTCATAGGTCACTCGCTGACTTCGTCAAGCACTACCAGGTCGGTCATTATGCAGCTATTAAACCCATTAGACAGAGGAATTGGATTGTCATGATGTCAAATGAGTGTGACAGTGTTAATCTAGCAGTGGCGTAGCCAGGAATTTATTATGGGGGTTGGGGTTTTATGACCTGGCCGGATGCCCTTTCCGACACCAACCCAACAGTATTACAGTAAATAAAAAAAGGAAATAAAGTAACAAAGAGAATAAAGTAAGAAAAACAACTGTTACTACAAGCAATTGTTTTGTTTTTTCTTATTTAAGTGGATAAATAACCTTTAAAAACCTTTTTCCTAGGCCAATGGGGGAGGGGTTAACCCCCGAATCCCCTGTCTACGCCACTGTAATCTAGTATCCCTCCTCTGGGAATCAAGGTTTCTGCTACTTTCTGGGTTATCTGTCGGTGGACGATCGCAAGGCGCGTATCGATGAGCATGGGAAGGGTTTTGAAAGTGGGGTTGTGCATACTCGTCAAACATTTGTTATTTTTTTAGCGCAATTGTAGCACTTCAGATCGAGTTGATAAGAGTGCATGGTCTAGGAGTTAAATAAGTCTACTTACAATAATGACAATATCACAATAATATTAAACTTCGCATTCCCAGATTCGAAACCCGGACGCAGTAGACTACAGTCCTAATACTTCTAGTTATAAGCAAACTTAATTATCTTACTTAATTAATCATCGGCAACTGCACTACAGCTGTGTAGGCCTATATAGTAACCTTTGACCCCCGTTGTTTGCTTCAGGAACTTATACTTAATTTGTTGTGAGCCTCACAAGCGGATCCAAAGGGCCGATCCTAACACCATCCCATTGGGTATGGAAGATCTCAAGGGCGGATCCAAATATGCAAATCAGGTCCTGATTAACATTATTATAAGGTGATGGCGCTCATTTGGTTATTAGATATGCACGAGTTGACCTAATAAAAGGTCAGCTCAACCTTCCATTCGGAAGATGGCATTGGTAAATTTAGCACTAAAGCGTGATACGCCCTGCATGGTTGCCGACAGTTAAATTCGACTAACGTACCAGTAATCTTAATGCATTGTGTCAGTTTTAAAATAAATGATTATTACTAATCAATGTTTTGTTGTCATTTCCAGACTAGCTCCATGTGCCTTGTGGAAAGTGAATTGCTTCAGCATCCCTGTCCACATGGGAAGCAACAACGGAAAGACTGCGAAACCCTCGTGACAATTGATAGCCCCGGTGGGGGCGAAGTATCCTATCTATAATAGGCACACACACACACACACACACACACACACACACACACACACACACACACACACACACACACACACACACACACACACACACACACACACACACACACACACACACACACACACAGCCATCTCCCCCGACTGCAGGCCATTCGCTGCTCCAGGATGTTGACAGAATTCGGGTGTCGTTTCAGAATGTGCCCTGTGATAAACTTGTATTATGATCCTGATTATAATCGGTGCTAATCGAATCGAACTGGGAACAGATCGTCGCGGGTTCTATTTTTCGTTAAGCACCAACTGTTTTGTTCCAAAACTACTTTCAACAGCTGCTGAACACGGGACTCGCAGTCACTCGCTTCACATTTTATAGCAATTTTTATTATTTCAACTATCGTATAATTATGGCAAAATGCACGACAGGTCTGATAGATCTATAGCCTTAATACAAGTACATGGAAGTTCTCAGTAATAATGAGAGGCCTAGGTTAGCCTGTATGATAGGTTATTTAGTCGGCAATGTAAAATATCTTTGTAACATATTTTAAGCATTTAGAGACTTAATTGATAGACAACTCTTACAGCCTGTAGCCTTGATATCGTGACTTCTCTAGTGAGCTTCGCAGCATTTCGACTTTGCTTATGTTTACGTACAATATTGTTTGTGTTCGATTTGATTTTACTTAGTTTAATGAATGTATAATTATACGAATATGAATGAATGACTGACTGAATGACAGAGGTAAGGAATTAACGGAAAGTCGGTACTTGATATTTTGGGAGATTAGGCGTATTCTTAAAAGCATGTAGGTGGTAGATATGAGGTGTCTGAATAAATATACCTGCATATATACATTATATACATAGGCCCACTGGGAATTTTATGGAAGGACTGTGTTCTAGTTATCAAGCACATATGCCTATAGCCTATATTATGCACGAAGATCATAATTATAAAGAAGCATTCCTCAAAAGCGTTGACGTTCGTAACAGATATTTAACCACATAAATTTAATTATCTGCACCGCTCGTAGGCCTTTAGACCTACCCTGAATAGTGCACAGAACTTTTAGGCTTACGATTGGTACAGCATTGTTATACCATTAAGATTCCGCTTTACTGAAGCGTATGCATGCAGTATCTTTGAACAGTAAGCTTATCTAATGACTCTAAACCTAACCCTTACCGACACTCACGACGCCTAGCCTGTCCCTAACATACCCTCACGACGTGTAACCTTATAGGGCCTACCTTAACTGAACCTCACGACACCTAACTTGACAGTGACCCTATATAGCCAACACCCACGGTCCCCGATAGTGTAATTACGCCGAGAAAGTAAGTATATGGTTTCACAACTGGAGCAAGCAGACCTTGAATCGGATGAGCTGGTGAATGGGGAGCCAGTGAACGGGAAAAACAGATAATAGAAAGGTATTATGATCGAACTTCGCAGTACGTTCTATCGTTTAAAGACCATCTTTAGTCTCCTTTCGTCTTCATGCGTACGTGGCGCCATCTGCAACAGAAACCTGTGGCTTGTGTAGGCCTATTCGACTTCCATGCATCAATTTATTATAGGCTACTGCATGAACTATCGAAAGATCTAACCTCCAAGACTGAATACCTGCCAACAAACATAATTATATGACGTCAAATCACACTTACACGACAATGACGTCACAATGCTGGATGCGCTTTGAGACCGAGGAACGTTGTTATGAAAATGACGTCACAAGGAATGCGCTTCGAGACAGAGGAACACTAGTAAATGACGTCACAATGCAGGATGCGCTTCAGTAGCGGCGCTAGGGGGGTGGCTGGGGGGCTAAGCCCCCCCTAAAAAAGGCCATCTATTTTTTCGCCACGTAAAAATGAAATATTTGGACGATTTACCCCCTTTAGCCCCCCAAAAAAATGAAAGCGCAAGGCTGAATTAAGATTCAGGTCGATGACTAAAAAAAAAGGTCGTCAGAAATTTTGGCGGCGGAAATGGGATTTTGGTCGATGACTAAAAAAAAGGTCGTCAGACAATTTGGCGGCGGAAATGGGATTTTGGTCGATGACCAAAAAAAAGTCCTCATAAATTTTTGCGGCGGAAATGGGAAATTTTCCCCCGAAAATCCAGCCCCCCAAAACGAAAATCCTGGCGCCGCCACTGGTTTCATTAAAGAAAAGATATTATATATATATTTATATATATATATATACTAGCTGGGGTACCCGACGTTCCCCGGGAAATTTAGGATTCGATCCGCTCCGGCCACAACCCCACCACACAACACCCCACCACACTCCGACCTCTATACCAGTATGCCACCGGAGAAATTTGGGTTTGATGAAAATTTCCACCCCCATCCCACCCCACCCAATCCACCCCAACCCCTCCCACCCTCACCACCCCACACCACCCCCACCTCCCACTCCATCCCTCCACCCCACCCTCCACCCCAACCCCACTCCACCCCCACCCCAACCCCCACCCCATATCCAACTCCACCCCTCGACTCCCTACGCCACCCCACCTCACCACCTCCACCCCACTTTAGACACCTTTAAAACGATTAAAAATCACTGTTTTTATACGTGGCAAGCGAATGAAAATTTATAGCGAAAATCAGTGTTTTCGTCCCTCCGCACCCTGGCCCCCATGGTGGTAGAGATTTGCCAAGCACTGATCCGGGTGGTTCTGATCGAACTCTATCTAGGAAAAAATTCAAATCAATAGCTGAGTTTTTTTTAAAAATGTTTTGGGGGTTTCGCCCCCCCCCCACCCTGGCCCCCATGGTGGTAGAGAATCGCCAACCCCTCGACTTTGCGTCTCGTGCCGAGACCTACACAGTAGTGAAGGTTTGGAGTGAAAAGCTCAAAAACTGTGAGCGTGCATTCTGGACAAATATACAAACAAACATACATACAAACATAGGCTACATAGCCACATCCTCTCTTATAGATACAGATAAAATAAGGCTAGCAACACTTTGCCCATGAATAGCCTACACTACAGACCCTCAACAGAAATCTAACATGACGTCATGTTATTATATATGCTGATGTCATTACATACGTCATTTGTATACATGGAAGAAGGAAGTGCATTATGACGTCATGGGTAAGAACTATAGACAATGTAGGCTCCGCAGATAATATTAGAATGCCTCGTCGTGGCCTTTCATGGAAGTTGTTGCTCTGTCTTTTTTTTATTTCGGTCTATAAAAAACCTTTTTAAACAAGACATGGACGTAATATTTATATAGGGTTAAATATCTTAGGTTTAATACAGTAAACTGTTGCAAACGGTGGCGCAACGAAGTTGAATTTGCAACGAAAACTGTCGATAACAGTAGTAACTGGAAAACAAGAGCAAGAACATCGGAAAAGTTGTTATGCAGATGTATATAGCGTATCTTTGTAACTGGAAAACAAACATCGGAAAAGTTGTTACGCAGTAGGCCACATAGCGATTTTTTTAGAATGATGTAGCGTCGTAACTGGTAAAAAAACCGGTTTTGTAACTAAGCCTTTGTGATCTTCTTGTGTCTGTTGCTTTCCGTTGTCGGTGAAGCGGTCGCTGAAACATTTCTTTTCAAGGTCATCCGACTCATCCGTCTTCGGGGATAGCAAGGATAGTCAGGCGAATTGTCTTGAATCGGAAGGTGGAGAATCTTGCGACTGGAACGACATCTGGTCAACAACGAGGTCGTATCAAAGACGATTAGTGTCGCCCTCCTTCTTTCTCCAGGCTTGGGACTGGCGCTGACAAAGAAAGAGCAGTGGTGACGTAACAACTATAGTCTATACTTGTGTTGCAACACTAAAGTAGGAATAATCTGGAAGGTTCTTATGGGGGGGGGGATATCCCTAAAACGGAAATACAGTGATCATTTAACAAAGTTAAGTCATAATTATTGTATTGTTACATTTCATGATTCCACATCTATAGCTATGCTAAACTTCTCTGTTGAACTGTATAGTTGCATGGGATGCTGATGCCGTTCACTATCGTCGCCAAGATTCTACATGAAGAAGATTGTACATGAAGAAGATTCTACATGAAGAAGGTTCTACATGAAGAATTAAGATTCTACATGATGAAGATTCTACATGAAGAAGGTTCTACATGAAGAAGATTCTACATGAAGAAGGTTCTACATGAAGAAGATTCTACATGAAGAAGATTCTACATGAAGAAGGTTCTACATGAAGAATTAAGATTCTACATGATGAAGATTCTACATGAAGAAGGTTCTACATGAAGAAGGTTCTACATGAAGAAGATTATACACGATGAAGATTCTACATGAAGAAGGTTCTACATGAAGAAGATTATACATGATGAAGATTCTACATGAAGAAGGTTCTACATGAAGAAGATTCTACATGAAGAAGGTTCTACATGAAGAAGATTCTACATGAAGAAGATTCTACATGAAGAAGATTCTACATGAAGAAGGTTCTACATGAAGAAGATTCTACATGAAGAAGGTTCTACATGAAGAAGATTCTACATGAAGAAGATTCTACATGAAGAAGGTTCTACATGAAGAAGATTCTACATGAAGAAGATTCTACATGAAGAAGATTCTACATGAAGAAGGTTCTACATGAAGAAGATTATACATGAAGAAGATTCTACATGAAGAAGATTCTACATGAAGAAGGTTCTACATGAAGAAGATTCTACATGAAGAAGGTTCTACATGAAGAAGATTCTACATGAAGAAGGTTCTACATGAAGAAGATTCTACATGAAGAAGGTTCTACATGAAGAAGATTCTACATGAAGAAGGTTCTACATGAAGAATTAAGATTCTACATGATGAAGATTCTACATGAAGAATGATCTACATGAAGAAGATTATACATGAAGAAGGTTCTACATCCGTCAACAGATGGTGCTTCTCGTGAAAAGATTGACTGTAGCGACATCTGTCAACAGCTGTAAGTTATTAAAACCAAGTCTATATATAGAATATCTTAGTATGTAGTCTTGGAGATCCCTCTCGAAACTCAGTCACAGCATTGCTCTGACAAAGCCAGGCCCTGTCCTGGACGAAGAATGTCTGACCCCGCTGGTAGTCTATGGTATCACAAATTTTCGTTAAACTGAAGCTAACGCTACCCCACTCTATGACCTGCACTGCAACCGAGCGCCTCTGAGTAGTTTCCTTGATGTCATGTCATGTCGCCATCGTCGCATCGCGACGGTTGGGCCGGGTTGGCTACCTTGTCGCCCTCATTAAGTCAGAGACTACAAGTCCTGTCCAGTTCAGGACGTTGTCGATCGAAGATATCCTCGGCGCCTTTCTCGTCCTCGGTTCCCCTCCACAAAACCCGTCATGATGTTGCTTTCGATTCTCTCGTTTTGCTGTCTCATGCTATGACCAAAATATCGAAGTTTTCGAATTTTGGTTTCCTTGAAGAGGCGCTATATAAATACTTGAATGAATGAATTAGATTGCTGCTATCTGACTCTGTTTCTGTAACGGAAGAGGGCGAAGTGGCTTGACGATTGGGCAGCGTCGTTCATTCTTTGCTGCAGGTCGTATGCAGCTTGGAATGGTCTCCCTGCTACACTGCGCTTAATTCCCAGGGGTCACTCCGCTCTGTCCCTTAAGAACCTAAAAACTGTTTTATTTAGCCGTTGTTGGGCCTCGATGATGATGACGCTGATGATGTTAATGATGATGATGATGGCGTTGTTGTTGATGATGATGTTGTTGATGTTATTGATGATGGTGATGATGATGATGATGATGGCGTTGTTGCTGTTGTTGATGATGATGATGTTGTTGATGATGACGCTGTTGTTGATGATAATGATGAGGATGATATCGGCGCTATTATATGATTAAGTTAGATTGTTGAATGACTTAAAATGAGTTAACTAACATCTTTGTTAAATGATCACTATAAGGTATTTCCGTTTAACCCCTAATTGTTTCAGTTCTACTCTGGACATAATTTATTTCTAGTTCTCTGTTCTTTTAGTCTCTTTCAATCTTTCTCGATTTGCGTTCGGTCTGAGCTGTCTACACTGCTGTCGTTCTTTTTTGCGATTATCATACAATGACATACATGTACATGCTATATTTTGTTGTGATCACTATTTTTCCGTTATGGATCGTCGATTTTTTATTGTTAATTATCGCCACACTACAACAATTCAAAAGAGAAATATGTACAAGGTTTTAAATGCATCAGGGATGAGAGCGGTCTGCAGTTTAAGAGTGTGGCATCAGGCTTACATGTATAGGAGGGGTGAGTGCCGTGACTCCTGTCACCTTCCCTTCTGTTGACCTGCTGACTCCCTCTATGCATATTAGCTATACCGTGTTTGTCTGCAAAATCTTCCCACTCAACCGGTTTTTTAGGCCTAATGACTATTTAACAATCGATTATGCCACTAGCGTCTATCCCCCTATAAAATAAGGCTCAATCCCTAGCCCATCCTTCCCCCTCCCACTGCTCCCAGGTCGGTCTTCCCCATCCGAGTTACCATTCTTGCGCTTCCGGACCCAAATTGTGCTGACCCTGAAGTGGAAATAATCCTCATCATGAAGACGCCAACCCAAAGGAGCAGGATACCATCCTCCTTATTTGCCTCAGTTTCAGTGAGAGAGGACGGATACGCAGGCTTGTCACCAGGAAGTTGCCCTGGAAAAATGCCCTCAAAGATCCATACAGTGCGAAAAATGTCTCTAAATATGTATGTTTACTTGACAACAACTTAGAACACCCAACAGGTAAAGTCTCCAGCAGGTTTAATACTTCTGAGAAAAACTGTCATTGCAAAAAAACCGTGAGTTATGCTCTGGGCACAACAACAAATCTCTAAAGCTTGCAGAGGAGAGAGATCAGAAGAGCAAAACAAGAGCTTCTTCTCTGCTTTGGGATTATAAGACCAAATCATCTGATCACTTACATCTGATTGCTTAGAATCACGTCAAAATATCAGATGTTTACAGTTAGAAATTGTTTCGAATAAACATCGGTGTTACAATAAGGCATCGAAAAAAGGTCACCAAAATTCCAAGTTTGAGACTAAGCGCATTCATCAAAATGCATCAATCCACATCGTGTCATAAATGAATGCTAGAAATGTTTCAGGAAAGCTCTCCAACAACAACTGCCCATAATTATAATGCCCTGAATAGCAATCACAATGTCGTTGTTATAAATGTATCTCTATAAGCTTATCAACAACTTCAGTGCTTGCACAACCACATGAATAGGCAAACCACAACGTGAATGCCAATGTATATTATCTTCACCACTTTATTGCACATTACAATTTCGTTTTTATACAACACCCCACATAAGCAAATCACCAGACAACACTGCCTGGTAAATGATAAAGTAACAAACTTATACAAGAAATTCAATAATGTTGTTCAATTCACAGTCATGTATCAAACGTCTGAAATTTTTTCTAGAAATCTTCATGCCCCTACACAGATATGCCCTGAGCAACATATAGTAGTCTTAACAAATTTCTATAAAATTTATTTTGACATCAATACAGCTGAATTATCGCAAAGTCCTGATACTTCAAGGCACTACCTTTAAAAGTCTCAAGAAAGATATTAATTTGTACCACAAGCATGTCACAAATGACAAGGCACTACCTTTAAAAGTCTCAAGAAAGATATTAATTTGCATCACAAGCATGTCACAAATGACAAGGCACTACCTTTAAAAGTCTCAAGAAAGATATCAATTTGTATCACAAGCATGTCACAAATGACAAGGCACTACCTTTAAAAGTCTCAAGAAAGATATTAATTTGCATCACAAGCATGTCACAAATGACAAGGCACTACCTTTAAAAGTCTCAAGAAAGATATCAATTTGCATCACAAGCATGTCACAAATGAACATAAATAAGATTTGCGCATCGGTGCCTAATAACACTGGAAATCCAGCCATGTTCATGTTCAGTCTCTCAAAATACACCAAAATACATCAACTGAAACAGTACCTGAAAAGTCACAGTTATCGGTAACTGGCAATGGCCACAGGCAACAGACACTATATGGTAAACAGACAAATAAGCATGACCAAATTATCTTGGGCAACGTATATAACATACTAGTCTTCAATGCATAATTATGAGGTTAAAGCTGTAGGTAAAAAATGCACTCATTTCCGTGCCTCAAAAGGAACATCTTGGAAGTTGGTCCAAAAGCCAAGTGGTGCAAGCACAAACACAACATAATATCTACCATCGGGAAACCAGAATTAACCTCGGAATCTGCCACTGGTTTTAATTACAAAACCAAAACCTCCATAAAGAAGGGTGAACTTTAAAAGTGTTGAAATGTATGGTATTTCAGTTAACTAAGCATTACCTCACTGCAACTACCAGCATCATGTCAACAGGGCTAAGTGAACGCAATAACCACTTAAGACATTAGATCACATAACCTCAGCATATGTGGCATACCTTTAAGAACCAAAAGGTGCTGCAGAGAAATCATGAATACATCTTCATAATATTAATAAGATGAATGGAGACGTCAAACATTCGAACCTGCCTAATGGCAGAGCACGGAAAAGAAGAATATTAATAATAATGGCGCCATCAAACAAACAAGTCTGACTTTTCACCACAATTTGCCTAATCATGAACATTGACAAATTTCACTAATAACGAGCCAATACACAGCTCCTATCAACCAAAACTCTATCAGTAGTTCCACTTACATAGAATTCACAGACAAAAGGCACTTGGACAAGTAAGTACATATCAGGCACTCCTAAACGCAAGCGCACTGACTTCAGTTTGCCCAGAAGGCAGTAAGGCAAGAAAACATTTATTTACTTTCAAATTCAATTAATAAGGCACTAAAACATTGATAGCTGCACTACTGTTGGCCAGCACTCCCTCATTCACCATCCAACCAGCAAAATCTTAAGCAGAACACATGAAGCCCATAAGACAACATTTTCTGTATTGAATATAAAATGTGTTCCAAATGGCAGGAAATGTGAAGTTCATACGGAATTATTGCCACACGGCACTCATATCTTCCCATGTGTTTACAACATATCTTCCCATGTGAGAATAACGTCATAACGACTTCATATATGTCCTACATATATGCTGCTACTTTTGCGGTATTAGAGACATGGAAAATCGCATGTTCACAACAACATCCAACTCAGCACCATTGTCTATTTTGGCAGTTACAATTTTAGATCAAACAGTAAGTGAAGTACTAAACTTAGATTATCCTTGAGTTTCCATAACATTCTGATGAAATGTGTTACTGCATTTAGCCAATCGATGTTGTGAATAACATACGAGCAATAATTTTCATGCAAATTTGAAGGTAGTAGTAGTAGTAGTAGTAGTAGTATTCAGTAGGGTATGTTAGGTTTATCAGACATTCGATGAATCATTCGACTTAACAACTACAAAGACCGTTTTACACTTAACACAAAACAATATTCAAATCGTTGTCAAATGTGTCCCTGACGATGAAGAGATCCTTGCTCACAAACTATCTGACATTACCTGATATACATAAGAAAATTTATGCACAAAACAGTAGAGTATCAAAGTGAAATAGTCGCTTCAAGGAGACAGCCATTGGAATGAAACAAGCGAAAGCAATCACTGCAATGTTTACTGCTGAATGCACACTTGTGTCTTCGGGAGCTTCAGCATACCAGTCTGTCTTACGTTATAAATATTATAATTTACAATGTTATTATTTACATGTTTTTAAATCTGGGTATGACAAAAGCCCCTCATTACACACTGCAAGAAAGAGCAAAATTTTCTTCTAACAGCAAAACACATATTGCCAAACGCCCTTCCAAAGTTCAGAATTTTAAACATACATAGCCACACAACACAGCACTGAGCACATTGGCAACCTTGTAGAGACTCAAACCAATTCCTCTATGTTAAAAGTCGATTGCTCTAACCAGTCAGCTGACATGCCCCCCCACCCCAATTCTTTCAACTGCATGTACAGCATGTAGCTAAACTCTTTAATGCAAAAGTAAGGAAAACATTGCCTGAAATTGTAATACCTTACGTAACCATAAATTTTGAAGCACTTTAAAAACCTCCTACCAATTTTAATGAAACATCAAGCATCACATGGAGGGCAAAGAAGCACACTCACTAGAGAAAGGCATAATTGACAGGGTCTTAGGCAAACAAAGAAAGACAGTCTCATGGGGTTGACAGTTAACAGGATCTTCAAACTTCCTGTTCTGCATTGCATTGTGGGGGAATTATGAATATAGTCGGATGAAACAGACGACCCAAATGACAACCTCTGGGCCGATTCAAGACAGCAGAACATTTGGTACATCCTGGTACTCCCAAGTTCCTTTGAATTGCATTTCTTAATGCTGTCTGGCGCCAATGTCTTACTGTAAGGCATCAGTAAATGCAGCCACTCAGCACGGATCTTGGAGTGCTATGTACGCATGTGCGCTAGTCAGACGCAAATAAAAGCTACTTACTCACTCACTTCACAAATTTTGATTGATTGATTGAGACGGACTGTTAAGGGTTTACAAACAGAGCAGACAATTCGTAGACCTCTGAACTCGTCACGCTAGATCTGTCAGCTGAAAGCGCAGATGTAGCAGATCTAATATCTACATAATATATAATATGTAGTCTAAATAGATTCAACTATTTAAACTGTTCAGTTATTTCGACTATTCAACTATTTTACAGCTCAACACAGGGTGATAGAGAATGTAGTGGTCAGTTAAGTTCAAATTACATCAGGTAAGAAATTTGGTTTGAGATTTTTGCTCTACCTAGACCACAGTCGACTCAGCTACAAAGAGTACAATGACCGCACACAAACTCTGTTGATGGGAAGATGAGATGGCAAGGGAGAGGAAAGGACACCTAAGGGTAAGAAAATGAAGTCCTTATCACTTCATACCCATGGCTGCCTGAGGGCTGGCCAAAGGGACATAGCAATGACAATTTTTATGACGCTGTAACACAGCCCAGTTACAAAGCTCAACATCCCAATACACAATGTTTGATGAAACTGTGGAATTCAAATCCCAGATGCTGAAGTGAAATACATGAAAACGCTCGGACAAAATACATATGTTTCAACTGTGTGAAAATAGAGTGCTCAGTGCAGTGCTTCAAACATTTTTTCTACAAACTGATGGAAATTTGTAGGCCCATACCAGGCATACCTGTATTTAAAAAAATAATTATGTAATTACTATTTTACCCAATTTAAGTTTTCACAAATTTATTATCACAATTTTATTGGCTGCTTCATAAGGCATGGGTTTAGCCTGATCAGCTTCTATGCTAACATCACCACTCCTGGATCATTAAAATAATAGCTCAGAGTAACTTCATTCCAAGACCACGTAGGAGGCTCTGCTGCAGGTCACACAGTACGCCATGAAAGTTGGAATCAAGACCAGACCAACCAGTTTCAGATTACAGGGGGCTTAATGCATGTTCATTTCTATAAATTTACTTGCATCATATCATATACTCTCACTAAACACAGTGATAAATGAATGTCACCAAGTTCCATTTCTTTAAATATACTAATAATGTAAACAATACAACGAACGTACATCACTAACATTTAAAGTAAAAAATATAATGGACAGAAGTTATTCTCGCAAACCGTGGTTAAGTCTTATTTATTAAAGATGATAACTATCCAAACTGATGCATTATCATGGCTGGAAGTAAGCCGGGTCTGTCCGGGTCTCAGACCCGGCATTTTTGGCATTTGAATGAACACTGATATTTAGCACCCTCTGGCCCAAAGAGACCTGGCAATTTTTTCAAACCACTTTCAGCCCTGTGCGTTATCGAAATACTGTTTACATCAACTATTGGAATGCCCAAAAATGTGTAAAATTTAATCAATAGCACTGCTGTGCTAAGCTTCATTTATAAGCATAATTTGTAATCTGCAGAATGAATTGAATCTACTCAGGCAGTTATAATTTTCTAGCTATTTTCTGCACCAAGTCACTTGCTAGGCATATGGTTATAGGCTGCTTCACCGAATTTGATTACAATGTAAAATTCTAGCATGAATTTCTATAACTATCCTTCCAGAGTAAAGACTGCTTTTCAACATTTACATTGCAGATCTTTCTCATTCCAAATGGAAATAGCCTAGCACAGTCCGGATTCCACGGACTTTCCAATAACACCTTACCATTTGCATAGTACAATAAGACCTATTTTGCATGATTATTATTCTGCAATTTCCACCTAGAACCTAGATGCCAAATAAGAAGACATGTATACAAGAAAATGACCAAAAACACAGAGGCTACAAACATAATTATTTTCTAAAGCAGATATGACTCATTAACCTTCAGGCAAGCAATTCCACTGGCTCATATATATGTTTAACAGTTTCTGATGCGTTCACGCATTCAGAATTTCACCACTGAATTATTCAAATGGACTTCTCTTCCATGAACAAAACGCAATGTTGTTTCATACATCTTAAACTAATTAAACAAAAACTGGAATCTTTGAAAATGAAAGAAAGTTGGAATATATATTTATATATAATACCAGCAAGTATTAATAACCTATAAAGGTAGTCTTAGCTAACAATCTGTTCATCAGGATCCCCAAGAGACCACTCTAAAAAAAACTAGATATGACATTAATATTGCAAACATAAATGTAGCCTACTTGGCAACATGAAATTGAAATTTGCATAATTTAACTATCAGCTATTTCACTGCCCTGCAAGTACCATTGATAAAACTTTCCTTTTCAATAAGAGTTGGATCTGTAGCGCTCTTGAATTGTAACCTTGAAGGCATGCTATATAAATCTCCATGTAATCAATGCATGAATGACAAGAAAACATATAAAAATACATTTCAAACCGACAATGGAAACAGTCAATGAAAACATGCATTTCAAACAAAACTGTCATAATTGCATAGTCATTGATATAGTACAGCCAAAATTTCCTTCACAATCAACAGTTTAGAAGCAACACCGCCAAAAACCACGAGAAAGAGGAAATTACTCTACGTTTATAACTTACAGATTAGTACCAACGTACACTCCACATTTGGAGCCAATACCAAAAGTATATCAATTATTTGTTAATCATTAATTACTACTTTCTGGCAAACAGCATAAGGAATGACTGACTACTACTGTCTGTTGTTCTGGAATCATGTTTGAATATCAACATCGCAAATAACATTGATGCCATCAGAGTTCATACGTCTCAACTTGATTACGAGAAATCAGCACAGGGCAAACAGTTCAGTCGTTAAAGTCTCCTGACCGCCAGTGCTAAACAGTGCATGGAAAGAGGCTAGTATATCTTGCCTGGGAGTTCATTATCTCAATTCGTTGACGTTTTTTTGCACAGAGTCTAGACAACTATTCGTCATACGTGCGCCACTCGTGACGGCCATTCACTTTCGTCGTCGGTGTCAGACAAATTGTCGCTCAAATCATCCTCACTGTTATTTGAATCTTTCGGTGTGCAAGGAGGTGAGGGGCTTTTCGTCAGTAAATCGCTCTCTTCCACCGAAGTAAAATACAGCTTCACCTAAAAGCAGATTTAGCAGATTTCATTAAATATCAGCAAGCCTGAAGATATTTATTTTTAAACTGAATATGCAAGACTAACTCTCTCAGAAAAGAGCGCATATCGCAAAGCCGTAAATACGCTAAACAGACAACGAATGGTCTGGCCTACAAAGTAAAGTAAATTTTGACAAAACCTCAAGTTTGCGTCAAAGTTACAGAAAATTTTCTGATTAGATAAAATATAGGAATTCATCAAAAGAGCTAGGTAACCCAATATAACTCATCTTATAAGTTACATGCGAATAATAAGTTTCAGAACATCCACCAAAACTTAATCCCACCATACAAACCACTCAACCTTAGAAACAACGTTTAAAAACGAAGCATTATTTCCACTAACCTTGAAATCCGCCGGATACAGCTTATGCAGTTGGTCTTTATTCGCCTTGTCCAATTCACTCTTCCGGAGCGTTAACGTCTTATAAGAAACCAAAGACGGTGGCAGAGCCTTGACTGCAGGAATTGGGGATTTACCCGGAAGGCTTCCAGGCGGTGACCACGAACCTTGGCAGATTGCTCCTGGGGTGTAATGGAGCGCCCCCGACATCGACGGAGGCCAAGTCGAGACTTTGGACGTTTTATTGACTGATGACTCCATCTCAACCAAGCTCTGCTTGCCAGCAATCGATGACTGTGTTTGCATTTTCGTAGCTCCTTTACTGGGAAGCGACAAAGACGATTGTGCCGTCTGCTTTCGTTGTGACATTGCGTTCAGCAATTCATCCTGCAGTTTGTGCTTCAGTTGTACCTGCTGCGAGTTGAAGGGATTCGAATTCTGCGGCTGAACGACCTTGTGAATCGGAGGTATGATGCCGTGCTGACAGGGCGGCGTCGGGTTACCTGAGACAGCCCTACCAGAGGACTCGGCTAAACTAGCATTAATCTCGCTCTGTAGATCTAGGCATTCCACGTCCTCCACGAAGAACGTGTTAAACCAGAAATGAAACATTTTCTCCTAGAAAAAACAAAACAAAATCTGTTTTAAAAACTAAACTGTGATGCAAAGCAATCAAACTTTCATCATTTCTTTACCTCAAACATCAAATTGACTATTTGACTTAGTAAGGAAATTGCTTGTACGTATGAAGTAAAACAAACACCAGCACAGAACATGCAATAAATGCGCAAACCTTACATAACTTTGAGATAACAGGCATGACAAAAACCACCTGATTTTCTCAATTGATGCATTTTTCACCAACACTGACATAATGCTTTAATTTGTGGTGGTGAGCAATTGTGCAAGAATAAATTTTCTTCAATGGAAGATTGTCGAACGTGCAAGCCAGTGAGAAGAAGACATCTCCATTTAACATCAAAAATCACACCCTGAATATACTAACATTAATAAAAAAGATGGCCTGAAATCAGATTCACAAGCTTAGAACTGTGTAAAGCATTTATTGTCTAGTCCATATCAGGCTGGCAAACTTTCATCTACATCACAATCTCACCTACTCTGATTGGACTCTCATGGCAGAACGGCCTCTGGGCAGTTTTCTATCCGCATAAAGCGTATTATTAAATTCATGGTATATAAAGGTTTTTGCAGTAATCTGGTTAAACAAAAATAAACTCTGTAAACCGTATAATCCTGGGTATAATTCACACTTTCCCCACAAAATATCTGCACAACGCAGATTATAAATAGGAAACACATTATAAATAGGAAACACATACATAGGAAACACATTATAAATAGGAAGTACATTATAAATGGGAAACGCATTATACATATAGGAAACACATTAAAAATAGGAAAAGGTTTTTTGATGTTTTAAGCAAACCTAATCTATGTGGAATTTATTCTTTATGTGGAAAGAAACTGCCCACTCAAGAAGATCGTTTGTGCACAAATCAAAGGCATTTACAAATTTTTTCTGGGAATGCTCCCCTCAATAATTGGGGTGGCACTTGCCCCAGAGCGTACACTGTACAGTGTACACCTATGATTACATGACCACATGGAACCAGACATGCACACCATATATAATAAACATAATTACATTAGGTAAATGTCTTAATGCGAGGTGCACATAGTTTCATTGCATACATGCACATTTTACGGCCATGGATGATAATATGGCAACAGCAGAATAACTAGAGAACAAATTATTGCAATACATTACCTCTGATGAGTCTCTCTAGAAGAGGAGCCATATAAAAATGCAATTACAATTAATACAATAACACCTATCTACGACGACACCATAAGCGGTGTAAACCTCTAAGACACAAGCGGTGTAAAGCTCTAGGACACAAGCGGTGTAAACCTTTCTTACCTTTGCCATTCTCTTTGGCTTATTGAAGAATTCAACCAAGATGTCGGAACAGACGACTATTGGTGAACCTGGAGGATTAATGACCATGAACAAAGACGTGTCTCCTTTCTTCACTCGGTCATAAACTTCCGATTTGTAGATGTCTGCCTTAGTATGTTTTACGAAAAAGCATGGACCTAAAGGTTAGTAAACACAACAACAACATGTCTCAAGAACGAAACCAGCCGTGATGCTCATTTTAAATAATAACAATATTAATAATATTCACTCATTAATGAAACGCTTGCAAACGCACTGCGCTGTACAATGCACACGTACAAGTTATGCAATTCAAACAATTCACAAGAAATCACAGAAGACATAAATCACAAAGTCGCAGTCATGCAACGCACATGCTCTATCTACTTTAGTTGCCACCAATGGAATGAAGAGCAAAACGTACGGTGCCTAAAGAATTTAAACTCCGTATCATAAGCACTTCAAACCAGCGTTATCCATTATACTAACCCTTCTTCCAATACTTCCTAATTTTCAGACGGATCTCTAGTGATGAACTTTTGACTTTCAAGTGAAGTTTTCTAGTCTCAACTTGGAGTGGCATGAAGTGCTCAACTATTCCAATGGAACCCAACAAAATTTTTAATTCACATTCTTTGTATTCAAGGTATTTCTTCTAACCCAACTTAATACAACAGAATGTCACACACTAGACATGTGGCAAATGTTCACCTATATCTGTCTAGTTTCATTTACATCTCGAACATAGGCTGTATAATTGTATAAGTCTGCGTCCTCGTAGCTTTGAACTCCCAATGAAGAACGATATAAATTACATTTCCCGGAGTACTATACAGACACTCGGCCATGGCCCTCCTCCACTCTATCTGCAAGTGTGTATATTGTATGTCGGATTGAATGAGTAAATGGAAGTATTTATGCACTTTTAAGAGTAATTAGGATGCACTGCACGTCGATTAATTTTCTCGTGAAATGATTATTTAAGTATTTTCTAATTGCAGTGCAAATCTGTATGCATGAAGTGACTGAGAGACAACCCGCTTGTAATTTCGGTAATCACTTCCTTCATTGTAACTGTCTGTGTGGTATGTCAGCAAGAGCTCAATAAAATGAACATGTCATAATCATAACCATTGTCGTCGTTACTGCCTTTGTCATCATCATCATCATCGTCATAACTACCACTCACTAGTAAACTACGAAGAATCCTTATGTAATATGTATGACACATAGCACGTCCCTTTTACGCGCCACACAAAAGCACTGAAAAGCACCCCTCTTCTACAATGAAACCCCTTCAAAGTAGTCTTTTCAGGAACCGCATCAAGAATCTCGTTAATATGACAGACAACGATCGCAGATGATGAAACTTACTGCAAACTCCACCGGTGAAAGTTGGAATGCCTTCAAATTTAATGGCATGAAGCAGCAAAGTGGTAGACACGTATGTCAGCTGCCTAGAGCACAGCTTGTCGTAATAGTAGACGTATCGACGCTGACTTGGAATCGTAACACCCTAAACAAAGCACAGACACAAGAACATAATTTATTTAACCCATTATATATTGATCAGCTATATGTTTTCAATGCATTTTAGTACACGCTGGTCGCTAAAGAATATCAAATATGTGACTATCATACATATATGGTCGACGCAGTCGGGGACGACAGAAGAAAAGATGGGAGGACGTGATACAACAAGACCTGAAGCTGCTCAAATTGAAGAAAGAAGACACCGGAAGCAGAGACAAGTGGAGGAGAAGGATCCGAGTGGCTGACCCCTCGCCAGAGGGAATAATCCTAGCCTGAAGGAAAGAAGATCATACATATATGTTTTGTTGAACTAATGAGACGGTGTACGTATTTTTATGCATGCAGAGCTAATACGTACGCAAGCATGTATTGAATGTACTGGTACATAAGTATGTATGTCTAGGCATACATGCAAACATACTGGTATGCATGTAACAAGTATGCATAATGTATGAATGCATGTATGTCTCAATACACTTAATATATAGCACACTTTTAGTACTTTGTAGAAAGCTCTATGATATAATTTTCACATGCACTTTGCATATCAGCATGTCCAGTTGACTGAGTGCTTATCCTGAAAGGTATTCACGCCTACCTAAGGTAGTCAGTCAAGACATAAGGACCTTGACAAGTATTATAATTCATGGGTGTGTTAACACTGGCTCACCCTTGCATTCATGATAGGTCATTTATGGAGCCACATAAGACAAATGCACCTCAGTTGACAATACAATACGATACAATACAAAGTAATGCCCTTCTGAAAAAGGGCAGAATTGCACACCAAAGCAGGAAACAATGGTAATGACAAGATTATGGTCCTTCTGCAAAGGCATTTGATAATTAGAATTTCGGTACTGAGCATTCAAATTCCCAACACCTCAAAATTCTGAGCATCCACTCTCCAAACCCCCAATCTCAGCAATAACACGAAGAGCTGCATCTGTCTAACTGCAGCCACTTTGCAGCCAAATACACTGCCTAGTACCTCCAAAGCACCTTTACACAGTCAGACACTGGCAGATTGGCCATTACAAAATGTCAATGCTCTGTGAGTTTCATATCCTCAACATCTTTTGTACCAAAAGCTAGATTATGACACAATTAATAATACTAATGCTATTTAATTACATCATTTTATTTCTTGCACTGATTATAATACACATAAACACATAAAGAGGGTTAGCATGAATCTGAAGTGTGAGACAACTGTGAGTGAACACTGAACAACTGTCCAGGATTATATATATTGAATAAATCACTGTGCTACATGGTAGCCTATTGAGCAAGAGAAAATACCAATAAATAAATAGTGATAGGACTAATTATATAAATGACAACTGACTTTCTGATCCATGGTTCGTGTTGCACTGTAGTAATGTAGGGCTTCATCGGCGCTCTTCAAATGCTTACTGTGTACTATGTAGGAACAAATCATGACTCCCGTTCTACCCTACAGAAGGAAACAAGCCCAAATTCAGAATAAATAAACAAATCAATCAATCAATCAATCAGAATTTATATAGTGCACCTTCAGAATACCTACTCAGAGGCACTCCCGGCCGAGATCAAGCAAAAAAAGTCTTCAACAGTTTGTGAAATTGAGAACAGCTTGGAAGGTGTTGCATAGTCAAGGGAAGCCCATTCCAGGCTCTGAGTTCCCAAGTTTTTGTGTAGTACTATTATGGTTACACTGAAAGTATGATATAAACTTAGTTAATTTTACCAACCACAGAGATTGAACGTCTCTGCATTGTTAAGAGCGAGAAAAAAGAACCATTAAGTCAAAATGGACAGCAGAGCGCAGAGGCCTACATAAGTAGAAAGGGGGAGGCAAAGCTCGTGCAGATATAGGGTGCCCAGCCTGATAACCATCGCCACAGCAAAGATGCAATCCTGAACAAGATGCGCTGCAAGAAAGGAAGCCAGTGCAAGACCTCATGCATATACTGTGTATGTACGGTTGGACTTGGTGAACCCGCCAATAAGTCGTGCAGCAGCCCGAATGTTGTACCTCTTCAAATAAAATCCATAGGAATAAAAATTCAATCTCCTCAGAATATACATTGAGCACATTCCAATAATCTATATGATGAACAAAAGAAGTTTTTTTCAAGAATTCAACATTTGCATGATCAGTGCACGACAGTCCAATGCTGATTTGTCATCAAGTTATAAACATGTATGATGGTGTAAAGCAGTGTCTCAAACTCAAATCAGCGTGTGGGTCGCATTTGGAAATTTACAATGTATCGCGGGCCGCAACATGAAAATATGTCATGCATATTAAACTATTTATATGGAATTATATTATTGCAGCATACAATGCTGCAATAATGACATAATCCTGTAAAATTAACTAAGTTTATATCATACTTTCAGTGTAACCATAATAGTACTACACAAAAACTTGGGAACTCAGAGCCACAAAAGATAGGACATATGAAGAGCATCAATAGCACATTTAGTAGGCCTAATACCTACAATTAAACTTGTATAACAGCTTTAAATGTTAAAGTACTATAGTGAGCATAGTCTCAGAAGTTATCAGGTGTGATTAGTGCTACATATCTGACAACGTTTCCCAACTACGAGAACATCAATGTTTGGTTTTATCTTTTGAAATGCAACCAATCAGGATAGGCCACGTCATACAGCTTGCAAATATTCACCCGTAACTGGGTAGGGTGTGTCCTTTGAGATTTACCAATCTTCATTAATGAAAAGGCTGTTCATATAATTATGTAGGTAATGCCAAACATCACCATTAGAGTTATGCGTGTAGCAGCACTGCAGGTGCAGGTTTTACAACAGTTTGTCATGTAGTAGAAAGGTGTAGAATTCCGAAATATCAACCTCGTTGAAGGCCTAGACCAGAGGTGCGCAACCTTTTCGTCATTGTCGGCCGCATCAAAGGCGCACATTTGTACCACGGCCGCCAGTGTATAATCCTAGTCCCCCTCCTCCGGGGGTGGGGGAAATCGATTTTTCTGGGAAGGGACAAAGGAGCGTCCGGCGGACGATCGTCGAGGCGCGTAACGCCGGGAGGGGAAAGGCTGAATTTTTTGAATTTCCACAGTGCAATGGTAGCATTTTAAGCTGTCATCTAAACAAAATTGTTGTACATTTTCAGTGCTGATAAGAGTGGTCTAAGACTTCAATAAATATACTTAGGCCTACAATAATTATTTCGCTTTGAGTTTTTGAGTTTTTCAATGGTAGGCCTACCGTTTTAAGATGTCACTTTGACGGCGTTGTACAATGTACAGAGTCGCGTGAGAGAGAAATTGCTGCATAATCACCAGTATCTTTTCCAGCATGAAAGCACTTAGCTCATCCAAGGTCACGAGTTCACCACCTGAATAGGGCTTTACAGCACTGCCAAGACAATATGCCACTCTATACGCACTCTGCGCGCATTCGTAGCTTTCGCAAAGGTGACCATGAACGATGTCTGCTGTCGACAATCGCTCTTCAAGTTCTCCACACAAACCTTCTTCGAGTCAATTTCTTATTTAGCATAGGGATGAGATTCATGACGGCGAAAATGCTATTTTGCGTTGTCCGCTTTTAGGGTTTTCACTACTTTACCGCAGATGAGGCATTTCATTGATTGTTTCTTATTAGCTGTCTCCACTATGAAAAAATCGATTTCCCATTTATCATTGAAGCTCCTCCTCTCCTCTTCCAATGTTCGCTTTCTTTTCTGAGATATCATAATCTAGTAAATTCACAGCTCACAATTTGTGATCTGCACTACGTTTACACTTTACACATAGAATACAGAAAAATTACGTAGCCTACCGTATTGGTTCCTCGTCTAAATTCGCAGTGAGTGGGTGACCTATTCATGCACACTAGTCAGACAACCGCATGATTAAGGACTGAGCCCCGGCTTAATGCGCCACCTGCTCCGCATACTGCCCTACACAGTTACACTTGTACAGGGTAACCTGATATACCTGAAGATTTATCAGTGGTGTAAGTTTCTTTGGGTGATGGGCACTATTCCCGGCCAGTTGACTGTCAAGATCTTTCCACGGACTAGTGAAGGAATATTGGTACAATATTGTATGCAGTGATTGACTGTCGAGGGCTGTAGATGGGATAGTATTACTCTGCCGCCTCTGACTTTGCATCTGGACGATGCATAGTCTATATAATTATGCAGCTAATACATCTGAGTCTGAGGTGTATGCACATGCGACGGACAATGTGTGGCATTGTCGTGTGCATGAGTACATGCTTCTAGAGAGAGCACGGGCTAATTCCTACATACCCACAAACATTTTCAAAACACTGGAATAAAAATATTTATGAATTAATCAACACACGGCCGCCAGTATGTAATAATTAGACCACGCGTCCACGGCCGCCAATTCTTCCTTTCACGGCCGCATGCGGCCGTACGGCCGCAGGTTGCGCACCGCTGGCCTAGACCAACATCTGCTTCAGCATGGTATCACATTGAAGGTCCACTATAACTCTTATCTGCACATCTGCTGTTGTAGATTGAATGTGCAGAGCAAAAATTTAAAGAAAACAGTTTGAAACTTGGTTCAAATCGCAAAAGAACTGCAAAATTCTGTTTTTAACCAATTTCTTTCTTAAATAAAAAACCCAGTTGGTTCTCGCGGGCCACATTATTCGGGTCTATGAGACGCATGAATGTTTGAGACCCCTGGTGTACAGTAACACGGCAAACACAAAGTCATCCCATACCTCGTTGCAAATTGCAGTATCTTCAACTTTCTTATAATATTGATTTACAATTCCCCATAATGCCACAATAAGCATTCTGTAATATTTTCCAAAAAATTGAGATGGGCTGCCTGGCGTAATGTGTTGAATTGAGGTGGAATGATGAATTAAAGAAGACAATATTAGATGGTACTAGATTGCCACAGTATAATACATGCCTTTCCTGCTTTGCAATGAATAACAGCCACGTTATCTTTGTTCTTCGACAGCCACTTATCCACATTGTCACAGAAGTCCTGGATCAGTTCGATGCTAGGCGGATTGTGGTCGTCAAACGCAAATTTTATAACAGGACCGTGAAATTTGTTCACGTCATATTCCCGCTCGGAGCACCTGAGAATAAATAAGCATTCGTACAATTTCAGGAAATAACCACCATCACAAAATATTAATTAATTTAAGCAAATAACCATCATCACAAAATTGTAATAATAAATTTTCGCAAAATATTAATTACAGCAGTGCTTCCCAAACGTTTCAGTGCGGCGGAACGACAGGAATGTCCCATCTGCATGGCGACAGATGCCCTATTAGTTAATTACTCTCTTTCTGATCACCTAATTTCCTCAAATAAGCACTAAAATCAATTTAAATGCATATTCAGCCAACTCTATGACTCTATAATATATTGGAATTACACAACAGTCTCAAAAATGGAAGCAGACACGTTTATTTTCTGTTCACGGACGCAGCGGCTAGGTTATTCAAAGACGAAAGACATACGTCGCATCGCACACCGCAGGTAAAAAAATTGCAAATTTACTTGCAAAATTTCTAGTTTTCATTTATAATAGCTGAAGTACATTTACTTGATTTATAGAAAACATATGGAGGAACCACCATCTGTTGAACAGTGCCTTGACTAACATTGTGAACCGACAACTGAGAACTCAAGGACTGGAGTCTGTCTGTGAACAACTACTTTTGGAAGCACCGAATTAAAGCATTAAAATTTCATGTAAATTTTGAAGCATTTGTATAATTAGCTGGTCGGGCAAAACCAACATTATTAACTAAATACTTTATGCACCTAAGGTGCATACTGCATAGCAGTGTTCAAAAGGTCACACACTCCTTTAAACTTCAATGAAAAAAGTGCTGCATTAAAATTTGAAAGACCTGTCTGAAACTCAACATTCAACTTCAAACTCAGTAAAACTTCCCTGCAATATAATAACCCAAAATATAGTTCGCTTTACTTACTGATCATATTAAGAACCTGTATCTCAAAACAGTTGTATATATAAGCCAATCTAAAATTCTCTAGGACATTCCAAAACACAATATGCAGAAAGAGCACAATAATAATTACAACATGTAACACATTAATGACAGGCTGCATTGATTTTCCTGTTCACTTCCAGAACACTCTACTCGTTAAAAGTAATTACTCAATTGCATGCATCTGAGGAACATTCAGATTTAATTGTACTGAATACAGATTTCAGTCACTATGTAAATTACTCACAGGTTATAGATTTTGTAATGATCCTTGTGCCTCCCTTCAAGAAACCTATCCACAAGAGAAAACCACAAACATTTCAATTTCATCACTACAAATGGCAGAAACAAAAAATATGCCATGACTAAGAGAAATGATCACATACTGACACACATAATTACACTGACTAAATAGCCAATCCCACACAGAATATCTGTACACTAGCTTTGCAGAGCCTTCTATGAAAAACATTCTCAATATTTACAACCCTTCCTGCTCACTCATCACTCATGACAAGGGCACTAATGCCTAGAGCCCTTGAGACCACGTTCTACTCTACTCTCAAGACTGTTCTCTTTAGTCGAGGTTAGGTCAGGAGCACTTCTGAGCAGATTTTCTTGAAGAGGCACTATATAAATCTCTTAAAAGAAATCAATGAAATGAAAATAATGTGACAACAGACTTCAGACTTTACCAAATATCAAATACAATTTTATCAAAGTGAGTGACAAGCATTTCAATATTAACAGTCAATGCACAGCTCATTGTAACTACCTGGTAGTGCGAATGGTATACTCAAGCATAAATCCATTCACCAAAGTCATAGAATGCATTATTTTCATCCACATGCATTCTGAAGGCAAACCAAGGAGCCTTTAAATATAAACAGGACTGGAAACTCCTTATTTAACGTCAGTGTCCAAGTACTTGGATGATAATTGAGGCTACGGAAAATTTAACATCTTGATCTTGTTTACACAAGAAAAACATTCAATTAATTACATATATGCAGGCAGATTGTCTGCAAAGTAAAGAACTGCATTTGCAGTTTCAAAATACAATCCTTAGCATTAGAAACATAACTTGATGTTGCACGAGGTCTATGGTTGAGGGTGAAATAGATATACACAAAATTTTCATGAGTAACCAACCCTGTAATAGCTCTAGGGTCCTTGGAGTCAAACCAGCAACAGCCTACCAAGCAGTATTAGAAAGGATAAAATATATAAGAACACTGCACATACACTTCTATCATTTCATAAATTAGCGTTAAGCGGATAGTAACCGGATAACGTCGTCGATGTGATTCCTGTAAACGCCTTCGAGGTTTTCCGCTGGAAATCCCATTGCGATAATATTTGGATAGATATCTTTCCAGGAGAATTAAGGCATAAAATACATGCAAATCAACCCCGATTCATAACAGCAGAATACACAGTGGCAAAAATTTTTAAAAGTCTTATAATTTCTGATCAGTGTAATTCTTCCAAGGTTCTCCTAAATCAGCAACAGCAATAAAGGACATCATTTTGAGATTTTATCTTTAATGATTTCGTCCATTTAACCACCCATGCATTCGTTGATTCAGTTATTCATTCATTCACACATCGAGCAGGGAATCCACCTAGGGGAATCACCCAGCAAAACCCATGCTAGTTGGACGTGATTGACACAACAGGAAGCAAACGCTATGACCGCACAGCCAGGAGAAAAGCAGCAGACAGCCGCGGCTAAATGTGATAGGAGATGGATAATGGATACATTAGCTACATCGATGGTGCCATGGTCTGATACACAAAGAATTAACTCACCCGATGGTCAGACACTGTAAACAAAACCAACTACAGCAACTATACACATATAGATAATAGGTAACTTCTGCATCAAAAAAGAAACCAGCTTCAACTTCAGCTTGGATGTGACCGAGTTAGTTTTCACCGAATAACAGGATTATTACAGCTCGTTTCAATTCAGCCAGGGAGGTCTGGATATTAAAATAACAGGGAGGTCTTGATAAATATAGGAGCCATTGATTCAGCCCAGGGCTTCGTTTTGAAATCACCTGTCAATTACTGTCAAGGCAGTAGGCTGTCAGGCTTGACCAAAGTAAAATATCAGGGCAGGTGCAGGCCAGCAGACGGTTTGACATGTGCAGTGCTCATCATGTATCATCAGGATATGGAGTTTAATAACCCCATCAACAATAATATCGAAGCTCACTCACATTTATATTGCACCATTCCTCAACTGCAGCAAAACTACCTTTGTAAAAAAGAGTGCAATAACTGCTCAGTAACATCTTCAAACTGTCAAGCCCCTGGCTTCATAATAGCACAGTACTTAACGACATCATCATGAATGATTCAAAAGATACAGGTCAAATCCAGGTCAAATCCATCCTCTTGGAATCTTCTTTTCTTCTTGCTGACCAACTCCTTCAGCTTGTTTGTCATCACGCTCATGCTAAAAAAAATTCACACTCATATCAGACTGACAACAGCTTTAAACAACAGTTTCACAGTTCATCAGTTTGACAACGGTCTTAACAAAAGTTTTGCATGCATCAGTCACACCACAGCTTTAAACAACCGTTTAAGTGCATCTGATTGATTGACAACAGCTTATAAGTTTCAGTCCCTTAGTCTGACAATACCCTTAAACAATAGCCACACAGTGCATGAGTCTGACAAACAAAAAGCTTTAAACAAAGGCGTCACAGTCTATTAAACAACAGGAAAACAGTTTCATTCCACCCGCTCATGTTATACATGATCTAGCTTTTAAACATACATGTGCAATTGTGCATGGAGTTATCTATTTTCATCTGTTTAACCACTGACCACAGTTAGGACTAGGAGGAACACAAACAAGGAAAAAGGAATCCCTGTAGTCATGCCTTAAGTTGACACGTCCACATCTAATATTGGACCATAATATGGTTACTGTACGTTAGCACATCCTGTGCTTTAAGCACAAAACTCTGTCAGATAGACTGTTGCACTCCTTTGTATCCAATGTCAGTCCCTTTGCTGGACTGGCAGAAGTAATGTACCTGGCATTTCTACAGCACAGCTGCATGTCTTCCTGCAAGATCAGGACTTCATAATCCATGACAGGAGTGTGGATCCTTCGGAAAGGGAATGAGAAAGATAATAATAAGTCGGCAGTAGACAAGGGTGGGAGGGAAACACAGAAGGCCAATTTTTGCAGACCTTCTCCATCAAAAACCCAACGCTTGCTCTAGAGTGCTCCTCCTTCCCTTCCCCCCCCCCATAGTCTCAAGTCTGATCACGGTTAGTCTGCACTGCAAGAAAGCACAAAAAATAGCCACCCTACTACTTTGCCTTCTGAATTTACCCACTAACATCATCCGAGTGTTAATGAGACTCGTTGCAAACATTCTGGACATTCATTAGTGCACATCATTCCGTCACGGTTTTCAAAAGTTACTTTCTGCAAAGCTGTCTAGCAATTTTAATTTACGGAAAATATGGAAGCAATCGAATTACCATAGGTTCGCATGCTACCGCATACAGATCCTCCATTCACTGCACAAATCTAAAACTTGTGAATACACTAGCTCATGTGACTAGCTCGGTATTGTTCCAGAAAGCTCTGCATATCAACTGCTATAATGCAGCGGCGCTCTATCTCAGTGGCTGGCCATAGAACCTGGAATGGGCTCCCTGTTGCACTCCGCCTTGTGCCTAGAGGTCATACCACTATGTTTCTTTCTCACTTAAAAACTGCCTTATTTAGCCGTTGGTGAACTGGGAGCGCTTCTGAGTAGATATCTGGAAGGTGCACTATATAAATAGTCGATAATAATACCTTAACAATGAACTTTATTGGTATCCCAGGCACTTTTAATATGTGTCCCAGCGGAGAGTTGTTGGTCCCTCGCATTGGCACCTCAACCTGTCAGCATTATGCATTCTCAATTGCAGGCCCATGTGCCTGGAATAGCCTCAGCCTCCATTGCAGATATACCTGCAACCTAGGCTTAACCCACCAGTCTTTACCAGGCTACTTAAACCCTGTTTGTATCACAGTGGCTGGACTGAGAGCACCTCTGAGTAGGCTTCTTGAGGGCGCTATATAAATTCTTGAAATGAATCAGTGAAAACACATTAAAAGTGTCAGTCATATCACAACATGTAACATGTCCACTGTAATTGAATACAATCTAATCTAGCAACTTCTATAAATTGCTATATATGAGCATAATTAATGCATAAATCATCAACTCATGGCCCCATCAAGTACAACTGTACTTTAACATCATAATCCATTGGACAACACTGGACAAGATCTAAATGGTCAGATTAGCGGACTTATTGGCCCATTAGATCAAGATACTGAAAGTAATATAGAACTTATAAATTGAGTGACATAGAACTCATAAAAACATAAAACTAGCACCTTTACACTCACACAGGCATGCAATTTATCAAAATTATGACCACTTGTGAGCATATTAAACTGCAAATATGGTATGTACACATCATAAAATTTTCGTGTTTTTGATGGGCTTGGATCAATACAATGGTTTTTTTAGACCATAAATCATTTACTTCTTATATAAATATATCTAAAAGTACACCAACATAACTGGAATTGTCGTCGACTGATAAAATAAAAGACAATTAACTCTAGCAAAATTTATTGGCGAATTTATCTAATTCTATTTATCTACCTGAGAGTATCTAGGAGGACCAGGTATATAAATATATTAAAGCCTGGAATGTCAACCATTCATTTAAAAACTGTTATTCATGTTTTAAAATCAGAATGTCAGCAACAAAATAAAAGACATTTAGAAAATATCACTGAAAGCAAATTTTAACTGAATAAATGCAAAGCATTACGGTTGTATACTGAGCATTTAGATGCACATAATATTGATAATGTCCATTGCATTCGAGATATGCTATAAGCACAAATCTTATCGATGTTATTTTACCTCTTTACTTAACAGTGCTGCTACTCACAATGTCCAACCTGAAGATTCATTCAACATCCAAAACATGGATAAGATTAAAACCAGAGTGTTTATAGATCATGCTAAATTACTGGCATAATCACTTCAATTTGCTCACACAACGTACGTTGTTTTTTAAATTATAAAATTATATAAACCAGGTTCATTTTATGTGTAGAATAACACAAATATGGATAGGACACATCTTAAGCTTTTGAACCCGGAGCTCATGTAACTATGGATAATGGGCCGGAAAATCAGCCCGCCGGGTTCAAAGGGTTAAGGAGCGACACCCTACTAAAAGGATGCAAGGTAGACCAAGAAAAATGCTACTGGACTGAATGCTGGCAGAGGAGGGATACAGTGGACTGGAAAGAGAAGCACAGAACAGAGAAAGATGGCATTGTTGGACATACGAACCTGCCTGAAGGCAGAGAACGTAAAGAAGAAGAAGAACATAAATATATAAATGGAAATGTATTTGCATTGTAGAGTAACATAATTTGAATGAATTAAGGTAATATTTAATAAATGCCCTCATGTAAACAGATGCAATTATAAACAGGGAATAACTGGATAGACTTTTTCGCAGAGTACTGAATCTGAGTACTATTTGCTGGATTCAGGTACAAACCCAGCCCATTTGTCCAATGTGCAAAGCTTCACATTTTCATGTAATAAAAAATCATTTATACAAATTTCTTAACTCGCTAACTAACTAATGTCTACCCTCAGAAGACATTACTTCAGTTAAAGACTTTCAAATTGTGATTTTTCTAGTGAATTAAAAATGAGACAAAGCTTAACAACGAATTATGCTGAATTCTATCTGCAAATATTTGCAAGCATTTGTAAATAGTATTTGCCGTGGCAGATAGCGCCAAAAACTGGGATATTCGGCCAAGGCAAATGTTCAAGGCAATTTATGGTTATTACTTAATAATAAACATACACACTTGTACACACATACAGACAAGCACACAAAGACATGTACACAAATGTAAAGATATTCATATTTTAACAGGCAGTCATAATTAGGCAGGAAACTGTGGTGTATTATAATGCATATTGTAACTGAATAGTTATGCACAAGAGGCCATAGACTTTCATAGTAAATATCTATATGGTAACATGTCACACTAGAGGAATCTACGATTCAAATATCAGCATCACATGTCAATTCAGCATTGCATTTCAAACAGCAATGTCCTGTTTGCTGTAGTTCCACTTAATGCCTGTGCTGCAAAGCCTAACAGATATTTTCATGAGTATTTGTCAATTATCAGTAAAAAATTCTGAAAGTACCTAATTCTGCGTCTAACAATGTGATGAAGACCAGAAGGAAAATGGCAGCCAAACCAGGGTCAATCATAACTTGGACGCCAAGCTGCAAATTTATGCGTATTTTAAGAAAACCATGAATCCGAGGAAACTGCTTTATTATTCACCAATAACTCAAATTAAAACTGTCTAGGAGCTATAACATACAAACAGAGTAGAAATCAGCATTTTAAGTACCGGTAATTTATTCATATTTGCAATCGTAATTTCCAAATTTCTAAAGCACTACTCGAAAGACAAGTGCGGGGCACCAGCTTATTCATGAGTGCAACATTGAGTCAAAAGGGTTGTCTGTAAGAGTACTCCGTGGTGGTCCGAGTCGAGTTACCATAGGATCAGAGGGGCGGAACAGCTACTAAGGCGGGAGTCGTCTGAGCCAGGAATTGAAGGGTGGGGGATCAGATGAGACAGGGTAAGAGTTATGAAAAGGAGTGTTCTGACCCTATGCAACTAGTGTGAATAAGTAATACAGCATGTTACAATAATAACCCCTGAATGTTCTTATGCAGGAAGTTATTCAAGCACTCACTCGTACAAAACAGAAGATCATGAACTGAAATGGATATGACACTTAGTTTGCTTCTACTGAACTAAATGCAGCAACCTTATATAAGCATATATAATATATAAATTATAATATATACATGTATAATTGTATATTGTATATACGTGTATATAATTATTCGTCTAATTATGCTTTTGCACTGAACTCTTGCATGCACAGTCCCAGGAGGAATCTAGGTCAACCACACACCTTGCCGTAACCTCATTGTGATCTGGTATCCTTATTGTTCTATCTGACTCACAAACACATCCACTCATCTATATATTTTATGCCTTGCTGCATAACTTGGTGGGTCAGCCTCTCACTGTGCATAGACCTACAGTTTCTCATTACCAGGCATTATGAACCAACAAAAACCTTGGTCCAACTGCGACTTTTTACAAACATGAGATGAGGCAGACACTTTGATACAACAGACCTCTGTGGGTGTTGGAATGACAAATAATATATGAACTAGACCAACAGACAATTGCACTCAACAATCCCATCCTTCATGCAAATGATACAGATATAGTGCCCTACAAATAAAAATACACCATGCCCTCCTTATAATACTACCCCTCCTTATAATACTACCGCTCATCTAGAAGCCATTCCAAGTCGTGAAGACAAAGCAAGATAATCTGAGCATTATCTTGGAGAAAAGAGATAGAACATTAAATGATAGCATTGTAATTTAATGCAATGTAATCAAATGTTTACACAGTAGATTCGTGCTTAAAGTAAATATTGAATTGTATTTAAAATGAATTGTTTAAAACGTTATCTCTAATAAAAATTTGAACAATTCATCCACGTTTAAAGCCAATTTAATCTAATGTCACAATATGCTTTAAGAGACTATATGCCTCATCTGCATCTAACTTAACACGTGAGCCAGATCAAATGCTCATATAAACCATCCTGGCTCAGACTCAGTTGCAGAGTTCTGAGCTCAACGTGTGCCTGATGTCCTAGGTTGTGAAAAAACATGTCAACTTGCCCACTCGATCCAAACAAGACCATCCACTCAACATGCTAACTACTCACTCAAAACATCATCAGTGAAAGTGCATAAATAGCTCAGCCTATCTTACTGTCTGGAGCACCACTCCCTAACTCATAAAGTACGTCTCAGCTATCTCATTGTTCAAGCTGCAACTTAAAATCTATTTCACGAATGCATCAGTCACTTAAGTGGGTACTTGTTTTTCATACGACCACCAAGACACCAAGAACTAACGTTGCAGCATTGTTATATTTAAAAAATCCAACTTCTAGTTTGTCGAGAATCCTTTTAATCGATCCAGCTTCTGTTTAGGCAAGAATTTGTTCGATAAATCCCGCTTCTATTTCGTCAGCAAATATTTTTCATCAATTTTTCATTGAAAATTATTGTTCATCAATCCAGCTTCAATTTCAGCAGAATGACTGCACTAACCCTAAAACTAACCCTAACCGACCCTCACGACGCCGAACCTGAGCCCTAACCGACCCTCACGCGATAAATCCCGCTTCCATTTCGTCAGAAAATATTTTTCATCGAATTTATAATTTTTGGTGGTCGGATAAAAAACAAGAACCCTTAAGTGTACTGAGTACCCCTCGGCTGTTAATAATTTCACCCTCATTTAGTGACAAGCAATGCTTCGGATTTTCATGATATCTAGAATGTTTTTCTCATTCGTTCATTCATTATCCCAACTTCAACAGACTTGCTTAGGAGCAGTTGATGCGTTGTTCATTGGCAATAAAACCATTCTTTTGTCCTGTTATTTCTTGACTCAATGACAGATAATTCCACTTGGCTCTAGCCATGTGAAGCACTTATGATCACTTACAAAATAGACAATCGGCTTATGCATTTCATTCAGAATTCATTAAAGTCCAACTAAATGGGTGCAAGGCATATATCTCTTACTACTAACTCAAAATATACTGCACAAGCAAACAATTCTTAGTATAATTATGTAGGCCAAGCGAAACACTGTACAACACTTCTCCGCCTTTTTCTGCACGAATTCACGGAGTTGTTGCTCGGTCATTTCCGGTGCATTGCATATGATTTAGCTTTCGCACAGCACTAAAGTGGGGCACAGCATTGCTCACGCGAAGCCTTGCTGCTTCGTTCTCGACAGCGAAGCATAAATTCCTTTACTAACTCACTTACATGTTTACAGAAATAAGTGTACACTACCGGGTGCATGGGAACCACGGACGCACAGTTATACACCGTTTATCAGTTCTTGCTGGTACAAGTCACTAATTTTACATAAATATAATGTAATTACCTGCTTCTAAAAAGCTGTCTCTGTTATTCTATTTTATTTAATCCTTCGCCGTCATTTAAATATGGGATGCGATGAAATTTACTCGAATAGGATGTCCACTGCTACGAAATCAGCGCAAATCACTTCTACTTCTGTTAACGCGAATCACATTTTGTCTTATAGATTCGACATTGCTTTGACGTCAGACGGACCAGTTTGCTTAATTATTCGTTTAATGGTAATAAAAACTGATAGACATATCGCTATTAGGTACAAAAAGCAGTTGATCAAATACAATATAATACCTATAAAATGTCTTTAGCCTTGTCTTAATGCAGCGTTTGAATAGTAACTGTATTTCGATCAGGGCCTTTTTTAACGCGCAGTTGTCCACAAAAAATGTGCAGTTCTAAATGAATAAGGTGCAGTTGTAGAAGCACTTATGTGCAGTTAGAACTAGTTGAAAAAGGTCACTTCCCTCTGATTTTAAAGTTTTAAAGTTGAAGCAAAGATATTAGAGTTTTGGTTGAAGTAAATAAAAAACAAAATCACGGTATAGGTTTGCGGAGAATAGGACGCCGTAAAATTAATATCACGCTTCAGAGACTCTGCGCATCTGTTGCGCACAGCCTAAGTTCAGAGGTCAGTGCGTTTGCAGGCGGTTCAGTAAAGTACATACTTACTAACTTTACTTACTTACTTATACTTGCTTTAGAGAATGACATAACAGTGACGTACTTGAAGATGGCGATTGGAACAACTCGACGAAACCATTTAATCCCCATTATGTAGCATTTGCTAGTGAACGAATAAGCGACATTGCTTAAGTTGTGATTAATTTTATATGAAACATCGGTCACTAAACCACGATACGAGGTTGCGTTTAAGTGAGACGGAGTTATAGACATTCATACTCCGACTTGCAACAAGGTGCGATTTAGGGTTGCCACCCCCTTCGCCACGAATTTATAGGAATCGGCTCTTGTCTCCAGTCTCTCTGTCGCTGTTACACGATAGACAAGAAATGTTGTCCAATCGACAAAAGTCTATGCCTTTTTGCTTAAAACATTTGTATCATATTTTAAATTTAAAGACGAAATTCTATTCGAGCTGTCAGGAATTTGTAACCACGTTTTGTCATATTAATTTTTCATTGAATTCGCATAATGTCTTATTATCGTATATTGATCATGTCATTGTTTGCTAAAGAGACGTAGGCCTATAGGCTACTCTCCACCTAGATGGATGAGCTTGGCATCACAGGGAATAACAATGATATGGCACTGAAGGCAGTGGCCCCCATTCATATCATGTCGAAATTGAATTGTGTGGGATTGAAATTGATAGGATCCAACTATTGGAAACCGTTCACTTTCTGACTCCTAGCTGGGCTAGAGAGTTGTCCAAAATTGTGTAGGGCACTGTCTCTTTTATTTGTAGGTTCTCCAGAGTTGGCAGCACTAATTCTTATTTGACTGTCAGAGAAGGGACTGAAAGACACTTCTCTCTTTGGCTCAGATATTTCTGAAACTAATATGGATTTGCAACATTCGACATTGTCCGGCCCAGTTCCTTCTCTTACTCCGTTGCTTCCAGGCCACATATCACACTCGGCTGACAACACAGCCTCAATCAACGATAGCATGACAGTAATGACTCAACGTGTGCCTAATTATAGGAATCGAGTGAGTTTGTGGATAAAATACTCACTTTTCGGATTCAACACTGTTCTCTGGGTGAGCATATTTGAAGTATTTTACAATATGTGATGCTGAACCCTCTTATTTAAATCTAAAATGTCAAAAAAATTAAGCCTGAAAAATTTGCAATATAGTGCAAAAATATCTTATGTAAGACTAAATCTAATGCCACTCGATTATGGTCTCCACTAGGAGACCATTGCTCTGAGACTTTTGAAATATGCAAATTGAAATGTGACTAACATGTATTTTATAAGTAAACTTATTGTCATTTATCTCATTTTATTAATATGTTGACTGCACTTCTTGCATACTAAAATTAGCAAACTGCCAATAAAATTTATTTCTGACCAATTGACAGTGATAGACTTATGGACATGATTGAGTTTTTAACCACTTTTCTTTATTTGTATGCCGTCAGTATTTTGTGCCAAAATAAGGCAGCTTGAAAAGTAGCACAAATTCTGATATTTATCTGTGACTTGAATCTCAGGTGAAACTGTCCAAAATAGCGCACTTGTACTTTAATCTTATTTAAGTATCCTGTGATAGGATACTTTAGGATTGACTATCAGTATTGCAGTATATAGGAAAGAGATTGCATAAATCTGTTTACAGCTGATATAATATAAATTAGAACTATAATACTTGTAATACTGAGTTTTTGGAGAATATGCTGAAGATTGCTGAAAATCCTGCAGTTTTGGAACTATCAGTATCAGTTCTTTCTTGCACCTGTTAAGTGGCAATTACTACCAGTAGGGTAATCCCTAAAGAGCTGTTACCCGATCTTTAAATAAGTTTTGACAGTGCATTCCTAGACAGCCTCAAGACTCAAGAGTGACTGGTTCACAAGTAGATATGACCTAAACTTGTTGCAGGTATAAATGTAGGATAATTTGAAATGTGTGATTTTTGATCGTTTAATTCAATAAGTCAATTGATGTGTAAACTTTTATGTTCGACATTTCAGGTGATTGGAAGTGCCATTGTTGGTGTGGGAATATGGTGTGTGGTAGAGAAAGCCACAACAAATGTGTACGAAGTGACAAATATTCAAGTTGATCCAGCTGTTGCCTTTCTGTTAATTGGAACAGCACTTTTTATCATCAGTTTTGCTGGCTGCATTGGAGCACTGCGAGAGAACACCATTCTCCTTTCCATTGTGAGTTTTATTTGAATTATATTGCATGTCCCAAATGTAACTGCAACGCCAGTAAGTAACGTAAGTAGGTGTTTCTGTATTAAAAACTGTATTTAGACAAAAGTCCACAAAAATTGCAGTAAAGAAACAATAATTAGGAGTGGTCCTGGTTAACTTTTACAAAGCAGTATCCTGTTTATTGATATTAGAGGTACATAATAAATTTATTTAGAATTATTCTTGCTTTCTTTATAAATCTATTTATAATTGGCACTCAGTTCATGTCCAGTTAGCTCAAACATCATTGCCTGAAATATAGAGCCTTTACCTGATCTTTGACTTGTGCCTGGGCAATGTGTGCTATTACCAGTAGTCCAAGCTTGGCGTCAGGAATCGGTCAGTGGGCTATCCCCACTTGAAAAGTCTAAGTGCTACGGTTTGGCCCTGGCACAGGCTGTCCAATTTATACCAAAATCCTTGAGGGAAATTGAGGCTTAGTGGACAAACAGCCAGCTCAACAATGAGGAAGTTTATTCATTATTTCCTAGAGAGCATTCATCCTTCAAGCACACATACATGTAGCTCTCCTACAAATGTAAAAGCGAAATAACTGTTGAATGTTTTATGGGGCTTGATTGCCCTACTGTCAGTAATGACTTGACAAATGAGTAATTACTTTTTCATTACTTCCAAATGAGGCAGTGTCATGCTTGTTTTTTAATTACCTTGCAGATTTATTCACTAGCCATATTGTATAGTTGAGAATCTTGAGATTAACATCATTAGTTGTATAGTCTTTGGACCTAATAATATTATATGCTCTGTCATGTCGCGTAATTCCTTACCTGTTGGCGCTCATCTCATCAAGTGATGAAAAAGAGTGATTATTTTATGTAATGTATATTTATTCCAAGGATCACATTTGTACCTAATTAAGCTTGGTTACTGCAACCGTATCTTATCCAAATTTGCATGATATCAGCAATTGTTACAGCAAGGGTATGCTGTACCTGCCAAAAGTCCTTTCAAACCGTTACACAATATTCCTCTCCTATCCACATAGTGACTAAATTTTCTGCAGTTAATGAGACCAAGTTAAATCCCACTTCACCACACTGTGTACAATGTAGCCTACAAGTGTTACTCGTGTATTCAAATTCCTATTTTGTGTGCTTATTTGTTGAAATCTCTAGAGTCAGGGATGGGAAAATGTAATTGAATTCCAAATTGCAGATTGCTCTTGAGACAGGAAATCTATTTTAAAATTGTAAAATACATGGTACCAAGTAATTGAATAACAAGATCTGTTAGTTCAAGTAATTTCAATTGCATAATTTCAATTGCTGCTCATCCCTGCTGGGGTCATATCCCAATATTCTGTTGTTAACTACTTTTGTTTTTATTCTTTCAGTATGTGACTATAATCATCTTGATATTCATTCTGGAGATAGGTCTATTTATTCTCGCGCTGGTCTATTGGAATTCGGTATGTCATGCATGGCATTAAGTCGTTGCAATTATAATATAATGGTTAGATTTGAGTGGGACAATTTGAAATCTATAGTGCCAACAATCAAAATATGAAACCAGTTTTTTTAAACATAAATCTCAAGTCTGGATGAAACTCAGCCATACTTGTATTGAAAAGTCTGCATAAACATGGTCTTGCTAAACCACGGTGTTTCTAAAGAGGCTGTTAGTGGAAGTGCAGACTACTTTGAGTGTTTTATCATTTTCGTGAGTAATAACTCACTAATTGTATACTCTATACTGGCTATATTATTTGTTGGCAGCTTTTAAAGTCCTACTGAATATTCTTATCTGAGAAATTAACTAAGTTGTCCATTTGTAGAGTTTTAGTTATATTTAAGAATTTATGAGTGTTAGGAGATTTTATCTTCTAAAAATAATAGCCTAATAATTGGAAATAGTAACCATGTGCAACTGAACAAGTTTCAACACCTAGCATGGGGATGTAAACGCGTAGACCTGTCATTTCTCAGCCTAACATTTTGCCTAATTCTTTCTTTTAATAATTAGTTTTTAAAATTGTAAATTATTATTGTTTTTTTGTCTTTGTCATTCCCGATCTTAATAATCAAGCAGGAATGTATCATATGCTGCAGTGCTCTGGTATCCTTCCACTTTTTTAGTCAATACACTATCAGACATTAATAAATTTTGGCTCAAATGCTCTGAGGCACAGAATAAGCTAGCTAGCCAATCTACATTGCCTCCACACAAAACTGGAGAATAATTTTTGGTGGCTATTATTACCAGATGGTATGTGATAATGAGCAGGGCTTTTTAACGTGCAGTTGTACACAAAATGTGCAGTTCTAAATTGATTTGTGCAGTTGTAGAAGCACTTCTGTACAGTTAAAACTAGCAAAAGGTCATTGTCACCCAATTGGAAGTAATTTACCACAGAGAATGGGAAAGGAAAGAAAGGGTTGTGCAGTAGGGCGGAGTGAAAAAACGAAATTGATATTTCAGAATCGGCTGGGTATGCAAAAGTTGTGTACTGGGCACAGTAGTTTGGGTGCAAAATATTATTGGATTTGGTTAGATTTTTGAGGTGCCCCAACGCCCCCCAAAAATTACGAAATGGCTCTATTTCGCATTTTCGTCTTAATTTTGTTTATATCAGCAATATTTTATTTTTTACTTCTGGGATTTTATTTTGGTGATATCTTTAGCTAGTACTTTACATGTTGAAGGGATAACTCCAAGAATGGCAGTCAAAAAGTCGAAAACAAGACGAACCAGTAGGCATCCAGTCTTTGAGATTCCTACGGAGTTGCTTCAAACTGTGTTTCCACACGCGCTGACATGATGCAGTTCTTCCTGTTCATTCATGATGACAAGAAATGGTAGAAATCCGTAAGGGATCCCGCAATGGCTGCTTTTGTAGTACTGGTGGCACATTTATTTGAAGGAGTGTGGATTATAGCCTACTGTAGAACGTCCATCCCAACGATATCTCACAAGGGAGAGTAGGCCTATGTGAAAATATTTAGACTGTTTCACGCCAAGTTCAGAAATCTGCTTTAACCATTGAAGGGCAGATGGCACCAATAAATGTTAATACTGGTAACGACCGTAACGTATAGGAGGTGTTATTTGCTTGCTTGAAATATAAGTAAGGGAGTCCACTACAGTGGTTCTTTTGTTTGTTGCCTGCAAACAAATTGCCTAGAGCTGAGACATCTGCTATACAGAAACTCAATGGTGCAAGAGCACGGTCCTTGAGAGATTTCCTGTCCATTTCGTAAAGCAATCCAGGTATGTGAAAACATGCCCATAGTTTCCTTTACATCAATTGCAATTAACAACTATCCATGTGTTGATAAGGGCGCTCTAAGCACGGATCAAAAGTATTTGTTCGATACATGTCATACTGTGCCAGCCTAGGAATGCCCTGTACAAGTTCCTATAGCCTAATCCAAACACATGTTCAGCAATTCAATCAAGATGACCCACAACTGCTCAAAGAATTATATGCTTCTAACTAGCATCATTGGAACCATCAGAGCAACATGCCACACATATAAATTCATTATGAAGGCATTGGTCTGTTATATAATGTTTTTCCACATAAGACCTGATCTTCGTGCACAAAGGTTTACAACATCTTCATCGAAGGATTGCATTTTCAAGATAGCCTACTTGTTCAAAGATATTATGAAGATTGTCATCCAGTTAGGCCTATACAAAAAAACCTTTTTCGGACATCCTGAGAATATTCTGCTTGCATTGTTAAAACAAGGAAAGATATTATAGGCTTATTAAGAAATGTAGCATTCCAAAGGATACTATAGCTTCACGGAATCGAGGTAGGCAAAAATGAAAAGAAAAAAGTTTTGTTGAATGCTCCTAATCAAACTAACGTAAATTGCAGGACCTCAATTACTAAATGTGTTCTTTAGAATAATAATTGAAATAGTTTATTCTGCTCATATCAGCAACGTTACCGCTTATTATAGACTTGTTTGTCACATTGGAATCGGTTTTGAGAGTTGATGCATCTCCAAACATTATAGGCCTACTAGAGTAGAGGCACGATATTTTATCCTGGCACTACTATCATCTATGCACAAGTTATGCACCCTCCTGCAAATTATGAATTCTTCACAAAAAACATTGGCACATAACTTTCACTTCACCCTAGGCTAATCAGCATATCGGCTGGTGTGGAAACACAGTTTGAAGCAACTCCGTAGGAATCTCAAGGACTGGATGCCTACTGGTTCATCTTGTTTTCGACTTTTTGGCTGCCATTCTTGGAGTTATCCCTTCATTATGCAGATTACTATCTAAAGATATCACCAAAATAAAATCCCAGAAGTAAAAAATAAAATATTGCTGATATAAACAAAATTAAGACGAAAATGCGAAATAGAGCCATTTCGTAATTTTTGGGGGGCGTTGGGGCACCTCAAAAATCTAACCAAATCCAATAATATTTTGCACCCAAACTACTGTGCCCAGTACACAACTTTTGCATACCCAGCCGATTCTGAAATATCAATTTCATTTTTTTCACTCCGCCCTATTGTGCAGTTCTAAAAATTACTTTAAAACAGCCCTTTTAATGAGTATTCTGGCCAATCTCTGTGCTTACTACTCCTGATCATTACTTTTAACACTGCTGTCCAGGATGCTTTTCATATGCCCCTTTCATTGACCTTTTTAAGCAGCAGGCTTTATGCAACAGGGTTGATTATGATGGGGTTAGATTAAATTAGTCACCCTATTCATCATATGTAAGCCTGACATCTAGGTCACTTGCTAATCCTAACATTTATAAAAATTATAGTCTATCCCAGTGGTTTGCACCCGTTTTTGACATTAGGGCCACTTTTTCGAAGTTGGATGACGACACGAGGGCCACTCTTTCTTATTAGTTGAAGGACATTAGGGGGCCATAAAGCTAAAATTTAATTAACCGAAAGCATTTAAAATTGTAATAATTGAATATTTAATGTTGGATGTTATTTATAGATGTCAAAATAAAATAATTTGTTATATAAAATAATTATGTGTTCTATCCTGTCCAAATTGTCAAATTTTTATATATAATTATTTGTTAATTCTTTGAGTGATGGAGATATGAGGGCCATTTTTTAGGCATGGCGGTCCACTTTTGGCCTGCGGGCCACGGGTTGGGAGCCACTGGTCTATCCTATCACATTGCTGCATTCAGTGACTATGAAAACATCTCTACCATCATTCAGTTGTCGATATAATAGGAAATAGGAACCATGTGCTACTGAACAAGTGTCAACACCTAGCATGGGGAATTAAATGTGTAATTTTAGCACACCAAAGAAATCTCTCGATGGCTAAGCATATTGTGTGGATAGATGCTAACGGATAGGAGTTGTGCAGTAGCTAAATTGTTGATGTTTTCTTGTATCAGGTGTACGGTTATGTGAAGGCGAACCTTCAGTCTATGATTGTCCGCTACAGAGATGACGCAGACTTGCAGTCTGTCATTGACTGGCTTCAAGAGTATTGGGTACATATGCAAGCATTCTAATCAAATTCGTGTGAGCTAATGTAATGTACGGTAGTCATACATTTTTCATTGCCTTCTACAAACTGTTTATAAATGTTGCATTGAAGTTTATTGAACAAGAAGTTGTCGATAGGTTGCAGCATGTTTGAATAAATGTATTCATATTGTTTGTCTTGAAAATTAATCACTCATCATTGCCATTAGCATTTAAAGAAAACCTGATAAATAACAAATTCTTTAGAACCAAGTTGGTTAAATTCTGTCTTATTGTGCAGTTGCAGTGTTGTGGTGTTGACGGACCAGATGATTGGGATTCAAACATTTATTTCAACTGCTCTTCAGTGGGTCGTGAGGCTTGTGGCGTGCCACACTCCTGTTGCGTACCCCAGAAAAACGTACGTAACCGTCTTTAAGACCTGACGCTTGGTAGTATGAGATAATGTCGTGGAAAATTAGATTCCACTGTATTCAGAACTAGACGTTTTAATGCGTGCTAGTGAACATGGCAGATACTGGTAAATACACAGAATGAAAACTTAATTGCTGAATTGGACATAACGCAGTTTGCATTGAAATAAGCATGTTATGGATGGATGATTACTGATGAGATCTCACTTGTGTTAGCACAGTAAATTGGATTGTCTTCTGCTGCAATATGAGGTAGCTGTACCAGCTACTAGACTGTTTGTTGGTTATTTAATCCTGCTTGGTGGTCTGTGAAACTTTGTTGAGAGGCAGCCATTGCTTCCAAATTAATTTTTTATAGCCTCAACCTATGGGGGGTGGGGGGCTGGTGTTCTGCCCTCTTCCTCTCAGCCTAATCTGCCCACCTACTGCAGTGTATATCCAGTTGTACAACCGTGTTCACTACTTGGAGCAAGTGAAGCTGAAGGCTCAAAACAGATTGTGCTCTGGTTACCACTGATAGTCCAACATGCCATTTTTACTGAGTGTCAACCAATTAGAATAAGTTATGAAGAGATGCCCAGCTGTGTTGTCAACTTGTCTCCTGTTATGGTTATGGGCTTCAGCAAATGCTTTTTTGCCATGCCAGAGCCGGGAGTGCTTCTGAGTAGCCTCTTTGAAGAAGCACTATCTGGAATAATTGAATGAAAATGGTCAAGTATAGTCTACCATTCAAATATTGCATTGCAGGAAAGCCTGAAAAACCTCCAGTGTGGATATGACAGCAGAAAGGTTAGTGATGTGCTGGATTTTTAAAACAAACTTCTAGACTTATCTTCTTGTTTTTCTATTTTACTCTAGCAATCTCCAGTGCTCTAAATCTTTTAACTAACGCATGTCCAATAGAATAAATTATGTTCTGAGTCCATTATATTCTGATGGTTAGCATGCTTGAATGTCCAGAGTTTACGGTTAAAATCGTTTCCATAAAAAACAGCTAACTCAAACTTTCTGTTCCATTAGAGCCTCTTAAGTAGCAAATTCAGCCGTAGAATGAGTACTTCGACTCACAGTCGATGATAGTATCAGGTAGGTAACTTGAGCACATCAGGGTGTGTTCTGACTGCTTAGTGCTGAGAGAAAATAAGTCCCTAGCTTTTCATGCACACAGCTGACGTTTACAGCTGGGTTAAGGGACTGTCCTTCTGTTTTAGTATTTGTAGTGGTTGTAAGCATTGGAAAACTTTTATCAAATGAATGCCTTCAGAGGATGTAGGCTTGTTGGTGTGGTCTTAATTTCTAATCTTCTAATTATTGAAACTGGACATTCTAGATGCAAAATTCAATAATATGATTGTTTAACAGCCCCTCTTGACTGATTCTTCAATGGACATTGGTGATGTACAAATTCACAGTAGAATTTCTTTCAATATATATATACTGCAGTTGAAATATGTTTTGACTTATGTGCTGACATGAAGACATCAACAAACAGTTTATAGTACTATATATACCAGGTAGTACAATGATAATTTAGTACAAAAATAAATTAATAATCAGTTTATTTATTTGTTAACTGCATTTCTTGCATATAATTAGCAAATTGATATTTCAATTACTGTACAAGCCATAGGTTTTGATGATCTTTTGAACTTTTTTTAACTAGGAATCTGATTCAAAGGCAATTTACCAGACAGGATGCTTAAACAACTTTGAATTGTGGTTGGGTGCAACTCAAGTTCCTCTGTCTATAGCCGGTGCGAGTATTCTTGCCATTCAGGTAAGCCGAACTAAAGAGTGCCTGCATTAAATACAAATTTAAATTTCTGAGCATCGCACAAAACGTTCTCTATGGCAACAGTGTTTGTTAACGGTTTCTGATCAGGCTTTCAAGAGCCTGTGTTTTTAGTTTAGTCTTTTTAGTGGCAGGTCAGCTTTGCCTTATGTCATGATGAACTTCATAAATTAAAAAAACCTTAGTAGTCTTGATCAGAAATATTACAATGGCTTACAAATGGACTTTTAAACGCTTTATATTGGCTTGCTGCAAAATGCCAGCTCAGTATTTAATCATCCAGGCATTTTCTACTTGAAATATTTGTTTTCAGCAAATATCGCATCTATTCCATGTGGAAATATATTTATTTATTTCAGAAATTTGATATAGCACCTCTTCAATATATGCTACTCACAAGCGCTCCCGGCCCAACCAAATATATATATATTTATATATTTCTTCATGGTGGGGATTTGTTGGTGCTGGTGGTTGATGAAGGCTGTGTTAAACCGCCTTTGTCGGCTTGGATATGTTCCTGAGGATACCTCATCTTTTGAGCAGCTCGGCTCAATGGCAGACAATGCACTTTTTGCTTTAATTGTACTCAACCCGAGCACCTGTTGTTCCATTACTTGCCCCCAATAAGGCTGTCGGAGCGCTCCCTTTGACCAAGGGCACACGATAGGGGAGGCTGACGACTTAATGTGAAGAATGTCTCTTATTCGTATGCTATAGGCCTATTCTGAATGTACATGCTTATGTATAATGTAATTTGTAACTCAAAACACAATCTATAACAGAGAATTAAAGTTGATGCTTACGTCTTTTTATATATATATAATATTTATTTATTTATATAGTCAAAATTACAGCTAAATATTTTTAGATACAGTTCAGGAAGAATTTCTGCATAACACCAAACTTTACATGAATGTTTGATTTTGAAATATCTTATTTTTTAGATGTTAACACTGAGTCTAGGAATGATGCTTCACAAAGACATTAAAGCAATGCTTCGTCAATGGGAATATTCTCCTCCGTACCAGGCACATCAACAAGCTCTCGTATAGCTTCAATATCCAAAAAATGGAATCATTACACATTTTTCTCTTTTCACCAAAGGTTTCCACCCACGGTGATGAATAATTTTCCAGTTCCATTACACAAACGAATTAATACATTACTGCATAATCAATAACCGGTATCTACCAACAGTTTTTGTGGGGCAAGACGTGAATTATGATGTGTTAAGGCCAGAGAGAACACAAATTCAACTGTACTAGTCATACTGTGAAAGCAAGTTAAAGTTGGTGCCAACTAAAGAACAGTCATGTTAATTCCTATCCTATTTGTATTGTGCTTTAATTGATAATTTAAATCTGGTTAGAATTTGACAGCTATATAGCAAAGGGCCTGCTTTAGAACAGTCAGATGCACAGGATACGGTGTGACCTTGCACACATTACAAATTCAATTTATAATATTGCATACATGATATGCATGTCAGGTCTGCCTAGTCTCAGACATTTGCTATGGCAGGTCCCACCACTTGGAATGGCTTCCACCACCTCTTTCTACAGACTAAGCTCATGGCTGGAATTTCCCACTTCCTCTCAATTTCTCATGGCATTTCTTTTTCTACGGGCATCCATGGTGTGCCTCTGAACACGCTATAACGTGAGAGGCTCTTTATAAACTTTCATATGTATATGATACGATAAGTAACATGTAATGTATGCAGATTCTATACTTTCCTTTTAATAACTAATTTTGAATAAAATGTAGCAGCGGCGCCTGCAGGCGTACGCACTTACGCAAGTGCGTACAGCGCGATGACCCAAAAGGTATGTTTTTGGAAATTCTAGGTTGATGACTAAAAAAAAAAAAAGGTCATCAGTTTTTTCGGCGGATAGAAAAGGTATGTTTTTGGGAAATTCTAGGTTGATGACTAAAAAAGGTCATCAGTTTTTTCGGCGACCTAACGAAAATTTTTCCCTCTTCGCCCCTCCTTCGAAAATTTCTGTGCGTACAAGAAAAAAATCCTGCGGGCGCCGCTGAAATGTAGACAGTTTGTTGTAAGTTTGAAAAAGTAATGAAATACTGGTCAATCTACTGCAGATACAAGTCTTTGTTTTGATGATGCTGTTACAGACAAAATGCATTCCTTATTTGGATACAAGATGTACATAAGGACATAGTAACTATCTTGTACTTAGGTGAATTTAAGCAATAGTAGAAGCACGTAGTTACACTCACTTTAACATGAGAGCTGGACAGTATCCCTAAATAATTGACAGTGTGGATACTCTAAGGTGTGGAATGATGCTTAGTTGGCTGGGAAGTCTAGTCAAGCAGCAGTAAAGACAACTAAGACTGAAAAGTACACACAAAATTCTTATTTTGCATCCAGTGGCTCACAACGTACAATCACATAATAAAAATGACTTGTAAGCAATTTTAAACTAATGCAAAAGCTACTGGTACATTTGTTAGCAAGTCTCATATAACATTATAGAACCAATTTAAACTTACAAATCAAACGAGTTCCATTTGGATGCATGTAACGGCAAAAACAAATCATACACAAGTTGACACAGCATCATCAGTATAGCAACACAGCAAACAAACGCACAAACTTATACATGAACCAGTACCTAGACGTACAAATGCTCAGATATGTGCTTCTACATTACAACTGCTGTCAGCCTTCACAAGCTTTGTCAGACCAATATCGCAGTACCATAGAGAAATGACTTACCGTAAGCATCTACCATGTTGAACCTAAAGCCATGGACAACCAGGCCTGCAGAAAACGGGTGGGGGAGAATGTCCAGGGGCAAGGCCGCTTGGTAGTTATTAAAAGGATTATGATTTATGCCTTTTAATTTATATTTTAAAATTAACCGAATATAATCATAAATGTATTTATAAATATAATATTGCATTTTTACTACGACTGCCTTATTTGTAATATAATTTTATTTTTAGATCTTCATATGGGAGCTTATAGATAGCTTAGGGGCTCGTGACTGCTCTGCGCAGAGGCCCCGATTTTCTGCAACATTGTTCATTCATTCATTCATTCATTCATAGCATTTATATAGCGCCCCTTCAAGAAACTACTCAGAGGCGCTCCCAGCCCAACCACGAGCAAAGAAAAAAGACTTGAGAGACTTGTAGAACCCAGCCGGATGGGCCACAAGTAAAGAGCGAAGCGCAACCGGGAGGTCATTCCAGACAGTAGGCCCCACAACCGAGAAAGCACGGCGCTGCTTAATAACTAAGCGAGCCCGCGGGACCAGAAGTTCACCCCTAGCCGAAGAGCGTAGTACACGACGCGCTGCAACGTCAGAGACTGGACAGCAAAGATCACGCAAGTATGACGGAGCACAGCCAAGGACACAGCGTGAGACCACAGCAGCAATGCGGTATGAGATCCGCTGGGACACTGGCAGCCAGTGCAGCACATCACGCATATATGCAGAGACAGGAGCAAATTTAGGAAGCCGCCCAACATGTTGCATGATGGTTCATTAAACACATAATCTGATCAATCAGTATGGATATACAACTCGTGCTTAATGCTTATTTGCAAGATTAGTGGACAGCCACGTAATGGTAAAAATGGTGTTACCTTGCAACCTGATTGAAACACAACGTAACATAATGTAATGACGACAATTTCTATGGCGCCATAACACAGGCACGCTGCTACAAGGGTGCCTCTACACAAAGACAAGCGACGGACTCTATAAAGGCAGCCACATACGGCGCCAAGAGAACCGCACCTGTCTCATCATCATCATCACCACCACATCACAAGCATGCACCAACATGTGCAATTGAACAACATTACTAAGGGACATGTTTTAATGAGATCTAGACACAAGATTATAGTTTACATATCAGCCTACATAGAACATAGAACACACATGTATTCCAAAACAGCGCAAGCCAACGTGAACTGAATCTACACCCGTTAAGTTCAACTGCAATTAAACAATACCCATATACTAATTCTACACACACATAGTTCAACTGAAAGGGTTTGATTTTCATCAACAGAAAGACATTGTTTTGTTTTCTGATTCACCTAATATCCTCCAGTAAACAACTTTTGCAAATGATCATTTCAACCTATATTATCTTTAAGATTATTATTACCAATTGACTTTTATATAGCGCACCTTCAAGGCAACTACTCAGAAGCGCTCCCAGTTCAACAACGGCTAAATAAGGTAGTTTTTAAGCGAGAAAGGAACATAGATGAAGACAGTGGGAAATGTTAACTTAGAATCAGCCACTCTACCCGACCCTTGAAATAATAATGACAACAGTTTATAGGTTGCCGTAGCACAGCCATGTTGATATAAAGGCATCTCACAGTCAACAGCAGTGAATGCAAAGTTCCATAGAAATAAACCAGTTTGATATGGTATGATGCAAACTGAAGCCTCCAAAACACTCGAAAAGCTGTTGCTCTGAAAACCAAGTGGCTTCACTTCCTATACCATGCAAATGTTGTTTCTGTACTGCATTACAGAAGTGTTTGGGGCAGATTAGCAATAATGAACAGAAATAACAGGTGTATTGCACCTTCATAATGACTATTTAAACCACATTGTGTACATACACAATTAGGACCCATCCACAAATTACGCATGCAAAAACTCATATTTTCGATCCCTCCTCCCCCACCCTGTTGCAACTCGTACATTTTGCATACAAATAAGTTCTACTCCCTTCCCCCAGTTACAAAAGTATTCTAACCCCACACTACGTTTACAAAAGTAAATTAGCTAAAGCCATCCATAAAACATTTATTTTACCGAATGCTATTTCTTTTAGTTAAACATCATAATAAAATATTACATGCTAAAAAATTTAACTGTTATGGTTTACTGTTTAGATCTCAACAGAATTTAATTCTAATTAATTAATCATCTCTAAGCATTATAATGGCCCTATCCCCCTCTGAGTGTACGCAATATATGAACCGCCCTTAGGAGACAACACAGGCACGAGCACGTTAATTTCCTAACATTTGGTATTAAGACATGTAGTTGTACATCTCTAAGCACTTAGTGAAATATAATAATGAATATAATAAATAAATAACAAAAGTAAGTCATTATGCAAAAAATTCCTGAAACCTTTAACAGTCAATAAACATTAATCTGATTAATAGTTGAATGATATATCGTGAACCAGGATTGGTGCTATGCCAAAGCCAAAAGAGTATTATCTTGATAAGTAGGTCAGTTAGTTATAACAATCAGGTAAGTAACCGACCAGTATATTCAACTAAAAGCAAGCCTTTCTGTTTGAGACTAGAGGCCTGCTGCGATCCATAGCACAATATCAACCTTCAGTCACATCAGCTTGATGTCTCTGTTCGCTGTGTCAAAAACTGCCATGACTCAATACCAATGCTTTGCCGGTATAGGTCCCTCTCTATGGAATGGAGTTCGCTCTGGACATCTTTCTCTCTGGTAGTCATTCCTCATCTTTCTCTTACCTCAAATCTAGGAGTCGATCGCGTGGAAGCACTTCTGAAAGGCTTTATGCTGAGAGAAGCGCCTTATAAATTGTCATTACACAATACAATACATTATTCGCCTAACTTTCAGATATAAATATTTACAGATTGTCTTGACCTACCCATGGGTAAAGCCCAGTCTTACAAATCTAAAATATAAACAAATCCTTGGCTAAAGAGCAAGCCAATGCAAACACACATGCACACACATTATGCGTACCAAATGTACCTTCAGTGTGATGGTTATTTCTTCATAAAGGCATAGAAGCACTTAAAAGATTGAGATAAAACAAAAAAGCATCATCCACTATTTAAAGTGACTTGGTGAAAATAGTCGAACTTGAGATTACAAATTATAGAATCAAGTGGAGAGTGCACATTGATTAGATCAGTTGTTCCCAACCTTTTTTGCCTTTGGGGTCACTTTTTCTAAGTTGGAGGACAGGAGGGCCACTTTTTCTTACTTGAAGGATATTAGGGGGCCACAAGGCTAAAATTTAACTAACTAAAAGCATATAAAATTGTTGTAATTGATTCAAAATAGAATTTTTGATGTTTTTTTATTTATAGATGCCAAAATAGAATAATTTGTAATGGAAAGTAATTGTGTTCTATCCTGTCCAAATTGTCATTTTTCATATATTTTTGCTAATTCTTTGAGAGATGATGGCCATTTTCTTAGGCCTGACGGGCCACTTTTGGCCCGCGGGTCATGGGTTGGGAACCGCTGGATTAGATAGTGCACATTGAATAGATAGTTCCTGGCTGTCAGTTGTTTAGTATGGTACTATATATATAACGAAGTTTCTGCAATAGCTGACACTCATGAATGTAAGCACATTTGCTACCAGGTATTAAAAGAAATAGAAGCACTAAAAATATATTAAGTTAATGAATTCAGCACAAAAGTTTGATTGTTCAATGTTCACAATCTGACAAAAGAAAAACAAAATTAAAAAATGTGACAAGCTCTTGCAAAATGATTTTCAAAATGACTTTTCTCAGCATAATCATTTAAGTGCACGTTCGTGACAGCATAAAAACAGACTCAAGTAACAGAAAGTTTCTCTCGTGCCATATGACCACAGTCTCCAAGTGCTCGTAATCCGACTCTGCCACTGGGAGTTATTGTGATCCAGGTTATGCTTCCATGATGGAGAGACATACGTAGCCACGCTTCTGGAGGCAGCTGTAAAGCTCTGAAAAGGAAACAGAGAAACTAAACTGTTAAATTCACATATAAATTGTTAAATTCACATATCACCACTGCCAAAGAAGTCCTCAGTGACATACCTTGCACAAATACCTTGTAGTTTAATATCATAATAATAACACTAATTATTTCCTAATTAAAAAGTGGCAATTGTGCAGTAAAATTACATGATATCATAGTAACATTGATTATAAGTAAGTTTAAAAGTTTTTTGGAAAATTCATCTGTGTGACAGCCTGCAATATGGCAATATTTTGTTTACTGTGACTTCAATATTACTTAATGGCTGTTAACTCTGCAAGGCTTAGTAGAGATAATTGAGTACTGACCTGCACACAAAATATCGTATGACATTAGCGTGACACACAATGACCTCGTAACTGTCTTCTAACTGCTTTGGGTCTGCACGATGAAAGTATTTTCGAAATGCTGCCTCAATTCGAGCACCATCATCAAAAAACTGCTAACAAAACAGAAAATTATAACACATACACTTGCAGCAGAACTTATAAATGCTGTTGAATGTCAACAAATATGCAAGTGACAAACAATGCTTGGGTAGATAAATTTATTCATTCAAAATCTCAGGTTTTTTGTAGCCATTGACCAAGTGCAAGATTCACGGTATCGTCAATTTAAAATATTCAAAGTTTCATTTAAGTTCATCAGCGATTCTGCATCAACTATTTTCCAACAGAAAACCAAGAGAGATTAAACCGGAGCTTTTATACCAACTTTCTTACATCGTAAATTAATTTAAATCAGCAGCAACACTACTAGTACTTAGCAAAATCAAATTCCAAAAATGAGCAACATCATCCAATATAATGTACAAATTATGCGTAATGTAATTTAATGAAAAAGCAAAGCCTGTATAGAACTATTGCGAGGCACTAATGGTACAACTGCACAAGATGTATATAAGGTAATAAGGTACTGCAATTGCATTGCTTAGTAATATTAAAATAATTACTTGTGAATGGATATTTTAATACAAGTGGTTAGTCCACGTGGTTGTTCGTGTATACTTAAAATCAACTACTACTGAAAGACAAACTCTATGTCATAAAGATGAATTCTTCACCAAGTTCAAAACTCTTTAATTCAACGAAACCTGAAAACTAGTAATCAGCCATTGTATCTACAATACCTTGTGATCTGGCTTCCAGGACTTCAGTGGTGGTTCTGGTGGAAAAGGCGCACCTTCTTGAAGCATATTACACTCGATCATTGGAACATTGTTGAGATGTTTGTGAACAATGTTGGCAGTTTCACGTGCTCTGGTCATTGTCGAATGAATGATGACTGAGTAGGGATGACCGAGCTCAAGTAACCTCCTGCCGGTAAAATCTGCCTGTTGACTGCCTGCAATATAATAAAACTAAGTGAATAAAAAAATCTATCGCTGATTTGCGTAAAGCATTAATCAGTGGCATGTGCTGAACAAAAATTAAACACAGGCGTTGTCGATTTTGTTCAAATCAATAGTATAATTCAGAGACAGGTAGGCAGACACAAAGCATCATCTACTGAATGCGATATCTAGAGGAAAATTTAATTTTCTGGACAAGAGGTCCAAGACTAGTTATTTTAAAAGTCTGTACTGATTGGCAAGAGACGCAAAAGTCATAGTGATTTACATGAAATGTTACTTCAAGCAATCTTAACTCTGATCGTACTAAATCCTTAAACACAGCACAGTAACAACTTCTATGTGCTAGCTTGGGCATTCAAACACTACAACTAAAAAAAAGCAAGAACAATTAACAGATAATATTTTCTGTGTACTTGACACTTTCATTCCACTTTTGGCAAGCTTTACTTTTAAAAATGCTACTGTAAATCACATTTCCTTGAAACTATCTTGCATTACGGAGCCTAACCAAAGCACCATACAAGAAGTACACAAGTCACTCGTCGATTGGATGTAAGACTAACCAAGTTCTGTTAGAAACCGCTTGCTATCATCTTCTCCTTTTAGGTTGTACTGTCCATGTCGTATAAGAAACAGATGCCTCACACCTTTCTTCTTCTGTTTTGATAAATCACCTTCTTTGCTGTCATTTTCAACTTTACTTCCATCTTTTGCAATCTGGTGTTTGGGATTAACTAAACTCTTTGGATCCCTCCTACAATCACCACATCATACTGAATGAATTCTCTATGTCAGGCAATATAACTGTCATTAAATAACATTAAAAGGGGTTCAATCCGACCAGAAAATGCTGAAAATATAATTTAAATCTGTTATCACCCCCAAACAAAACCACAGTTTTATAAGAAAAGTGGCAAAACTGCCAAAAACTATTCAGAGTTAAATCAAATACATACAATACAATACAATTAGTCATTTATAACGCGCTTTAACAAAACAAGTCTTGCACAAGAGCGCGCTTCACTACAAATCTAGTTATAATACAATGAAAACAAATGAGTTTTTAGCTTTGATTTAAATTCTGCAACAGATGAGCACTGGCGAATTGAGGTTGGTAGACTGTTCCATTCTTTAGGTCCTGATGCTGAGAAGGCACGGCTTCCAAGCTTCCGGCATGTGCGAAGTGTAGCAAAATCACTTCGCGAGGACGAACGAAGTCCTCTGGACTTAGAGGCGGAACATGGCGTGACCATGGATGCCATGTAGGATGGAGAGGTTCCGTAGTGGATATGAAACATCAGGAGGGAAATTTTGAAAGCAATACGAGCACGGATAGGAAGCCAGTGTAGTTGTTTCAGAGTTGAAGTGATGTGGTCTCTGGGACCAAGACCTTTTATCAGACGAGCGGCCGTATGAAGAACTGAAGACAGGGGTTGAAGTGTTGATGATGGAAGACCAGATAGAACCGAGTTGCAGTAATCGAGGCGAGAGATGACGAGGGCTTGAGTGAGAATATAATGGTCCTGCTAGCTTGTCGATAACACAGTTTAATCATTATAGTCTTGTGTGTGAAAATTGCATTCGCGGATCTGGCAAAAATTCATTTAGGGGAATCAGGATTCAGGTCACACCTCATTAAAGGAAACAATAACCAAAAGGAAAACGCCCTCAACCTGCAAAACAGAGCTGGAAGAATTGCAACACCAAATACAGAACTTTGTGCTATGTTGCAGAATCCTGTCGAGTCCATTTGAACTTCAATATGCAACTATTATTTAACATTGGCTCCCTGTATGATTTCAACATAACGAAATACAAATACCGAATTGGCATTTATTTTTCATCTAGCTATTTAGCAAAACCCAGTAGAACCTCTGTGGCTTAATCAGATGCCCTAGAAAGCAACTCAGATCATACAAAGATTGCATACCCTACTAAATACTACGAAACTATTTTTGACACCTTTTAATGAAATTACATTACACCTTTCAGCATAGGCCTACCTACAGTATCTGGGACCTAATTGCCGTTTAGGATAAGGTCAGGAGTCGTGAGGGTCGGCTATGGTCAGGTTAGGCGTCGTGAGGGTCGGTTAGGACCAGGTTAGACGTCGTGAGAGTCCGTTAGGGTTAGTGTCGTCCTTAAATATTGTCCAAAGATACTGTGTATGCCCCAATCCTGTATTATATAGTTTTGCCTACTAATTCAAAGAGTTGAACACTTGAAAAAGTAGTCACCTGTCCCAGTTGTCATCCCAAACTGTAGGTTTGTAACTGTTTGTCCAGGAAGCTAATAAATTCTGCAGACCGTTGAGAGAAGTCCTGTTGTTGGCGCCGGTTGTGGTGTCTTTACTATCACTTTTGGCTAACTCTCCATTTGCAAACCAGCCTGCAAAACCACCCATAGCAAAACTAATAGCCATTTTATAGGCACCACGATTTCGAAAAGCTGAGGTCATTTCGAGCAATAAATATTCTTCAACAATAAATGAAACTTATCATGCGACTCGGCATTTCCTACAAACGTCTATTATCGCCCCCTTTCAAAGTACTCTCTTTCACAGCGCGAATCATGAAACCATAGACGTGTACGTCACTAGGTTTCAGTCCAACGACCTCATTTTCAATCATTCTAGAATCAAGATACAAATTCATCATACAATGCGAGATTCTCTGTCTGGGAATTTAGTAACGAAGTTAAATAATTGAAGTAAAAAATCTATGTGGAATATCGTGCACAGCAAAGAATTTTTTCTATATTTTGTTGGCGCTAAATATGTCTTCGCGTATCATCGTCTTCGTCGTCCTCCTCCGCCTCTGCTCCTGATTATTGTCATTATCATCATTTTTTCAGTCCAAAACCGCTCACGTCTCTTGACCCTCGCAATGGTCAGTTTTGCTTCAGCTTGTGAGCCCTTTTTATTGTCCCTTTGAGAGTTTCATTTCGAAAAGTATTAAATATACCTACATGTATATAGTTTGAAAACCTGTAATTTAAACAGATTCGGCATATTTATAGACCTTATATTAGTTTCGTTTTAATTTTCGTTTTTTTAAATGTAATTTGCTGACTTATTTTGACTCTGAAAACTATAAACCACCTAGTGCCCGGAAGTGTAAAACTTTTAACAACGGAAGTCGTGCGATCGATGCAAGTTCTACAAAACGGCGCCTATTATTTTAATAGCGGCGCGGCTAGGTCGATAATTTCAGTATTTATTCAGCACCGAAGTGTAAAATCAATTGTTTTAAGTTACTGTTGAAAATCTGAAAACTGCAACTGAGGCCCGTGTGCGACTTGGTTAGTTTAAACGAGAATAAAGATGCGAACACAAATGTTTATATAAATTGAGATTTGGACGACTATGGAGATCTCTTGACCATCGTTGTCTGTCGTTGTAGTATTCCCGATTGTGCGCCTAGTGTTGTCTGGACTTGATTTCTCACGAGTGCTTTTCTTAATCAGACCAAAGTCCATGAGATTGTCAAGTTATTTTGAATAATAGAACGCATAGTGCTTTTGCGGCGGAAGATTTTGCTACGCAACGCTTGCAGAAATTGGCGTTATTGCATAACACGGGACCGCTTATTTTTACCGATTTTAGTATAGTATATAGTATCTAATGAGTCGTAATGACGACACTAAAACTAACCCTAACCGACACTCACGAGGCTTAACCTGACCCTAACCGACCCTCACGACGCTTACTCTGACCCTAACCGCTAAACTAGGGGTCCAGAGTTCTGCAATTACGCTGGTTTTAACTAACAATTATGAAGATATACTGATAAAAAGTCTGAAAATCTCATAACTACTGGGTAATTTTTGTTTGTAGGTATTGATAAAAGTTCATGTTTCAAAACCTCGGACGTGTTTTAAGCAAATAATGTTGCAGTTGGAGGAGACAAGAATTACCCAGCTGCTGAAAGAGACCATCAGAGTGATATGCCGTAGTGCAGATAACTGTTCAGAGATAGCAGTTAAAGGCTTACTGGGCATAACGCTGGATAGGAGAGAAATCTTTTTGGTTCAAATTGACGATGTCATTGATATGGCTTTGGAAAGAACTGGAACTCCTTTCCACGCCAATGGCACCAATATCTCTTCAGCCCCACAGTCATCTCAGAGTTCATTTAACCAAGCCACCGAGCAACTCCAGTCAAGACATGACCTGAATTTAGCTGCTGCTTCTGCTGACGGTAGGACGTTAAACAGTTCCTCCATTCCGGAAAACCATACAACTAGGCAGACGTGGAAAAGTGTTTCAGCTGCAGACTTGGCCAGCCACAGTCTGCTGCAGTCACAAGGTCAGAGGGGTGAGAAAGCTAAAGCTAAGGCCAGTGTCAGTCTTCATCGTCTGTCAGATGTTCAGGGTCCTAAGGATTGTAGCAGTGCTGCTGTTTTGGCTCCAGGCATTAAGGACCCTCGAACGATGACAGACAGAACTGCATTTGCTTGCACACCTAACAGCGGAAGAGGGAAAGGTAGAGGACAATTTGGAAGTGGTAGAGGGCAATTTGGAAGAGGTAGGGGGCAATTTGGAAGAGGTAGGGGACAATTTGGAGGCGGTAGAGGACAATTGGGAAGTGGTAGAGGGCAATTTGGACGAGGTAAAGGACAATTTGGGAGGGGCAGAGGGCAATGTGGAAGAGGTAGAGGACATCGTGGAAGGGGTAGAGGGAAGCAGTCGGTCATCAGCACTTATCGGAATGAGGATTTGTCTCTGTCAGTGAGCGGTGGCGTGAGTGGAGACGAGCATATGGATGACGTCAAAATGAAGACCCGCAGTAGCTTCATTTCAGAAACGCATCATACCATCATAAGCAGTTTCGACGATACTGTGAACAATTACTCTCAATACTTGGAAAAGCTGGAAGGTGGAAATAGATCCGAGACTGTCGGCACTGTACAAAGCGCAAAGCATAAAACTCTCAAGACGTTGAAACAACCTGCTTTCAAGAGGAAGTTAAAACCGCATGGGGTGATAACATCGAAGAAATCGAAGCGTGCTAATGACTCTGCCGACTCCGGAGTTATCATCATAAAGCCCAAGGTGAGAATAAATGCTTAGCTTCATACAGATGAGCTAAAAGCATCTTTTAGCTTAGCACAGGATGTGGCTATAAGTCTTCGATTAGATAGGAATCATAGGATGTCTTTGATGTGTGGACTAGAATTTGGTAAGTTGTAATGTTTTTTTCACTGCTGCCTTGTATCCCCTGTTTGCCTATACTCTCTGTCTGCTTGTCTTGCTTGCATGGGCGGAGTTTATCAGGGGCTAGGGGGGCTAAGCCCCCAAGAAGGCCCAGATTCAGCTTTTTTACCATGTAAATGGTGTCTTTTCCCAGGCTTAGCCAGGGCTGAAAGTGCTTTGGAAAAGTTTGCCGGGTCAGACTTTGCTGGAGTGGCAGTGCCAGAATTTCAGTTTTGGGAAATTTTCCATTTTCATCCACCAAAATTTCTGACAACGTTTTTTGATCTTTTGGTCAAAATCTCATGGAAATATTTCATTTTCCCTGTAAAAAAACCCTGATATCCTTTTTAGGGGACTAAGCTTAGCCCCCCTCTGGCGCCGCCACTGCTTTGGTGGACTAGCCGACGCCTTTGACCTGAAAATGTTTCTGACATTTTTTCTAGTCATTTGCCCAAAATTTTCTAAAAGCCTACCATTTTTACCTATTTTTGGCACCTAACGACCTTTTTAGTCTTTCGCAAGTGATTTTTTGGTAGACAAGTGACCTGGCTGAGACCTGGCAATAGCCGTTCTCGAAAATCGATGCCGAGTTGCAGACCTGGACCGACCCGGCTCACTTTCAGCCCTGGGCTTAGCCCCCCAACCCACAAGAAGGCACAGACTCATAAATTTGTTTGAGGAAAATGGTTCTTTTCATGAACGAAATTTCAATCGAATGACTAAAAAAGTCATCAACTTTTTGTCTGGAGAAATATATATTTTTCGGCGAGATTTCAACCCGATGACTAAAAAAGGTCATCAACTTTTTTGGCCGAGGAAATATTTTTCGGCGCCACTCATTCTTGACCGAGTCTCAGCCCCAACAAAACCCAGGTTCTTTTTAGCCCCTCCCCAAGAACAGAAACCTAATTCCACCCATGCCTGCTTGCATATAATTTCTCCTTATTTAAATTAAAGTGACTTGCAGCCGAATGAATTCTACAATGAAATTTAATTATCTAAATGATATGGTGTGCTGGGATTTGAATCCTATTCACAGGACACCTCTTGGGGTGACCTGTGCCTGTCCCAAGCCAGGATAAAGGAGGAGGACCAGGTAAGACACCTTGCACAACAGACACAACACAGAAAATTCATTTACTGGGAGAATTGGAGAAAAGTTCTGTGTTTCCCAATGTGTAGTTCTGCACGGGAAGGACTAAGGTCTAAGCCTTAAGGTTAGGTCACATGCATTAGCAGTATTCTACTTGGAGAGTGTTTCTTGTGGTTCATGGTTAGTGGTCATGCTGCAGTTGATGGGATTAATATAATGCAGGTCTGTATTTGGGAAGAGATTAAACCTTGGGTTAACCAAGTTCATCTAAATACTCCTCTTGAAACGCATGGTAGCTCATATTTTCGTTTCTTTTTTAGGCTTCTTCCAGCGACCAACTTCTGAACAGGTGCAGCGTTTGCAAACGTGGTTTCAGCAAACTAACTGACCTCGCCGAGCACTACACCACAGAACATTCTACCAACAGTCATGCTGGTCATTCGGCCAGCCCTGCATCGAAGGCTGCTGAAGACGAGACGTCTGAATCCTTCCGGTGTGCAAGCCCATCATGCAGTCGTACCTTTCCAACACAGCGTGGAATGCTCCAACATTGTGGGAGGAGTCACACCAGAGGACGTGGGCGGCTTGGACTGACGGGCACTTGTTCGGGCACAGGCAGAAAAAGCTCGACGTTTGGCACGCTCGGTAATGTCGATGAGAAGCCCGCAGTGGGGAGTGTCGTTGGCCAGATTCTCCCATCGTTGTCGTTTGCGTTTGAGCCGAGACTGTTTGCGAATGTTCACGCCAACAGCCTGCCTCATACGGTTACCAGGGAGGAGTCCAGCAATACAGGAAGAGACGACTGCCCACCTCTGTCATCCTCGACCATTGTCAAACAAGAGATTGATGCCGTGCTATTGGCAGACAACTGGTAGTAATTGGCTTGACTTACACTGACTGGCTGACTGTTTTTTATGTACTGTGCATGCCTGGAGAATTTCTACGGAAATTTTTTCTACCAGGTAAAAAAAATTCTTGGTGGCAACCAGTGCCATTCCTAAGAACCTAAGTGTCAACTGTAAATGTGGATTCTGGTCGTTGGCTATCAGGAGTGTGCAAGAATTTAGTACTTGTGTCGATTGACAAAAGAAAAATTGACTTTAGAACTTCAGTATTAGGATACTCAGTCAGTGCTTTCATTCTGAACAAGTTTTCTAGACATGCATCTCTACTTAACTACTAAAATGTGGCTAATTAAGATATTGAAAATTTTCTGACCTATAATGACTGGCTGAGCACTTGGACTGGAGAAGGTATTTTGTGTTATTTTTCTCCAGTCTAAGGTGTAGGCGCTACTAAGCAGCTGTGGCTGCGGACTATTCATATTGCTTTCTCAAAGTGCCAAAGGCAAATGTGCAAGTCTGAGTTTTTTAATGATGTTATCTAAACACTTCAGAATTTTTAGTTTCTTTGTGCTCATTTTCTTTGTTTGCCATCTAGTAGGCAACACAGAATGTGGGGGGGGTTCAAATCCCTGTCAAGAGTGGAGATATTTGAAGATTTCTTTTCTACCAATGCCCCTAAAGTTTGCTGACCATTGGTGGGGAGATCAGATTGTGGGGATAAAATTGCCACCCACCTTCAATCCTTCATGTGCTGCCATTAACACTTCATTTCCATGGCTCCCTTTTGAGATCGATGTAAGTAATGGCTGTGCCAGCAATAACCTTGCATCTATAGTAAAGTATAAAAAGCAAGCTCAAAACTAACGCACATTTGTACCGATTAAATTCAAGCCATAATGAACTGAGATATTGAAGTCTTTGCAAAATTTGCCAATCTGTACGCAATACTTATAGTGTGGGTAAGTGAACATTTTAAGAAAGCTGAAAGTTCGTAAAAATTTACCTTTGTCGCCAGTTCAAACAATCAATATTACTGCCAAAGACTCCTTTTGTCGTCTGTTTTTAGTTTAAACACACCAGAAAAGTACTCTGGACATTGATCTCGTGTGTAAATGTATTTAATGTGATGTTAGTATCTCATTTGTGTTCAGAATTTAGATCAAACATTTTCTGTACATATACGCCCTGCATTTTATTGCAACCGTTTCCATGATTGTTCAGCAGATGTTGTACTGCTTTATGTTGACACTAGACAACAGCCACCTCTAGCATGGTAACATGCCAACGTTTTTGCATACTAGTAAGATTGTTAACCATCAAACACTCGTATGGAATTTACGATTTATTCCATTCATTGCACGATACAAACGAGATAACAAATGTTGTCTGATTGTCATTGTTGAAGTTAATCAAATGTTTTCAAACTTGCAAACATTTGTCTCATTTGTTAGTTTAGTATTCGTCAATAACTAATAGCATACTTTGGATACCCTCCCTTTCACAGATGTCTGCTTCTCAACAAATCACCTCGAGTATCCTATTCTGTTGGGCTTGGCACCTGTAGGGCTTTATATTCATAACAGTGCTATAGGGTGGGACCCACACACGTCATTGAAGTGCTAGTTCACACGCTGAAACCCTATTTACCACATTTAGATGGCAACATCTGCACAATCCCACATTCCTAAATTTTGTGACCCTCCCTCTGTGCAGACATTCTTAATGGTTGACTCCAATGTGAGTTTAACATAAATAGCCAAATCAATGTGGACTATGTCTGCCGTGCTTATACGCCAAGAGATTATTTGTTAGCAACAGGTTAATGTTCATTGCATAGCAACTCGAATATATGCATGGTAGTTCTGGGCTGCATTGCATAGTAAGTTTGGCTAGGTAACGTGGCAAGAACCATGTTGACAACATGGATGAGGCAACCAAACATGATAAAATTGTAAAATTCAACATACAAGAAAGTAAACGGCCTTGCATATGAACAAACCACTTTAAAAACTTGCGTTTTAGACTAAACACGCTAACATTATCTGCATTTAACCATAGGCTGCATATCTCCAACTGGATCCTGTGATTTCAATTCTTGACACTTCAAACAGGCCTCTCCCTCCAGCCGACCATGATTCTGACTGCAACCTCACTGGAAGTCGCCAACAATTGACGCTTTGGGCATTATAAAACGGCAGTATAAAAGTCTCTAGATTAGATTCCGTTCCACCATACCTACCAATAAGATAGATGGCACAGAAAGTTTAAAAACCATACAATTTGAAGCTACAAGCTGCTGTTTCAATTGCCATTGATCCAACAGCACATGAAGCAAACCTGCCCTAAGGTGATCCTCGCACGTGTTGATGAACGGCTCTAGTTACTAAAGTCTGCAAAATCATCGTCTGTGTCGTCACTATCTTCGTCATGTCGTGTTGAACGATTGATGCGTTCCAGTGCTTCCTGTAAATGTTTTATGTGATCATCACTAGATGAGGACGGAGCTTTAGACGAGGCATCTGCCGTGTCACAGCTCGGCCTAACGGGACGTAGCTTCTCTTTTTGCTTGATGAGTTGCATCATGGAGACAAAAGGCATTGCAGCTGAAATAAAAGCAGAGGAAACGATGAATAATTTCTAAATGTATTTAACGCATTCATAAAACGTAGTCTTTCTTCTGCTACACACTTAGAACGCACTTCATTCAATTTAAGATTCTTGTTTGAAGTGGTCACCAACAAGGACCAGAATTTAACGCAGTTTTCAACTGTGACCATGTATAATAGTACAGCAGAATTTCATTTGTGTCAACAACGTATATTTTATAGAGGATCCAGTGTATTTCAGAATACTATCTGTAGTTTCAACAAGATGTCTAAACATGTATACTAGAAACATTTGACTCATTCATACAAGGCATTGAGTTTGTGAGAGGCTAATAATTGGACATTTTTCTGGCCACAACCCATGTCATTGGCGACACTGCATTTACAATTTAATACAGTTGTTCCTAGTCATTGCATCGGCAATAAACATGAGTTTCTGTATACAATATTCTATTGAGAGAACAATTATTGTGCCAAACATGTTCTGCGCCATAGATTGACACAGTAATTTATTTCATTTACCAGCATTACTAGTGCTCAGGCTGCAAAAAATGCTTGCATGGACCTTAATTTAGGTACTTATTACAAATTCCCAACTTCTCCAAAACACTTTTTGGTGCAAAAGCAATTTGTTTATTCAGAGTCACAAACTTTGATTGGTGTAAAAAAGTTTTAAATTTACAATACCTTACCATTATTATCTAGTCGATTATTTATCTTATGTCACCATTAGGTGTCAGTAAGTTAATTATTTAAGTAGCGCAACCTTTCTTTACTCCTTTGTTGTAAAGACATGACCATCCATGTGTAACTAGTTTTCTGTACTTTTTTAGTCCCTACCAATGCCCCAGATCCCATTATCACTTCTCCCAACTGGAGATCGTGTCCTGTGACCGTACATAGAAAATGACTGACTGTATTGTTACCCACCTGGTTTGTCAGATGGCATCTCTGTCTTTTTCAGTCGTCCTTTTGCATCCTGAATGGTCACAAGGTCAACTGATAAACCAGATGACGTGCCTCCTGTCCCGTTTAGCTTCTGTCCTCTATCCGACTGCTTGCTGGCACGGCCTGCAGCAGATGGTACGAGTGGTAGAGGACAATTTGGTGGCATCATTGACAGCAAGAAGCCAGGTGGTGGTGGTGGTGGAGGTGGTGGTGGAATACAAGGAGGAGGCGGTGGTGGTGGTAGAACACCAGCGAGTGATTGTGATGATACAGGAATCACAGATGACTGTGGCTCGTGGTTTCCCACCAGACCTGAGTTGTCAGAATCAACTGAATCACCATTCTTGTCTGGTACTGTTGAAGCGTTGGTTTCAGGGCGCAGTGAAACTCCAGATTTCCTTACATCTGCCGTGTCATTATGCGTGGATTTTAAGCCGGTGAGTTTACCGATGTCCTGCTTCTCACGTTGAGGCTGACGTCTCGGAGGTCGGATTGTGGAAGGAGTGGCGTATTTCTACGGTACAGATAGTAACACTTCATGTAACAGTTGACAGCTTTTCAAAGAAAACAAATGCTCTTTTTAAATACTTAATCACACCCGCTAATTGTCCCGTCTAAATGTTAAATCTCCTTTCATCTTTTGTCATAACGCACATAGAACTATAGATTCTTTGATAGAAAAGTCTCGAACTCAAAGGCATGGTCCTTATAATACTATAAAATATTATTGTAAATAATTTTCAACATTGGCTGACTTTCTGAGAACATGATCAGCATTGGCAAAGTTTTTTATTCACTTTCAACAACTAAAGGTCTAAAAGGCTAAAAAAAACATGAAAACTAACAAAGGGGAAAATCTACACAAAATTCACAGCATACAAAAACCAAAGCACAAGATTTTCACATTACAAAACGGGAAATGACATTTCACTTGTGTCTTAACAGAGGTTGCATGAGTCGTGAAAAGTCAATTGTACAGTCATGCTAAACATGTGAATGAACTGAAAAAGACGAGACTAAATGAGAATTAATTAACCATTCTATATTGCTTCAGTCTTTCAATTGTCTTGCGTCTTTCTTCATCGATGAACTCTTGCTTCTTTTGCACTTCTGCTTTGTTCTCGTCTCTCTTCTACAACAACATAAACATCGCAATATAACTTTACGAACTGAAAAGAAATTGAACAGCAACTTGCAAGACCAATTCTATTGCAGTTCGTCATAGTTCAGTGGTCAGTGTACTATACCATCAATCAAGAAGTTGGGGTTCAAAGCCAAACAATGCAGAAACACGTTTCAATATTTTGCCCTACCAAAGTGAGCTATTTTTAATCAATACACTTGCCGCACACTGTCAGATGATCAGAGAATGAACTGGTCACACAACCTTGCATGCCAAGACTAAGATAACTGAAGTAGCTACTTCAAATCAATGCCTGTCACTCAAGCTAGCGTGCATGGCCTCTCTCCTTCTCAGTATTGTTCTTGTTTTTATTTAAATGCAATAATAACTTCTGTCAGTAATTAATTTTTTCATGTTATAAATTAAAACTCATAGTGTCAATATAAAACCATTCTAATTTAAAACTCATAGTGTTAATATAGAACCAATAACAACAGCCATCTTTAAAAGGCACTTAAATGTTTATTTTAAAAAAGGTTTGGATAGATAGAAATCTAAGCAGGCATTTAAATGCAATGACAAGAGAAGAAAGAACAGTCAGATCTATTGTTTTAAGAAGAAGAATATAATAAAAAATAAATTCACGCTGTGTTCAGATACCATTTGAATGCTATGATGCTTTCTGGTCTTCTTTTCTTCACTCTGTTTCCTCTGCACTTGCAGGTTCTTTGCTTCAATTAACGCTTTCTAAACAGGAAATAAACAGAGTAAGAAATAACCACGTTTATCCATTTCAAACCTGAAAAACAGCTGCATATATTTTACGACATCGCTAACAAGAAATGGACAAAGCTAACAATGTGTATAGACTTGCTCACAGGCAATGCCAAAAAGCTATACATTACAATATTACCGATATGTCTAGATTCACACACATATGGTAACCAACAGCTCATTACACATATGTAATATGTATACATCAGAACACTTGTATAACACCCCTTAAGCCAGCGTTTTTCAAACTGTTTGGGCCACGGAACCTTTCACGCCCTAATAATATGAACTAACAAATAAATGGAATTAAAAACCAGGTACTGTTGACTGAATGACTTTAGTACAGCTTACTACAGGTGTTAATGCATACTGAAAAGGTTGGAAACCACTACTCTTATTAAGCATGACCAAATCTTGCCTAACTACAGATGGCATTTCCATTTGTAATACCTTCCTATTGCGAATTCCAGCCTTCTTTCGGCAAATTACTGAAATCTTAGAATCCAGCTGTTTGAGTCTTGGGTCTAATGTCTTGCACGGATCACGTTCAAACTGATCCTCCACTTCATCCAAGTCATCAGGATTCTCGACTGCATCGTAGAAAGCCACTTCATCTTCTTTGGCTGCAAAGTTACACACTTCATACTTAAAAATCAGTTGGCAAAAACACCATGCTATGAACAAGAAATTTACATCACGATCATCAGTCACAAAACCCCATGTAGAGGTGTATTCTTCAAAACAATTACATTAAATCCCAATTATATATCAGGATAGTCAAAGTTATATCAGAAGGTCTAGAATTCAGTGCAAACATCAGCTGGAAAATAAATGGAAAATCCTATCAAGCACAGTAATAATGTGCAATGCAAGACTGCTGAATTAAGATATCTGTTATAACATGATGATTACAAGTAAAAACATAGACTTCAATGAAACTAGCTTATGAAGAGGAGAATTCTAACAAGGCTTGCCACTTTATTTAGTGCTAAGAAGACCGATATTCACGCGAGTCACAAAAAAAACTTTTGGCAAACCTGCAATTTCTTGCTTGATGATGTTCACTTTCAGGCGAATCACTTTCTCATCTTCTTGAAGAATGTCGAGATGAGAATCATAGATTTTCACCTGCCATTCATAAGCTTTCTTCTCCAGACTCGCAATTTCATTCTCTGTTATGCCAGGCCGATCATCCAAACTTGCTATCTGTAATTTATTCAAAAAAATTCATCTTCGTTCTCAACATCTCATATTATTTTCCAAAACATGCGAGCTAATTTTAAGTAATTGGCTTTTAAAAAACCAGGCTTAGTCCAGAAAACTCTTGACGTTACCATTCAATGTAGTCCCAGTGGTTGACCTCAATTTCATTAAAGACTTTCCTCATTCAACAGTCTTATATGTATGTTATAGTGTAAGCAACTCAAAAATTAACTGGAGTGTGGCTGGACATGGCAAGTCATCAGTTGATGGCTTGTGTATCAATGATAAAAGGTATGTTAACACTTCAAAAATAACCTGCAATGGCTTCCCAGTCACTTTAGGACTTGTTCATATTTGGTTGCATAACTTGAAAGTAGCAGGCGCTTAGTGTCATGATGCCATTCAATGTAAGAAAATGAATTTTGAAATAATTTGATAAAATAAAAATTCTACAGTTGTGCTAAGTTTGCAATTGCTGATAAACACACTACAAGTCAGTTACAAACTTCTTCTTTTAATTTGTCTCGCTGATTCTCAAAATGTTTCTTTGTATTCTGCAGCAACTGCGTCTTCTCTGCTGACAAGTCCTCTGATACCCTGTAAAACAAATTAAAACACAAACAAATATAAGTCGTAGTCATAAATATTTGTATAGCAAGTCATCAAAAACAAAAATCAGAGGCACTCCTTATGCAAGCCTAACAACTAAACTTCATCATGAACAGAGGTTCAAGTGCTAGAAATAAACAAGTAGTATTCACATAAACAGTTGCAACTGACTGACTTCTATGCATACAGATTTCTATCCAAAGTCACATTTACATTCATTAGACAATTAAATGAACACATAAGACTGTGGTATATAATTTTATTCACATAGAAACTGCACAAATTCTTTATGTCACCCAAGACAAATGTCTGAGAAGGAACATCCAAGTGCACCACATATACTGACTCCACAAAGCTGGATTTTACTAGATACTAAATGACATGGTGCTTCCTTAAATTCTCATAAGGCCTATCTGCAGTGCCCAGCCAATAAATCTGTGATCACAAAATTAAAGTGTAAATATTTACTAACACTACCAAGTTCTCAAAACATGTATTAAACATATGACACCTTTTATATGTTAAATAAAAATATCTCAGATTTGTTAAATTTACAGTTTGTCTTCACGTAACATCAGTGCCGATAAAGTTAATTAAAACTGTGACACATCATCTCTGCTAAAAATAACTTGAAAATTCCAACCTTATAAATCTTTCTATAGCCACAACTTCAAATGATTTCTTGCCAAATGCATCCTTGTCTGCAAGCATTCGATCTTGAGCATCTAAAAATTATAAAAAATTAAGCCACGTGATCCAAATTAGTTTTTGCATGTAACTAGACCTGGGAGTGACTTTGGTCAGCTAATCTGACCCCACTTGACCCGAAAGTGACTTGAGGTCGACTTGAAGTCGACTTCTCGGCGCCAAAACGACTTGACCCGACTTGGCAAAAAAACAACCGACTTTCGACTTGAAGTCGACTTCTGACATGGTAATAGCCATTAGCCCAGGCCTATGTACGGTTACTAATGCAAGAAGTCAAGCCAATTTTTTCTGCAAGTATTAATTTCATTTAGGCCTACCAATGAGTAATGAGGCCTCAATAATGAATTGATGCATGAATTTGTTAAAGACTTAGTGTTAATAAGCCAATTTCAGGCTATTATTTTGTATTTCAGTTTGAATAGTTTGGTGATGCTTTGGGCCATCTATAGTAGCCTAGACAATGCGACGGCAAATCATTAGGCCTATGAATTTCAGTTTGTCCATTGTCTGTGATTATTCAGATTACACTCAATATTATTATTATATTTATTATTAATACTAATATTAAATAAATTTGTACATCGCGCAAGGTCTAAGATAAAATGGCGGACTGAATGAATGGCGTGATATGATACAGGCCTATGCCTAATTTGCGATATTATTATGTTTTCATAATTATATTCGGCCACTAACATCATTCCGCAACTTAGCAAATAGCATTGCAAGCGCTTCATCCTATAGTAGGCTACAGCTACTAGGCCTAATCACTGACAGTAAAGTCTTTCATTGTCCAATTGGCCCTACAATGGTTTTTCCGTCTGCAGACAACTGCAGATGCAGCGTACCAAAGTATAGCTATAGCGCCAAACTATCGATTTATTATAGCCTATAGGCCTTGTAGATCCAACTTTCTTTGCGCCGAATTCACTGACAACTAGAAGTTCACTGATTTGCCTGATAAGCACACGTGCTAAATTGCTAATATTTTATTAACATTTTGTTTCACCATTTTAATTAAACGCATGCCGAAGCGTGACGTTTTAGTATAAATTAACAAAATAATGAAGATAGGCAGACGGCAGTCTGCACAATAGCCTACCGGTAAAATAATCAGTACCGGTAAGCTAAGCCTCTGTGTATAGCTACATGTATATAAGGCCTCAATCATCAATCTAGTAAACACACTTGTCTACAAAAGCTGCTTAAATGGTGTCACGATCATTGGTTTGAAGTGACAAATTTAACCATGTTTGTGTTTCAAGTCGGTTTAAGTCGACTTGCGATAAAAACAACTTCAAGTGACTTCTCTCTACAAAATTCGACTTGGGGTCAGTTGCGGTGAGCAAAAACGACCCGACCCGACTTGGGATGGCCAAGTCGACTGGGGTCGACTTATTGGGGTCGACTCCCAGGTCTACATGTAACTACAAATTATATGCAACATATTATGTATGAAAGTATGCATCTTGCATGCGTATAAGTCAGTGGTTCCCAACCTTTTTGACTTTAGGGCCACTTTTTCTTATTTGGAGGACATGAGGGCCACTTTTTCTTAGTTGAAGTACATTATGGGGCAACAAGGCCAAAATTTAATTAACATAAAAACATAAAAAAATTATAATTGAATCAAAATAAAATATTGTGGTTTTTATAGACGTCAAAATAAAATAATTTGTAATAGAAAATAATCTCATGTTCTATCCTGTCCAAATTGTCAATTTTTTCATATATTTTTTAATTCTTTGAGAGATGAGGGCCATTTTCAGGCCCCGGCGTGCCATTTTTGGGCCATGGGTTGGGAACCACTGATATAAGTATGAGTATATATGAAATAATGAATGCATATCTGAACGCATGTATACCTGAAAACATGCATGTACATAGGCATGTATCTAGACACTAAAAAGAATCCTTAAGCAACTCCACACGAAAGCACATATCCTAATTTCAACTAAATTTCAGATCTTTTTCCTTGATCATGTTATAAGAAATCAACCCAGCATAAGTCACAACATTTGTAACAACCTTCCAGCATAATCGAAATTCAACATCTAAAGCAATACTAGTAAAAGCTCTTACTAAACCATTTTGTAGAAATCATAAATTGACATAAAATAATTACCTGCGAGAAGTGCCACGGTTCGATTGTAGTACTCTATGTAGAGTTCCTGTATGCTGTCTAAGGCATGGACGTACGTTTTCTGCCACTCCGATAAGATGGCGACGTAATCCTCTTGCGTCAAATCTCCGTGCGGCAGCCCCTGCAGGCCTCTCCTTGCTTCCATCAACTTTTCCATGGCTGGAGCTCGAACGTCGAGAAAAGGCTGGATGAGGTAGTTGTACAGTTCGGCAAGTGCCACATTCCATTTGAACATAACCTCATCCTCCAGTTTGTACACTTCAACCATGTCGAGCATGTTGATCGAACCAGACCGTAGGAAAAGCACGTTCTGCAAATCGTCCTCTGCCTTCCTAACAGCTTCGTCGTAATTACGCCGCCTCAGCTCGCTGATATGCTCAAAGTACTCGTCCAAACTGTGCTCTTCAAAGAGAGCATCAACGAGCAGGTGCTCACCACAGATGTCAAATGCGACCGAAAGGTAACTGCACACCTCATCACAAATCTTTCCGCTGTCAATAGGAGATGCACTTGGCGAAATGTATGACCAAAGGCCTTGTGGTTCCTCAGGAAGGGATGGAAGGAACGGACCAAGTCGTGGATGAACTAGTGACAGCTGATTGTGCACAGCGTTTAACTCACCAAGAGTGAGAGACGTTGTGCGAACAGACAGCCCACTCGCACATCGTATCATCCGATGTTGCTTTGTGCATTCTACAAGAATTTTCCTCTCAGCATCATTCCAAGTTACCTTGAATCTGAGCTTTGCTCTCTGAGAAGGATCATCCAAAAATGGATGCTCTTTGATGGCAACCCAATCTTCTAGGCTGTCCAGCAGATCCATATGAAGAACTGAATGGCACAATGTCAAACTGGGAAGACAAGCTTTTCGTTTACAATTACTATTCCAAATTCTAATTTGTGCAACACGAATGTTGTAAGATGGAAATTCATAAGAAATGTTCGACACAGCTTTGAAAATCCGTAGATCATTCGATTTCCATCAATCACACAAGGCTGTTTTTAACGATCCGGTGACACAAAATGTAGAAAATATCCAACATCAGCGGTTATTTGCCAAACTACGCACTTCTTCGGCGTTCAAAGCCGCCAAATATATCGAGGAAGCCAGCGCACCAGGACAGGCTTATCCAACAGTTAAATGTCAAAATATATTGAGTTTCACGTGCATTACAAATAACAAAATGCTGTAAAATTTACTTCTCACTTATTATTGCAAAATAGTTGCTGTGAGTGAGTAACGAATGGTTATTATTAAAAGGGCGTTCGCCGTTTGACATTTAAAACACTGTAGGTACTCTATCAGAAATAAATAAAGCTCAGGTTACATCACTATTTAGATTAAAAACTTGGGTTAAATTAAAAATTGCATTGTACCAAATGTAACAACATTAATTATTACTTTGATTAAATTGAGACACCATACATCATGAACTCAGCAGGTAAATAAAGAATGTATAAATAGCCTGGCAAGTTTATTACAACAGTCTAGGCTGTCTATGCAATAAATCTATGGTGCATAAAAGGTCGATTGACTTCAAAAGATTTTTGATTGAACCAGGGCCTATAACATATTAGTCCCAGATTGAACCAACGAACCATTATGATTTATTAGTTGAGCGACCGACTTGTTTTGTATTGGGAATTGGACCACAGACTGTCGTTTTCTGGTGGTGCCTGTCGCAGGTCTAGAGGAACAGTTCAATTGGAACATCAAGAGGATAAAATTCAAATTGGCATGTCTGACCTGCAAATCTCTCAGCACCAACGCACCTTCCTACCTTCAGTCACTATATATACTAACCACAGAATAGATCAAGCGTGGCTACGCTTTAGCCGGTATTCTGTGCTACAAATTAACTCCTTCTGCAGTCACCAGTCACCACCACGCGAATAGGCCTATAGCCTAAATCGCAGGATTCTTAAGGAGTTTGGAAAAGTTTGGTACGAAAATAAAACAAATCTAATAGAATGAACGAAAATAGCAAATAAAAATAATCGTAATCGTAAACTCGAAATTTTTAAAGCGCCACTCGAAAGCCAAGCGCGGGGCACCAGCTTATATATTCACGAGCGCTGCGTTGCGTTAGAAGGGTTGTCCGTGAGAGTAGGCCTAGTCCGTGCCATATGGTGGTCCGGGTCGAGTTACCATAGGATCAGCTAGAGGGGCGGAACATGTAGGCTATACGTAGACCTACTAAAACGTGTCTTCTGGGCCAGGAATTGGAGGGTGGAGGATTAGACGAGACAGGGTAAAAGTTCGTGAAAAGGAGTGTTTCGAATGAAAAGTCCGAGGTGCGATGAATAGAGGAGCCTGAGGAAGGTGATGGTGTGATTGATATCGACATTCTTACAAAGTTCAGAAGTGCCCACACCTCGACATCGCAACCGCAGTAATTAGCCTATTAATTGTATTGCAGAGCAATAATTTGTGAGTGGAGGACTTGCTCAAGGTCCATACACAGTATAACCGCCTCGGACGAGGATTGAAACCATACTAGGCCTATATTATAGGTTTTTAAAACATTGTAAAAGTGGTGGTTCTCACACAGATCACGAGTCTCCTGAACCACCCTGTTATGTTTTATGTTATGTTATACTCTCCGCGATACGTGTGGAAGGAAGCGAAGGTTGTTTGTCCAAATTGTGCACATTTGCTAACTATAGGCCTATCGATCTGTAGGCCTATGGAGAGATCGTTAGGCCTATTTGTTGTATACTCCCCTCAGATACCCACAATAGCCTACTGACTTCTAACGAACTGATTATGTCGGAACTTGCTGTTAATCACCTCCTCAAAGTGCACCCAATTAAATAAGCATGCAGGGCTTAAAGTGTGGCTGGACGGTCATGCATGGATGGCGTCCGTTCACTTATTCTCAAACCTGCGCAACGTCCTGCCACTTATTAGGCCAGTGCATCTTGGAAATGGAGGGGCGTCCAGGCACTTTTTTCTACACTTTATGCATTGTAATAGGCCTAAGTAGGCTAAAGTGTAACAGATATAGCTCAGACTACAGCTAGGACAGAATAAATGTTATTGAAAATTGAGTTGAAATAATAATTATTATAATTACAATCTGGCGCATGAAGAATTCGCGCCCCTTATTGAAATAGATTGATGCTGTTTCGCAGCTGGTTTCCATAATTAGCCGATTGGCGTCAAGATCTAGCTCAGTTATGGACATGTAATCATCTCCTAGGCAACCTCGACAACAAATGACGTCACGTTCATCGATCATGACGGTTGCTATTTTCAGGCATTTATAAATTGTTTGTTGCAGATTTCAATATAATAAAATCCGAAAGGCATCATCACAATGTCGGCCGACCAATATCGCTGTGCAAGTTATATTCCAGTGAGAGTTCTGAAAATGTTAGTTTCTTAAATATTAAATTTTACTTGTAAAATAATTCGGTTCACGAGTTATGCCTAGAAAAATTGGGGGCGTAATTGCAGAACACGGGACGCTAGTTTTTTTTTCCCAGTTTTCTTAGCGATTTCAAAACAAAAACTATATTGTAGGCGTGGCTTATAATTATGATTGATGTAATCACAGAGACAAAGAACATATATACCAAGAGTTAACAAGTCATATGCCATTGAAAGTCATTTAATTTGACCGTTGTATTAATTAACTAAAAATGGATTTGTTAGTAGTTTTTTACTTGGGAATTAATTTATATTTGCGAAATCGAATGAAATGTCGTATTTTAAGGATTTGAGACAAACTTATGTCTCTGAAGAACTGATAAAAGTCTACCGCTGTGTGCGTTGCAATGTCTAAATGTTGCATTGTTATATGAAGAGGACTGCGTCGCCCAATAATAAACGACTTAAATGAATTTCGGACGACTTATCTTCGATCGGGAAAGAAAACTATCCTTCAACACGGACTCTTTCCGCTTGCAACTTTTAGGCCTAAAACGCCATACGAATCCTGACAGTTTAGACTTTTCCTTTATTAAACCACATTCTTCAAGACACTTTTGACAATAAACGTGACTGTGAATTATTCTTTGCGCCTGTAAATACTCCAAAGAGACTATTTTGTCTCTACAAACTTCGTTAATATGAAAAATATTCAGTTTCACTTCTGCCTTTTCAAAACATAAATAACGAGTAGGCTTACCCAGTTATACATCAATAACGGGTATCCAAATATTTATCATCCATGTATATTTTTATTCAACCAATCACAGCGCGACAGACATATCGTCACTAAGGATAACGCTGAAATCGGGAAAAAAGAAAAACTGAAAAAACTAGCGTCCCGTGTTCTGCAATTACGCCAAATTGGGTAGCGTTCTACAATGACTCGGTAGCAAGTAAGTGTATTTTTATAAATTCGATGAAAAATATTTCCTCACGAAATTGAAGCGGGATTTTGCGCGTGAGGGTCGGTTAGGGCTCAGGTTAGGCGCCGTGAGGGTCGGTTAGGGTTAGTTTTAGGGTTAGTGCAGTCATATATGCTGAAATTGAAGCTGGATTGATAAACAATAATTTTCAATGAAAAATGGCTGAAAAATATTTGCTGACGAAATAGAAGCGGGATTTATCGAACAAATTCTTGCCTAAAGAGAAGCTGGATCGATTAAAATTATTCTCGGCAAACTAGAAGTTGGATTTATTAAAGATAACAACGCTGCAACGATATCTACCGAGTCATTGTAGAACGATTTACCGAGTCATTGTAGAACGCTACCAAAAATTGGGAATCGATGTCACTGGTCCAAAACTAGAAAGCTGTGTAGCAAGGCCGTAGCCAGGATTTTATTTGGGGTGGGAGAGTGATCTCCCAGTTGCCGCAAATGGGGATAATGATGATGTGATCTGATGATGATCAGTAATTCCGTGAAAAAGCCTCAAAAGGTTTCCGCTGAAAAAAATAAAAATGGGCTAATGGGCTTGGTACATAAGATATAAAATATGGTACCATCCAGTCACCCAGTTCGGGTATGGTACTTCTCTTACTCCTCCTGCCCAAATTTACACCAATGACCGTTGACCATTTTAGGTTCAGTGCTAAAAATGGCCTCTGGCAGAGTGAATAAAGAAGGTTGATTTTACGTGCCGGTGCTGTGGTTGGCTTACTCATTAAATTAAATTTCATACAAACAATTGTATCAGTTTTAATCATGAGAAGGCAACAACTGTGACACATTCAGACACATTAATCAAAATTACAAGACATCACAAACTGAAACAAAGATTAGCTGAAAAGTTGGTTCAAATATTTACATAACCAACAACCTATTAATTTAATGAGCAAAAAATAAATGTCATAATTTTCAGTTATCAGACAGAAGAATGTACTATGATCTCAAATAATAAACAGACTTACGACATGACAATAATTTATACTATACATTGCAACAGTTACTTAAATTAACACGAATTACAGCAAAATTGGGTTTGGGTCCACTATTCCGAGGGTCCACTATTCCGAAGGTCCACTATTCCGAACCCTAACCGTAAACCTAGCCCTAAACTTAACTATAACCCTAACCCACCTCAACCCTAACCATAACCCTAAACCTAACCATAACCCACACCAACCCTAACCCACCCCAACCCTAAACCTAACCCACCTAACCCACCCTAACCCTAATCACTAAGGATAGCGAACAAAATATAGCGAATATTCGGAATAGTGGACCCTCGGAATAGCGGGCCGTTACCGCAAAATTGTTCACTTTTACCGAATAGTGGTAGGATTGTACAGTAGTAGTTAACAGCTTCCAAAGTGCATACATGTGTACATTTACAAGACAATTTGAAATTCAATCACCACTCAGACTTACAGCAACAAGACAATATCATGCTTTAGCCAATTACATACATTCTTGGCTGCCATGTAACCAGTGTGACACAGAGGCTCAAAACCCATCACATGTCGATTTTCTGACCTTTTTATTCAGTCATATGCTACGATGGTTCTGCTTTAAAACACTTTTAACTGAATAAAATATCTTTTATCTAACTAAAGTCATACTCGTTTGATTTTTTCATTAGTTTTAGAGTGAAAAAAAAATAAAAAATAAAAAACATTTGTTTTATCAAAGTGCGCAGAAAGCACTAATTTATTAACCTGCAATTTACTAGGTAACAAAGGAATGCATTCTGAATAAAATAACACAAAAGGCATAAAATTCGGATTCCTACTTCACAACTTAAATGGCGAATTCATGGCCATCTGTTGAATTGAAGAATATTCTGCATTAATGACACCTCTCACCTATTTAAGTTTCTCGTGCGATATCTAGGAAGCGACAAGCAACGGGTTTCGAGCCCTGGCGTCACATATATCAGAATCCTTCCGAGCATCAGAATAAACGTGTGCTCAGTTTTAAAACTAGTTTTCAGCATTTTAAACTAGTTCGTGGTACAAGGACTTTGCGTCAAAGTAAAAGGAGACGTCGGCAAACATGTGTGGGATAAGACTCTCTCCCCTTTCTTCCATCGAGTTACTTCCAAATCAGAAAATGTTGTGACCACATCTTTCACTTCATGCAATCATTGCTCATGCAATAGACAACCACAACAGTAAAACGATAAACAGCATTATTTACACTGTTCTTCAATTAATTTTCCACTTCCGACAAGCCTAATTTCAATAAATGTCGTTTCTCCAAAGCTCTGCAGTTCCGAGATTTCTCTTTGTTATGCTTTCCTGTTCGTTATTGTGCTGGCGACGGCTGTTCTGCGGACACCATCAGGTTTTCGCTGGGTGACGGTCGTTCGTGTCTACTAGGCAATACGATGTTATGGCAACAAAAGGCAAAGACACTGAAGGATCATCGTTTGGCATACAGTGGAAGACCAACATGTACAGTTCAGCGTAGCGTCAAGTTAATTAGGCACGTTACATGATGGAACAAAGGCAGTCGTTGATCTCTTCAACCAATGGCGACGGTGGCAGATGGTGAGGGGACGGTTCACGGTAGTCACCATCAAGATACACCCTAAACCAGTCACAATTGTACAATGATTTACCAGAACATCACTAAATGTGGTTGCTGCCCTTTAATATAAAAGCATTGTCATCCTCTAGATGAAACATTGGGCTTTGAAGGTCTTCTGACTTAATGCTATGTGTACACACCAATGCTCCATAGTATGTATGCATGTATGTATGGCAATGGCGTAGCCAAGGGGGGTTTCGGGGGTTAAAAACCCCATTGACCTAGGAAAACAGTTTTTTAAAAGGTTATTTATCCACTTAAATAAGAAAAACAAAACAATTGCTTGTAGTAACAATTGTTTTTCTTACTTTATTCTCTTTGTTACTTTATTCCCTTTTTAATTTACTGTAATACTGTTGGGTTGGTTTCAGAAAGGGTATCCGGCCAGGCAAACCCCCCGCCATGAAAAATTCCTGGCTACGCCACTGATGTGTGGATGTGTGAATGAGCCGACAATTCATAGGCCTAAGAGCAAAATGTTCACTCGGCACATCCATGCTGTATAAATGAGACAACTTCCATAGCAAACAAAACAGCACTCGATGACATATTGGAGCAACAACACACAATCACACATGGACCTTCTAAGGCATCGTCCATTCAAACGACCAGTTTTCATCAAGGATCTCACCCGATCAATTCATTGAAAAATGACCCAGGGTCGAAGCCATACGGTTGCTATGGAAACACAGGTTCGTTTACATTTAACACTGAGTCTGTTGAAAGGGCCATTGCGATTCTTGCAACACTCAACTCACACCACACAATAACTGTATAGAGGACAAACGTGATATGTCCAATGCGTTTTAGAGAGTTCATATCACGTTTGTGCTCTATACAGTCGAGTCATGCACATGTCTGTATGTGCACTTGTTATAGCGCCCCTTCAAGCTCTCGCTACTCAGAGGCGCTCCCGACTGCAGAGCGGACACTGCATCGGAGTTTCACGCCGAAGCGCTGAGCAATTGCGAGTGAAGGACTTGCCCAAGGTCCCTACGCGGCGACTTGGGGTGGATTCGAACCTCGAACCTTCCGGCTTCAAGGCAACGACGCCACCACTACACCACCGCGCCCCACAAACAAGTATACTTTACATGGATGGATGGATGGATGGATGGATAGAAGAATGGATGGATGTATGGATGGATGGATGGATAGATAGATGGATAGATAGATAGATAGACAGATAGATCGATATATGCATAAATACGTACACACACATTCATATATTACACATTACATGAACATAATGCACATGCATACGTCATACACGCACATATATAAGCAGCATTAAATACAAATAAAACTAATAAAACACAGTCATCTGTGTAAACCTATTTGTCACCACTGAGCAGAACATTTTTCGCTACCTGACAATTTGTACGAGCTGCCTCTGGTGTTTGTGCTGGCGTCCCCTACGGTCATTGGCCGTCCACTCTCCCTGCATAACGGTCGTCTCCGCCCCGTCTTGTCCATGCCAAATGCTCTGCATCGGGTGATAAAACGACTCGGCACTGACCACCCTTCGCTCTGTAGTCGCAAGCACAAACAAAGCCATCTGTAGCACGGCCAAGACATTTACCGCCAAACACAAACTTAACCCCGTATGACAGACAATTATGAGAATAGAGGCTGTGCTAAGTGTAAGTCATGTTCCAAGAAGATTAATAAAAGGAATGGCTCTTAGGCACATAGGCCTAGACACAGAGAAAGATGTCTGAATGCTGATGCAGGTAGAAAAAAAACTCGGATACAGACAGTATAAAAACCAATGATACCAGCAAAACAAAAAACATACAAGTAATAAGTATACTTCATTTAAATACTTTAATTAATAAAATTTAGATTTTAAAACTTGCCTATGGTTCGGTGAGTGAGGATTCAAGACGGAAGAGTGTAACTTAACAAGGAAATCATTTTTAACAAGGATACTTTATGTTATTTAATGTCATGCCATTTAAATCAAAGTGCAGTATAAATAATTTGTCACTTTAAGAACATAATTACAACTGGATTTTGTGTGCTATTGTAAAACATTAGCTATTGATTGGCTAAAATGTACATCGTTTATTATACTTTTTCTGTACACCAAAATGCGGATAGCAATTGGTATATTAAAGAATATTTTTATCATAACAATGACTCGTCAATGAGTGAAACTACAGCATTCCACATATATAAAGCAAGTGTTAGCATAAAACCTCGCTACAAGCACCGAACACTAGCTTCGCACGCTGTTAATTGCAATCTCCATATTTCTAACGAGCCAATTGCAAGCTAATCGCAGGGAACCAGCCTATTCAGACAATTGTCCAGAGTGTCATCAAAGGGAAATCCAAGTCAGAGAAGCTGTCACGGCTGAGAAAGAAGAAAGTCTTGCTAGAAACATGTCATCATAAACGTTACCGAATCCATACCTACCGACACACTTGAGCCACGCCTTTGAACGTTCCCACGTCGCGGCAAACGACTCGTATTGCGGGGCGCCGCTGCACATTCCCACCTTAACCGCGGCGGGTATAAACGTCTTGTAGCTGAGCCCCACCGGGGGAGAGTACATCGTTCGGCAGTTGATGGATTCGTCCAGCGGCCGTACGTACGTGATGCGCACAAAACGGACCATGACGCAACACTCGACCTTGTCTATGAAGTTCACTCCCGTGTGAACATTACCTAAGACAGCAAATGTAACGCAGTGTAAATACAAGAAATTTCGAAGTGCTGTATAAAAGTCATATTGTACCAGCTTATTGACTGGCGCTATATAAAATCATTGCTGCAATAGGCCAGAATCAAAAGGTCAATAACAATCTTCGTTTTTATTAACATTCAATCTGACAGACCGCAGAATGATTACAGATACCAAGTCAAGTCAAAAAAGTCAAGTCAAGCTGAAGGTGCTACGGTAAAAATTATTGATACCCCGTTTACATTTTTTCTGTATTCTCTGGTAATCATATCATTGAGAGACAGAGCTAAAGTCAGATATTTGAATTTTATGTAGATTAAGACAGAGAAAAAGCAGGCAGGAAATGTAAGTTCTATTTTTTTATTAGTTCAAATCCTCTACATCCAATTCAAATTGTGTGAGAGCCTTTAATGCATGGACTACAAGAGAGAGATGAATCACCTAAGAACCGAGTTAGTGAAAGTTATTATTAATTCCATGAGGTCATTGCAGTAAATCAGGGTGGCAGCCCATTTCATAACCTGTGATATTGAAATCCTAACTAAGATTGCAGGGATTTCAATGTGCTTCTGACATGCAATTGGCTTAGAGGATTGGTTGTAATAGCAATGACAAAAGTTATCCATCCTTCAAATCAGAAACTAGATCCACAAAATGGGTATAAACACAGGACAGAGCTATTCTAATATACTGTGCTACTCAAAACTTTTCACCTGGCCCTTAATTCTTTGGCAATTGGTTGAAACTCTTAATTAAGGCAAGTACAAGAAAAGAAACTACATAAGACCTATCCTACCAGTGCAAGCTTATATGTGGTGACTCTTCAAGTTATCACTTGTAAGCATGCATGACATGTATGTATGCATGTAACTGCATACCCAGTACATGTATGAGTGTAGGCATGTGTATACGGTATATATGTATTAAAATACTTCAAAGTGCATCTAAGTAACTCAACTCCAGTTGCCTTACATACCGCGACGTGCTCTTAAAGAAGTCATTTACAAAGCATAGCTACCTGATGTATGATAACTCCATTGTGTTTCACAAAATGTTTTGGCATAACTAGCATTAGCCTCATAATGTTCACATTGAGAAAAAAACTCAAACAGCTTGAAAATATAAACATTTCAAACAGAACCAAAATGCAAAAATCAAAGTCGATGAGTTTATAAAAAAATTCTAGACTGATAAAAAAAATTAAAATCTAAATGGTATTTTGTACACAATCAAACGCAAGCAATGTCTACCTAGTTCTTTTAAAACATAATAGAAATTAAATGTCTATAGTACAGTAAAAGTACCAAAGAATGCTTTAAAATACTGAAAAATTAAACAATATGATTGCATATCTGGTTGATTTCTACACACAGCAAAAGCACACAATATCTAACAGGTTGCTTTATAAATACAACCAGAAGTAAACAACATCTATCTCGTTGGTTCATAAACACAACTAAAAGTAAACAACATCTATCTGGTTTTTCCTAAACACAACTAAAAGTAAACAACCTCTACCTGGTTGTTTTCTAAACACAGCTTCCAGTGTCTGTATGTTTGTAATCCTGATGTTCTATATAAAAGATTGAGTCAACACAGTTTTTCAATATCATTGATAAAGTTACAACAGATCTGAAAACATAGTAATCTCAGGTGTGAGGATAATTTTTTGCTTGGTTGACAATTATTTATTTCAAAACCTAGTATACAAGCAAGGTTGGTAATACTTTCTTAAATCATATTTATATCTGAAGGGCCTTCAGATATAAATATGATTTAAGAAAGGGTGAAAAACCTAAAGATTAGAAATTATGAGCCTCAGAAGAAAAAGTGGTATGATGACAAACAGGTCCTGTCAAATGTTTCCGATGACAGTATATTGCACAGATATAAGCAGCTGTGAAGCAAAACTATTCCATCAGTGGCACTAAGTAAATTCAAATACAAATCTACAATCGTTTCCTAGAGTGATCCAAATCGTAGCCGTCATATTTTGATCAGCCAATAAAACTACTGGTTGAAATATTTGTGTGTTTTTCAGCATATCCTAATATTATGATTAAAATTCATTATCTTGATTAAATCACTTGAAAGAACCAAGTTAGGCTGGCAACTAAAAAAACTGCAAACCTAGCAACAAATTGCTATCACTATAAACTAAGTTCTAGGTTAATGACTCGGACAAACTCTCGGGACAAGGTTTGATATGTAAACAACAAGAATTAAAATGTTGCCAGTGTAGACATTGGCGAAGCAACTTATAAATAAATTAGCCAAAGTGCAATACTACCAGAGGGCCAGTGCAATTTGAGTCGATTCGTTGGAATAGCACAAGATGCTACAGCTATGAGAGTCATTCAGTTACATTTGCATGCCCAAACACACACTGAAGCCACATTTAATTAATAATGCACCAGCATCTTACATGTCATTATATCCCAAGACAATAGTGCCATATAATGTCCGTTCAGCACTTCAAACAACAGCAGATTTGTACAAATCACTCGGACCGTAACTACAATAATGCTGGAGCTATATCAGTAATTAACTGAAGATCCGACTGATCTTGAACAGGTCATAAAACAAGCAATACTGTTCAAGCTACTGACGCCTGGTTTATTGCTGCCATTATTGCAGCAGTCATTGTCTTCAAGGATCTCTTGTAGCTCTTCATGCTGATGCTGCAAACCAGTGGAAAATTTAGTGCTTACAGGATCCTTCCACAAAAGCCATTCCAGTTCCTGGCCCTGGTGGTAGTAGTTTCGGTCAAAACACATGGAGGCAAACCGTTTTCCCGTGGATTTATTAATGTCACCCGAGGGCCTTGTCAAATGCAACGGCTGGGACCTGTGCGGTGAAGGCGGCTTTCATTTCATCCATGGCCAATGCATCACCCAAAGTCTAGACTGCTTCGGCTTGCACAATTAATTAAAACAGAATTCATTGCCGTTTCCTCATTTCTGTCAGAAGGATTCTGGATTTCTCCAGGCAAGCAAAATCTTACATTAATCACGAAACTTTGCTTAGACCATCAAGCTACAGGCAAGCAAAATCTTACATTAATCACGAAACTTTGCTTAGACCATCAAGCTTCAGGCAAGCAAAATCTTACATTAATCATGAAACTTTCTCTGCCTAGACCATCAAGCTTCACAACAATAAATCAGATTCTCTGGGGTTAGGAAACCTGTTTCCAAGAGATAGCAAACGGAATTTTAAAATATTCATGAAGCAATCAACCTTTGTAGTTCTCATTTAATCTCCAAAAAGACTGTAGCGGGTCCAATACGACTTCTGATCAGGCCTAGTCAGGCCAATATACACGAATAATAATAATAATAACAACAATAATACTTTTTATGCAACGCAGTAATACAGCTGAGGTCCAGGGAAAGAGTGTAGCAAACAAGCCAAATAGCTGGCAAAAAGGACAGGTAAAACAAAACCGTGCAGGATGAAAAGACCTGATGATAAATCATGAGCTCAAAATATGCGACTGTCTGCAGCCTCAATCGGCGCTTAGTCAATAAATAAGAGCACAACGTCAAGACGGCAGGATTAACCAGACTACTAGACTAACCAGACTAATAGACTAACCAGACTAATTACTAACCAGTGCTTAATGAATTTTAGCCAGTCAAAAAATTTATCAATTTCAGCCAATACAATAATTTTCCCGGAGCTTCAAGGAATTTGGGCAAATTAAACTTCCACAGCAATGCATTCATTCGTGTTCTAGCATACAGCAGCTGATAATATCGTGCATTATTAGCATCATTAGAAGATTCATTATACATCGCAGCCAGCTGAGTTGTGGCCAGTCGACCAAAATACTTGCACATAAATTATGTGCAAGAAATTCTGCATTTGCTTTTATGGAGGAATGGATTCAGTTGAAGTTCCTCTTGATTGGAGAACACGCCATTGTTGGCACTACCCTGTGTTCCACTCATCAGTTGACCTCTTCAGCATATATGGAGATTTGCTGGCTCCGCACTTTCACACATCGATGCAAGCTCATAAAAGCTCTTTCTCATGACCTTTCTCTAGGAACAATCTTCCTTAAAATACATGCCATGCATCAGCTTAACCCTTTACCGGTTCATTTTTAAATTTTAAGCCCGTTTTCAGCGGATATTCTCGGGGCAAACGGGTGAAGGATTAATCGGCTCAAAATTCATTTTCTGTTTTGCCTAAATCCAACTCGTTCCAGATCAGTTAGGTAGCCATGCTAAGCATTTTGGGAGGTGTCCAAATTGTGTTTTGTTACAATTAATTAATTTGTTGCATTGACAGAACTTTGCGAGTTCAACATCTGGGAACAGCATTTTAAAATTCTTTGATTGTAGCAAGACATGAAAAGCCGCAAACCTCACAAAAGCCTCAAAAGATTAATCAGAGTAATGCTTTGCAAATGATAATAGAATGAATCAATGAAAGAGGCAGTATTACCCGAGCAGCCTGTATCCATCCTTTAGCCTTGTGCATTGCTGAAGCCATCGGGCGATACCTGGGATAGGAACCATAGATGCTGTAACATTTTGGCACTTGGATGAAGTCGGGCAGAAAATCTTGGGCACCTTTAAGCAGTTAAAGAAACGAAAATCAAGTAATGCAAATGTCACATAAAACTTCCAACATGGAAATACTAGGAAACTAATACATTAAAAAGCTAATGAATAATAATATATTGTCCAAAAGGATAGGCAATTACACAGTTTCAGAAACTAATGACTTTTATGGGACAGAAATTAATTTTTATGAACCAAAACATTTCCACATCATCATCATTATTCATCTGTTAGATGTGTCAGACTACAGATGGCTTCACTCAAATGAATAGTTCAAACCCTAGAGAAAACAATGGCGCAATAGGCACAATTGTAACAAAAGTCATCATCATCATCATCATCATCATCATCATCATCATCATCATCATCATCACCACCACCACCACCACCACCACCACCACCACCACCACCACCACCACCACCACCACCACACCTAACATTTTTTTAATCTCCTCACATGCCCATGTCTTTGATCATTGATAAGCCACAAGAATCAATCTGACAAGATGACACAGACCTATTCACTTTGTTAATAGTTCTTAATAATTTTCAAATAATAGCTGTCATGTATGCAATCCACTCTGATACATGAACATATTCGAGACTGTAAAAATTTTAACACATAATCATCAACTGCCGATGCACTGTATTGTCATCCGCTGTCAATTTATTCACGATAAACTGTAATAAATGCTCTTGGCATTTATACGAGAAGACCCAAATTTAAAATCTGAAGGCAAACTGAATTAATTATAGGACCCTTGAGTGGTTCCAAAAATTGTCCAAATATATTGTAAAAAATTCAGAAATCATAAAATAAATATTCTCACAGTAAAAATTAATTTAGGCGAAATTTTACACATAAACTGATAATATCATCAGTGAACTGGGAAATTCAATATAGCAAAAACTATGTTTTTCTTTAAAAAATCCACCAAAGAACGAACGAGAATACATGTCAGCATTGAGGCGAACAAAACACAATTCTTTTAATGAATCTGTTCATAGCTCAAGCATAGAGGATGGGATTGCTTCAGTGGCGTAGACAAGGGAGGTTTCGGGGGTTAAACCCCCCCCATTGGGCTATTGGCCTAGGGAAAAAGTTTTTGTAAAGGTTATTTATCCACTTAAATAAGAAAAAACAAAACAATTGCTTGTAGTAACAATTGTTTTTCTTACTTTATTCCCTTTGTTACTTTATTCCCTTGTTATTTACTGTAATACTGTTGGGTTGGTGTCAGAAAGGGCAACCGGCCAGGCCAAAAAAACAAAAAACGCTCCCATCATAAATTCCAGGCTACGCCGCTGGATTGCTTCCAATACAGAGTTAACTAAGCAACCATTCACTCTTGCATGGATATGCAGAAATGCACAGTAGGCAAAACCACAGAAATAATTATTCTCAAACAACAGCAACAATAACCATTAGATAATGAAGAGCTTTATTGGTCAGAGCATCAACAGTGTTTAGCCAGGAACCGCAAATGGGATCAGGGAAGGGATCAGACATCTCGGAAAATGCCGTACAGCCGGCGAGCGAGACTGGTACGATGATCGATGGAAAGCATATATCAGTGGACAGGCTCTCGAGACCGCGTGATCATTCGAAAGAGATGACTGAGTGAATCCCACATCCACGTCTCATCCAATCATCCGATCCGAAATGGAACGCGTAGGATGACGACGACGACGACCAATTGTCAAACGCCACCATCAGATGAGATACGCGTAAATCATCGAGCAAAGATTACGCCACATTCCAATATGATTTGCACTCGGAGCTGAACAGGTTTCACGAGAAGGACGGCGTAAATAAGGAAAGGCCGTGCTGCGATAGGATGAATGTATGAGCAGATTAAGGAGGGGAAAGAAGAAGGAAAAGAAAGGAAATGATGGCCTCACAGACAAATACACACTCACACACATGTACAACCGTCCATACACGTCACATGCACATACATATGCCCACAAACCCAAATGCAAACACAGGGATAAAGATAAACACAAACACAGGGATAAAGATAGACAAGCGGGCAGGCAGGCAGGTAGGCAGGCAGGCACGCAGGCAGGCAGGCACGAGGCAGGATGGCAGGCAGGCAGGCAGGCAGGCAGGCAGCAGGCAGGCAGGATCCTTGCAGCAAAGTAGAAATTACAGACAATCCATCAGCAGACCTGTATGGTAGTCAGTGACTTGTGAGATGCAGCGAACACATTACGAGTCGCATCAGGTCTCGTTCTACTTCATTCCACAACCGATGCATCGCCAGGCAAAACATAAAAGCGTCGTGACGAATGGTTTGTTTAATTTTCCCACACATCAGTGAGCACCCACTGACCTCTGCTGGCACCAGCAGACGACCCGAGGACCACGTCGCCACCACCACCACAGCAGCATTTAAATGCGCCAGGTATGCAGACCACTGTTCACAAATATCATCCCAGGCGATACCAGAAAGGCCAAATATTGCCATTATATTGGACAAAGGTTTTGTTGGAGAACGCATTAAATTGATAATTACTTAGATTAGCTTCTGAAGCCTGCTGATGAATGACAATTAGAATAATCTTGCAAATAATCGATTAGAATTGGAATGATCAGCAGCTGCTCAATTAGTAATTAGAATTAGCGGAAGAGTCGAGCAGCCGATCCATACATTGTTTTTTGTCAACTTAAACTTCGTCTCTACCATGACTGATAAAGTTAGATGATACGTAAGTTGGCTTCCAATTAGCGTTGATAATTTTTTTGCATCTTTAACACTTTCAGGACTCTGATACACCACTTTTGTCTTGATATCATTAAGGAACTTTTCAGCAAAATTCAGCGTCACTTTTTAATCACTAGTCGCCTGTACAGGCATTGTGAGAAGCATGTACGCACAAAAGTTGACTTAATCCAAAAGCCAATCATTTCACCATTGGAATTATATTGGTCAACAGTGGACGCACAGTCAAAATTCTGGTCTGAATTGAGCCAAAGCTGAAGAATTAAGTTGAGTTAAATGAAGCACTTGTGGCACACATGCATACACAACACAACACATACACCTGTATACGCATACATAAAAACATACATGCCTACATACATACTTAAACATATACTATACATGCATAACATACACTCAGAGATACGAGTAGCAAGGCAACTTTTGTATTTGCTAAGAATTGTAAACAAGGTACATTTCAAAGCCATTGTCTCAATTGCAGACTTAGGATCAGCCAGGAATAATCATCCATCATTCCCAGTGTAAAGAATCAGCCATCTTCCAATTTCCAGTCTGATCATAAGTAGGTCGTTGAAGCATAGAATATTCAGCCTCTGACCCAACTTGCCGTTAACTCGTCCAATTCATCTTTGCAATTGCTTGCTACTGTCTTAGGTGATTTGCGTCGTCCATGGCCAGCAACAAGCTTCGACTGAATCATTCGACTGAATCCTTCTGGGACGGAATTCCTCTCTCCCAGGTACAAGTCAACAGCTTCATAAATTTGTTTGGCTGACGTCCGTCCCTTCACGGGGCCTTCAGTAGGGTGAACTATTGATCGTTCCAGCAGAATGTACAATTCTACATGCAGCTTGAGCATCACTTTTCACTCCACCACTGGCCTTCTTGGCCACGCTAAAGCCATTTTCTTAGCCAGGTTAAAGCCATTTTCTTGGCCAGGTTAAAATAATTTTCTTGGCCAGGTAAAGCCATTTTCTTGGCCAGGTTAAAGCCATTTTCTTGGCCAGGCTAAAACCATTTTCTTGCAGATCAGCTCCCTTTAACATAAGGATATTCATCGAACGAGATCTTATGTGCCTGAAACTGTCATAGTCTCACTCGCAAACAGCCTGGTTTCTAGTCAGCTCAACAGCTGCAACTCTCATTGGTATTGCTAAAAGAAATACGTACCAACTAAACGCGGTTCTAAATTCTCCTGCCAGAGTCACACAAAAAATCTGCTGGCATCAACATATTAAACTGCAATTGCCCCCATTACACCGTCTGCTCAAAGCGTAAAGAATTCAGTTTAAATTCAGCTTAAAATCTGTCTCATGGTTCACAAGGCAGTGTAGAAATGAGTTTTGTCATTCCACGCAATTCTTAACAAAGCCCTTCTCTGCAGGCTCTCAAAGCATCAATAGAGAACCACTCGGCTTAAGGCTCCATTATTTTCCTTCCGTGACATGCATGAATTTTTTTGGACCACCCTAATGCATGAATTCCAGCGTGTTCCACTGTCCGATGGATGCCGTGGTTAATGATAGGCCTACTTCCATCCGAATGACACTTCCAGCTGAAGCCAGCTTCAACAAGGCAAAGCATGCAGAACTAATTCCCCAGATATTATCTCTGACAAGCCTTTCTTTTCATGGTACCCACTATCCTCATTATCACAGCCCACACAGGTCTTTCACAATCTATGCCTACACTAGCAGTCTTGCTAATCGTCTTCTCAGTCACGATGGTATGTATCTCCAACAAGTCTCACACATTAGGCATTAGCCATTCTAAGAGATCTATTTTAAATTCACCACTTTCACAATATCATTTTTATCTTCCACAAACCTAACTACCAGGTACTAGATACTAGCAGCTTTCTCTTTCATATTCATTATCTTCATTTTTAACAGATTTATTATTCCCTCATGCCCCCAATGATACTTTGTTTTCTTCCACAATACCCATTATCTTTGCTATATAGTCCCAGTGTTATCAGCAATCTCTTCATATTATAGAAGAGGCAGAGTTTGCAGTTCATCTCATGTTGAAGAAAAATCAATAAACCACTAATGATAGCACATCTTGAGCAAACCACAAGTGCACTGCATGTTTGATGCTGCTAGAGTCAACTGGATTTTGACCTTGAGAAATCAATAAAGTGAGATATTGCCCATGAATATGAAATCGTTACCGGTAAGTAGCACCGTTTAAGAAACTCTCGAAACAACGCCATATCTAACTGACCTAAATAAGAATGCTGACTCAAGATTATACAAAATCATATCCCATCGCATTGTCATCTCAAGATTTCCGCACCAACAAGAAGACATAACCAAGGGAGCCAGAATATTCTCAGGTGCTCAGTCAAAACAAAATCGACAGGCAAGATAGCGGAAAATCAATACCAAGATCAAGATCCAAAAGGGTCAGGTAGTATCAAATACGATGCACACTGTGGTTTGCTGAAAATGTTCAGTCATCGTGGTTTTTGTTACGCTACATAATAACGAAGAAAAATAGAGGCATTCGAGATGAAGTGTCTGAGATTAATCATGAACATATTAATTCATTTATTGTAATTCATTTATTGTAACCAACCATCAACATACACAATAGACATAGTATAACATGCTTCACATAATCGGATGGTAACAAGGAAGGCCCTAAGGGATGAATATCCCGCTAACAGGGACACCTAATTACATATGCAATTTTAACAGATGGCTAGACGGTTGACATAATGAATTGAACAATAGGCTAAAAGAACAGCATGAGATGACAATTAATGTAGTAAACTTAACTAAAGAACGCAAAACAAACACAACAAATAATAATAAAATAAAATCAGTGCCTACAAGGTTAAATATCTTTGCAGTCATTAACCAAGTAGTTGCGCAGTAATGTTTTTGCTCTTTGTAAATTGGAAGCTTGTTGAACATGACTAGGAAACGAGTTCCATATACCTGGTCCAGTATATTTAATATGGAATCTTCTTGAGTTTAAACGAGCGGATATGGCTCGATAATGAGAGGAGTTCCTGGTGGAATAGCAGTGAATTTCAGATCCTTTTTGGAAATACCCTGCAAAGTTAAGGGGAAGAAGGTCATGGGTGAACCGATACATAAAGACTCCTATCTGGAAAGTCATTATTTGGTGAAACTTTAATAAATTAAATGATTGAAATAAAGGACTTGAGTGAATAAAAGGCTTAACTCCAGCTATGATACGTATTGCACGTTTTTGGAGAAGTACTAATTTATTGAGCCTGGATTTATATGTAGATGCCCAAACTAAATTACAGTATCTTGGACGGAAATGCGGAGGAATGAGTGGGTGCGGAGGAGGCAGGAGTGGAGAGGAGTCTTCTGAGGACGGTAAAGGAAAGAAAACTTATTTATTTCGGACACATCATGAGAAGAGAGGGAATATGCTTGGAGAAAGACATCATGCAGGGCACAATGCCGGGAAATCGGAAAAGAGGAAGACCGAGAACAAACTGGTTGGGGAACATAAAGGACTGGACGGGATTGGAAATGGATGAAATGATAAGACTTGCGGAAGACAGGAGACGCTGGAGGAATATTGTTCATAATGCGGCCGAACCTCGAAACGAGGATGGCTGAGAACAGAACATAATAACCAGATCTACGAATTCTAAAAAATCCGCAAATTTTAGTTTGATGGATGAAGCAACAAAAGACGTGTACCTATAAGTTCATCTTCTGGTACACCGTAGATGAAATAGATTCTCGTTATGTACAGAATATGTCGAAGGTACTCGTCCGGAAAGAACGTCTGGTCGGGATCGACCTCCGGACCGGTCCACAGTCGCCTCGGTAATTTCAGAGGTACCGTTTCGATCGTCAGGATTTTACCTGCACATCAAACCGACATCAGCGACCATACGACACAATAAATATTCTGCTATTTAAGAAGAAGTACACTGAGGCTTTATTACTCTAAAGATAAAAATTTATACGTTTACTTAGAAGTAGCATGAACTGACGTGCTTTACTGACATGATACTAGCACGCTTTTAGGTTGCGTTGAAAGAGGTTCGATATTGAAGCTTTACACTAAAGATGCATCAGAAAACTGCTAAAACTTTACGTTGAAGATGTATGTAACGGAGCTGCTGCTTACCTTCTAATGGTGAATTGACCAGGTAAGTGTTGATGGCAGCGTACGTCTCTGGTAAGTTTTCAAAGACTGGATATTTGGTTGAAGAGTCGAGACACTTTGGAATAACATTCATATAACCAATTTCAGTTGGAGTGATGTTCTGAAGGGTGCATTTGCTACAGTCACTACTGTAAACGAACCACAGCCTGAAAACAAAAAAGCAGTAAAACTAGGACTCTACCAAATTTTTCACCTCATATTCGCTTCGGGGCTGAATAGCGGGCCAAATAGCTATTTGGTGAATGGCCAAATAGCAGCAGTCGAACTGAATAGGAATAGTAAAGAATAGTGGCATATGCATATGCGGCATTGCGGCTGCTATTGTGAGTGTACACACTACACAGTTGGGCAGAAAAGTGCAAAATTTACACGTCGTCAACTTTTACTTTTAGTTTATTTACTTTTTTATATTTACTGAACTGAGATTTTTGCTTACATTTGAAAATTTTAAATGTTGTTGGTAGACCTATTTTGTACTTTCTTCGTAATCAGTCGGATAGTTGGTCCAATTATTCGTGTTGGGCCAAAAAGTGATAATCACCTATTCGGTAAAGTCCCAAGTAAAACACATTCTGGATTAAGGAGGACAAGGCATCAGGACTCTTTACTCCTGTGATTATTCTTCTCTCAAAGACAGAGAATAATCAAGCTCCTTTTATTGATGTCCAACAATGCATCTTGAAAATCAATGCACCCTTTAAAAAAAGCTAGGATTCTGGCCTATTGTACATCAAATAAATGTGCAAAATGATTCAATGAAGACGGATTATACAAGTATATAATAAGATTTCATCAATCAGAATTTCCACAATGCTTGAATGTCACCAAAGAGCATGAGAAGGTTTGAAAGGTAAACAACAATATTTAATATCGGCCAAAATGTACCAGATGAATAGCTGCTTCGTATAAAGCCTTCTATCACGGCCTTTAAAGTGATTCTACGCAGGGCTTAGGCTATCATAACAAACTGAAATAATGAAAAGCTTTCATCAGAGACTCATAAGCAACCATCATGGCTGTCTGTAGGATGAAAGCAGGAAGAGAATCAATGACAGTCAACGTGTTACACTCTGAAAGCCAGAGGAATTTTCTTGTCACGTAGTTCAGCATCGCAACACACCAAATCAAATCAGGCGGAAACAGAAACTGTCAACATCTCACAGCAAGCTGGTTCAGGGCTGTTTTTAAGGAATTTTTAGAACTGCACAAGCCCTTTCTTTGCCTTCAATCCTCCATGGTGAATTACTCCCACTCGCAATGACCTTTTTCACTAGTTTTTAACTGCACAGAATTGTTTCTACAACTGCACAGATCCATTTAGAACTGCAAATTTTTTGTACAACTGCACGCTAAAAAAGCCCTGAGCTGGTTCCAGACTGAGCAGAGGAGAGTAATGTGCGAATCTTTAAGATTTTGAGTGAATATAAATCAGAAACAATTGAATTCAATAATTTTTAAAAAATTCACAAAAAGACTAACGTACATTTTTGCTAACCTCAGTTCAGAAACGTACTGAAATGAAATGCGTTAACACTCCAAGTGATGAGAACCATTAAATATTAGCTATCACCATACGATAATATCATTGTTATCACTATTATTTTTGTCATTTAATATGATTAATATTGTTTTCATTATTATTAGTATTTATGCGGCATGGTGGTATGTATGTTAGTGAGCCAGACTAGGTGTATTATCTCATGAAGTCCTCTGTGTTCAAACCTTCCATGTGGAATCAATGCACCAAACCTGGTCACTTTATTTCTGCACACCTGTCTTTCAGACTGCATGCACGTGCAGAAAATATCATGAAGCATATGTGCAATAAGTGCAATTAAAAAACAAATAAATGAAAAATTAAATGTCCATAATTATCGGTCAATTTCCTACACTATGTGCGACGACGCATTTATCTGTGTCTTTTAACCTTCAATGCTAATCCTCCAAATTGATTCAATGAATTTTTAAGTATTACAACCTGCTGCTTGCAAAGAATGGCGCTAACTACTATTATTTCTTCGACAATGAAACCTTTATCCCTCCCAAAAGGCATCAAAATTCAAAAATAATCCCATTGGCTTGCAAACAGCTGGATATTAAACTACCATATACCAGGTGACTGACTTCTGTACACTTTTGCGTACATAAAAATACCTTATATTTAAGATAATAAAATAATAATTTTCACTGTGTTGTTTTAACTTTCTGGCCAACTTAGATGTGCAGATTTCAGAACCAAATACAATACAAACAGAAATAATTGCATATCAACAATCAATCAACATGGCTATCACCTTGAATAACAATCACTGCATGGAAAGAAAATGCAATCCGCAATGCACTGGAATAGTCTCTCATCGTCCATTGTCCACTGACTTTACACCTTCACGTAAAATATTACGTGGAATTTGTTCCATTTTGCGCCAAGCTAGGTATCGCCATCAGAAGATAGTCGGCGGTGAGACGAATGTAAATAACATCCTTGCAAAACAGTTTGTGAGTTGGCTGATGGATGGATGGATGGATGGATGGGTTGACAGAAAGATAGATGGAGGGAATGGAATGAATGGATTGGCAGATGGACCGATGGCTGGATGGATGGATGGAAGATGGATGAGCAGAGAGCAAGACAGCAAATGTAATATACATGGGGCGCGGTGGTGTAGTGGTGGCGTCGTTGCCTTGAAGCCGGAAGGTTCGAGGTTCGAATCCACCTCGCCGCGTAAGGACCTTGGGCAAGTCCTTCACTCACAATTGCTCAGCGCTTCGGCGTGAAACTCCGATGCAGTGTCCGCTCTGCATTCGGCAGCGCCTCTGAGTAGTGAGAGCTTGAAGGGGCGCTATAACAAGTGCACATACAAACATGCACATTACACACATATATATAGTATGTATCTAGCTAAGCATTTGCATCATGACTTCTGAAAACTAGAGAAATAAGCATGACTTGCGACAAAGAACCTTCATGACCAACAGATGAGATAAAATATCTTCAGTACATGTAAACAAAGAAGCAACATGACCCTGCATTAACTGATCAGTACGGGCTGTTTCATACGAGAAGAAACAAAGCACGAACCTAAGGCCCTTGACGTAAAGAGCCGTGTCATTGTTCGGCACAAACATGACACAGTCTGCGGCGACCTGATCTACAGAAACGATCTTCTTCTCCAGCGTTTCGCATTTTACAAGAAGTATGTCGAGATTTTCACGAAGCCACGAATTCGCCTTTGGAACCAACGTACTGCAAAATGAACACACAAACACACATAACAGAGGACTCTAGTTAGCCACACCAACATCATACGAACTCACCAAAACTCCACCTCTCGTTATCTCCCCACAGGTCTTTCACTCAAAACTGAAAACATTGCTCTTTCACAAATCCTACCCTGATTCTTCCTATTCTCCTCACATTCCTCGCCATTTCAACTCTAAACATCACCCACCTTAGTCGTCCATCTATCTGCCTGCCTGACTCTCTGGACTTGACCCGCTGCCTATCAATTTTGTTTTGATTGAGCGCCTGTGAATAAGCTGGTTCACTTGGCTTTTGTGGGCGCTGTAGAAGTCTCGAGATTACGATTACCGACGAAAATCTAGTGACAATACTGCTACCTGCTCGCTGCTCTCTTCCATGAAAACTAATCACGATTTCAGACAAAAAGTAATATCCTAAACAATTCCTGCATACTCCACCTTATCGTCGTCGTCATCATAAAGAGCAGGTTCAAAGGCGCAAAGTGCAAGCGACTTCATTTTCTTAGCCTCAGCATATGAGGGTGGGTGGCCCCCACCCCCATCGACAACGTACGGTGAGTGTACTCGTAGCCTACTCAGCGATGACTCGGAGTGGAGGTGAAGCTAAAAGTTTGGAGCAACTTTCTACCATTGGCGAGGATTTGAATCTCCAAACCTTGGTGGACAGTCCACATTGTTCAACTATTTACATAGTTCACCCCATAACCATCATATAAATCAATAAGGAGTTGAATTTACTTTTTACCATTGGTGAGGATTTGAAGCTCCAAACCTCGGTGGACAGTCCACCATGTTCGACTATTTACATAGTTCACCCCACAACCATCATAGATCAATAAGGTTCCAAGTGAATTTACAAGACCGTAAATTTCATGTGTTTTAACACTCCTTCCACACTTGAGATTCAGTTAACGTACATAGTAAGTGGCAGAAATCTGTCAACCAGTTTGACCTTTGCACCTCTGGACATGGAAGCAAACTTGACCAAACCTTTTCTGCCAAATTTATAAAAAAAACTTATTGCTTGCGAGTAGTTAATAAAGTTGGTTCCCACAACTTAGGTTTTTGAGATACATATAATGCTAAGATTTTGGTCAAACACTTACGTATGTTCAAACAGTTACATAAATTTTTAACAAAACTTTAATATAATTTCCAGGATATGGGATTATGGATCATATAGCACCGACTTCCCTTTCCACTGACGTAAAATTGCCTTTAAAATTTTCTTATACTAGGCAGTTGGAAATGGATTAAGTGATATTATGGTACATTGAAAATGATCTTTAATTTTTCCTATCTACCCGAATGGCATGACTACATCGCTCAGCACTCTGCAGCTTTCTGCATTGGCCGCAAATCACAGCCACATCTCCAGAGGAGCTCTATATGCTAGAAGTTCTTCACTGGCTTCACTTTGGAACCAATGCACTGCAAATATGATTTTGCGTCTGCCAACGTGTTGCATTCAGGGTAGCTGCTCTGGCATGCCGATGTAATTCAATCATTCAATAAAACCAGAACAATCGAGCCGATCTCCTTTCATTCACGGCAAATCTCCTAACTCTCAGCTCAACTCTTAATGTTTGGCCTCTCCCTGTTTATCAGAGTAAACGTTGCTCATAGGATCTCTAGGATCTTGCTCAAGAGGTGTCTGAATAAACATTTCGCCTGTCATTGACATCTTAGCCATTTTCATTTTTTTTAGAAATTTGAATTGTATTGCTTTAATAACAAAAGTATCATGTTTTTTTAGAAATTTGAATTGTATTGCTTTAATAACAAAAGTAATAATCTGACAGATTCTTTATTTACCAAAGTTCTTGATTGTCATCTTGCTAAGTGACTTCATGGTGACGTGCAGCTACGCTGGTACCCTGTTTCTGTTTAAAATAGTAATAATAATGATCATCTAGTAATATCAAGGCTATTTGATAGCAATAATTTTTATTTGAGATGAGACTTAATAAAATCATGTTTTTATTACTTTTTCTGCGTTACGTTTTTGAATCGTCAAAAAACGGTGGGTGGCCTCACTAAAAGTGATATAACTATTGTTCTGTTTGAAATATTTTGATGAAATCTGGCCATCATATGCGGATATGAACTGTCTTTAAGCCTCTAAAATTCCATTTCGATATTCTTACTTCTGGCCAGGATATTGAGCAGAATATTTTTTTTACTTTTTGTTGCGTTGCGCTTTTGAATTGTCAAAAACGGTGGATGGCCTCACTAAAAGTGACATAACTCTTGGTCTGTTTGAAATATTTTGTTAAAATTTGACCGTTATACGTAAGTATGAATTGCCTTTAAGACTGAAAGTTTCACTTAAAAATTTCTATGTTTGGCCGAAATATGGGCTAAAAACCGTAGGGCATAGGGGGTTACTTTTTTATGGCTCACCCTGTAGATACACAGCTACTCACTGCCTCCAATTTGTTGGTAGGCACCTCATCTAGCCAGAATAGGGGACAAGCAAGACCTGTGCCATTCATTTCACACACAAAAATGTAAACAATCAAATTCAGTGCTGCTCTACTGTAGAGGGCCCCCTCAGAAATGCAAATGCTTACATTAAATCATCATGCACTTTCAACCCCACTGGGTTCTGCAGCTCATTTCAGAAAAAGACCAAAATAACAGGCAAAAATCTGTTTACAAAATGCAATACGAAATGGCATAAAATGCATTTCTTATGAAGAAAGGCAGTTGTTATCGATTTATAATCAATTTCCATTATATCTGACACCCTTTTAGAGCCATATTGAACAGATTCCAGTTTTTCTTTTCTGCAAACGTGCACCAGTCTTCATCAATCACCGCTACAGATGAAAATTCTTTAAAAAATTTATCAGTTGACAGTTATCATAATTCATAGCCACATTTCTTGGATGCTCATTGATGCGTATTCAGAAGACCTGTGAATTTTCATTCAAAATCAACACCATCTTCTACTGCAAGGCAACTAATTTTAAAACTATTTTGCAGCACATGGGTAAAGCACAACATCATGGGTGATAGCATTTTTCCAGCTAGGTACCATAATTGAAAAGTTACTTACAAACTCTATGAACCATCACCATGCATTTGAAAAATGTCTTCAAAGAAGTAGCTATGAAAAATCTTGGGATCCTAAGGCTTCATGGTCAGTCAAGACATCAGTTTTCACTGATGACAATAATTACACCCCAGTAAACAACTTACACCACATATCCAACCAACCCCGGTCACATCAGTTTTAGATCACCATGTTCTTAACTCCCTTTAAATAAAACTTTTTAAGGCCTTATACAAACGCTCAGATATACACACACTTGCACCAATATAAAAATATAATAACATTTTGTTCGAAAACAACATTAAAAAAATTCAAATTACATCCAGAGAAAGATTTGCAGAACTGCCTTTCATTACTACGAAAAGCTTAGATAATTATACATAATTATGATAGTATTTTCCCACCCGGAATGCTCTGGTCATTTATCATCACCCACTCGACTCCACGTGGACACCAACGCACACACAAACGTGCCACAACATGGACACCAACGCACACACAAACGTGCCACCACATAGAGACCAACGCACACACAAACGTGACACCACATGAATACCAACGCACACACGAATGCGCCACCACATGGACACCAACGCACACACAAGCGTGCCACCACATGGACACCAACGCACACACAAACGTGCCACCATGTGGACACCAACACACATGCCACAACATACAGGCATGTAACGACATATGTTAACACAGTTTAATGGCCGTTCATTGGGTATATACCCGGGTGGTTCCGTGCCATATCTGTTGCAGTGGCATTCCCTTTCCTTCGCTTTCACAACAGGCATGTTTTTTCAAAATATATACATTTATATTGGTGCAACACAAGCTGAAATGATCTGCAGTATCCGAATCTACACAAAAAATAATTTAGACCCACTGATTTGCTAATCATATATATATATATATATATATATATATATATATATATATATATATATATATATATATATATATATATATATATATATATATATATATATATAGCTTGGTTATGTCGCTTTTCGTCCTGCAATACGTCTCTTACTCCATTACAATTTATCTCCAATTTCTCACATGTATTCATTCATTCATTCATTATGAGAATTTATATAGCGCCCCTTCAAGAAACTACTCAGAGGCGCATATGTCACTCAAGATTATGATACCAGTCCAATAACGTTTTTCCGACAAGCTGCATTGGCTTTCCAGTGGCCTTTGGCACACTTCATATCATTAAAGTGTTTTTAATACACACTCTGCCCATTAAAGTGTTAAGCCGCACTTTAGAAATTTAGTGATTATGACTACAATTACGGCATGACTGATTCTGTATCCCAGTATATATGCGTGAGGTCTTGCACTGGCTTCCTTTCCCGCAGCGCATCTCATTTAGGATTGCATCTTTGGTGTGGCGATGCTTATCAGGCTGGGCACCCTCTTATCTGTGTGAGCTTTGCCTCCCTCTTTCCACTTGCACAGGACGCCGCCGCGCACTGCGCTCTGCTATCCATGGTGACTTAATGGTCCCTTTCACTCGCTCTGCAACAATGCAGAGGCGTTCATTCTCTGTGGTTGGTCCAACAACCTGGAATGGACTTCCCTTGACTATGCGACACCTCCCAAGCTCTTCTCAATTTCACAAACTGTTGAAGACTGTTTTTATCGCTTGATCTCGGCCGGGAGCGCCTCTGAGTAGGTACCTTGAAGGGGCGCCATATAAATTGCGATTGATTGCTTGGTCATCTTATTGATCTGTTTGTAAACATTACATCACATCGCACGGAGCAACTATGGCTTACATTCTCACAATCTCCCGTTTCCATCATCGAGCAACACAGCGAAGAAGCCACGGCGACTGATTGTTCGGCCCCGCGGTTCACATCGAAGCATTTGTTTGCATGTTTTTCTTTTCATTTGTCCCTTATGTGCTCGTGCATTCTCGCCAGATCAAGGCGGCCTTATCCCTCCACGACTGATAGATAGCTCTTAGCCAGGACAAACACACCAAGACACACTTGAGACCGTCGCCGCCGTCGTCGTCGCCGTGGCGACTCGGTCGGTCAGCCGGTGACACGAAACGGAGTATCCCCCCTGAAGGCTATCCGGGGGGATGAATTAATCTATCCCCCCGGATGGAATTAACCGGTCTATACTATCCGGGAGGATAAACCATTCTATCCCCTTTTTTGAAAAATGCGCATAATAAATTTTTTTATGCTATAATCAAAATTTAAAGTGACTCTAATTGTTTTAAGTGTCCTAAGCAATGCTCAGATAAAGGCAACTCGAATTTATTTAGTGACTCCAAGTGTTTTAAAAGTTTAAGTGCTCTAAAAACAGGGCAAAACAAATTATCTAGTATGAATAAACATACATGTTTGTGTCATTGTTCAAAACAAAGCAGATGAAAATTAATTTGCAAAAGAAAATACACGCGGAAGCGGTTTTTTCGACTCTTTTTAATATGGGGGGGATACAATTAATACGGGGGATACTCTATTTCGTGACACCGGCCGGTGGCTGGCACGACATTAAATCCGATTTGACATAATGTTCCGGCTTTGCATATTCCTACAACGAACGGCTCAATGTGCACCAGATCCGAAATCACAAAATCTGCCGAACGACGCAAGACCTGCACATTTTCTTTGTGCACGCATGTCGCCGCCGCGTCACATGATAATGAGGCCCGTAGGTTAATCAGATGACTTCGGCGCTAATTCTATTCCGTACAAAACTGTGGACTGCTATTATGCATTCCGCGCTGTGTGAAGGCTGCAACGGGATGAGAATGAGAAACAGACGAGCAATGACTCGTCCTCACCCAGATGTTCCTGTCATGAACATCTCAAGGTGGACGCCGTCTAACTGCACACTGTATGGCTTAAAGCCGTGTTACTTATCATCTCGTCAGCCAAAGTTTCTTAGCAATTCGATCCTCTGTGGTCAAATACAGATCGTATTATACTCTCTTGTCTGAACAAAACTGATCCAATCTGCAATCTTAAGCTATTTTATAATATAAGGAAAACCTGGATGATCCTAAAGTTTTTGCTTTCTAAAAAAAGAAATTCATTAACATAAAACCTTTTCGTCTTCGTTGTGATTACACAAATTAAGACATCATTTGTATTGTTAGACAATCAATCAATCAATCATAATTGTGGATTGATGTAGACTGATCAATTGGTAAGCACGCTGGCTGGAAAATACTAAGATATTGGCTATGGTCGCTGATTAATGATTTTCTGCAAGTTTCTGTTGTCCAGCTCAGTTCCCTCATTTCAAAATTATCCTAGCCAGTCACAACATTTCTATAACAAGTCATTTACGGAGACTGATAGTGAAAAGATGTCTCGCACAATAGGAGTTCATTGGAAAATGTATTTGAAGGCTATTCTCTGCTGATGCCACAATAAAAGACTATAAGCAGCTGGGGTATTATTAGAGAAGGTCGTCAAGTGCAGTGCTGAGCAACAGATAAAATGAAATCAATTCCTTGTCACAAACACATTCAAAACACAATAACAGATCAAGTGCACTGTCAACTGACAGAAACCTCTAGCTGTCTACTAACCACTGACTACGCTTGTCAGAAGGTAGGGTAGTTACCAGTAGTTATATTTCATTACTACCGGTACACTTACTATTCCATCAGTAAATTTAACTACTGACTCTCCAAGCTAACTACACTCCATCTATCTCAGCATCTTCTACGAAGGCGTCTGAAAGCATTTTAGTTCGATCATACCATGTAGTTAGTCAGGTCAGAGGGATTTTGCCTTGAAGAGTGTTGCTCATGAAAGGTGTTGCTTCTGAAGGATATATTCTTCTTCAAGGGTGTTCTTCCTGAAGAGGTCCTACTAAAATTTCACTATAATTACACTTACCCAATTGTGCTTTCAGGCTCACCTTTCAGCAAGTTCAACCCACTGAAGTGGTATGGTGCCTCGAAAACGAATTCCAGATCAACTACTGCAATTCATCATTTAATCATAATGCGTTTGGTATCTGAAGATGTCGAAGTCTCAAGGATCACATGTCCTGCCAGTGAATATTTCTTGGTTGTCTTTCTACCCAGATGAGTATACAATTTTGGTGTGCCATCATCACACAAAGAACTGCGTTTAGCAGAAGTCATGCTAAATTACAATATCCACAAAATGCTCCTAGGCAGATGTATGAAATCATCCATAAATGATCAAAACCTATTGAACTTGATTGCATATACAGATGCTGTGACTAGGGTTTCCACAATCAAGAAAGTAGCAACCGTGTTAGACTGAATAGGTCAGTTTTGTCATACAATTATATATATATATATCTTTATATAGATATATATATATAAATATTATATATATATACACATATATATATATATCTTAATATAGATATGCAATTGAGTGAATTAAATGCCAGAACTGAATGAATAATTCATTTATTTCAGAAAGGAAATGCATGCGGTTCTCTCCAACAATCCAATTCCTTGGGGACAAAAGCTGAAACAAATTTCCAAGTGTTGCAGCGTCGTCTCGTCGTCGAATCATGTGCAGCAGATTGAAATTGCAGCTCGGCATAAATCATGCAATTCACCGGCGACAGATTGCCCATAATCGTGCCGCACAAGACGCCAATTTCACTGAACTCGGATCACGGCTACTGACAAATTATCTATCTGTTCAATAAAATGCAATTAGCTGTGCCATCAACACACACACACAGACACACACACACACACACAGACACACACGCAGACACACACAGACACTTTGAGCCATCACAACTGGAAAAAGTCAATGCCGCAAAGGCACGCCAGAACCAAATCGTCCATACAAGATTCGCATTAGATAACAGATGCAAGTAATTGGTGTATCACGACTGATATGTCATTGAACGTATATGGCGCACAAGATAAGTTCTATCTCATGTCACAAACTAGGCAGGACATCACGCCAAGAAGTACATACGAATGTATGCATGTATGACACTTTGTATGTACATACCTTGCCAGTACCTGCTTCTAAAGAACCTTTCAGGACTTGTATAACTCTTCTTCAATGCCATTACGTGAAAGTCAGATGACACGATTTTCGAGTATATAAAGCATAGACTGACTAGTATGGAAGTCACTACTTCTCATTGGCATTCAAACATGCTCATATCAAACTACTCTAACCCTGGCAACTGACTAACCATGCCTCCAATCTGCATTTCTGTGCAATTTTACGAGCATAAAATTATTTGCAATAAAAATAATAGAAGATAATATCAATTCAAGGACGTAGACACAGAGGCACAAAGAGGCCATGACTACCTCAATCACTTTTTCCACTTTGGTCCTGATAACAAAAGAAGTGACTAAATAGGCATGGAGATTTTCGAAAGCTAAAACACCACAATTATTGATCGGCATGCTTGATCCTTTGTTCAATGGAATCAATGCCCTTAGGCCCCTTGCCTGTCTATTATCAAAACTGTGCCCAAGCTTTATTGACAGCGTCATTACACCTCAATTCAACAAACGTTTTCAGTTCAACCATATCGGACTTCAGTGAAAATTTCACAGAATGCTTATAACAGTATTAGAGGAAACTATGCCAAACTTCAGATCAATATCTTAGACTCAAATAGTTCTGAAGACATTAAATGTCAAAGACGTCTGGGGTGACCTCATTTTTTAGATGGTCAAGCTGGAACTTTCAGAAAAGTTTGTAGAATTGAGATGGAATGAACCGCCAGTAGCCAAATGGTGGAAGCAACCGTCTTAGACTTGGAAAGCTCTTGTACACATACAGGGAATTCCCCCCCCACCTCAAAAAGAGCCTCAGTGCAATGCAGTGACACATCAAGATGAAGGCAATGGTGTGGATCAGTTTCAGTTCTCCTTATCAATCCACAGAGGGCAAGATAAATTCTCGAAGATTTACATTACATTACATAACATTACAAGAGAAAGACTACTGGCAAAATCATAATCGCTAATGGCTTCCTGGGCGGAGAAGACACAAGAAAAGGTTTGCTTTCAGCTTAGACCAACCTGCGAAAGTGGGAGGAGGAGGAGGAGGAGGAGGAGGAGGGGAGTTGATCGGTTGAAAGGATGGGTTGGGAAGTTTATGCAGATATCAAGGGAGCTTTTATCACGGAGGAGGATCTGAAACGGTGGTGGTTCGAGTTGTTCGGCGGCAAGTAGACATTGGTCCGATGCCCTTAAGCATCACCCCTCTTCTGTGTTATGACAGTAATCACACTCAACGGTCACGAATAGCAGCCAAGCAAAATTCTTCTTCGGCAGCCGTTTCAATATCCATGCACAGCCGACCGATCGTCTGATCGTCGCAGAGATAACGTCGATCTTCGGGTTTCCAGCGCGAATAACAACGGTGACAAACAATACAATCCATCTGAAAAGTACCAGAGAGAGAGAGAGAGAGAGAGAGAGAGAGAGAGAGAGAGAGAGAGAGAGAGAGAGAGAGGGAGAGGGAGAGGGAGAGGGAGAGGGAGAGGGAGAGAGAGAGACGGAGAGGGAGAGGGAGAGAGAGAGAGAGAGAGACAGAGACAGAGAGAGAGAGAGAGACGAGAGGGAGACGGAGAGAGAGAGAGAGAGAGACAGACAGACAGACAGACAGACAGGCAGAGAGTCACGACTGATTGCATCTTCAGAACAAAGAGAAGAAACATGATACTGCTGTGACACATCTTGAATCCATACTGGCAACGAATGTAACAACTCGAAATATAAAAAAAATTCAGAGTTCAGCAAAGGCAGGAGCTCCTGTCACAGTCTGTTCACACACAGAACTAGCCAGCTGAAGGACCATTGTGCAGAGTGCAGAGTACAAAGACATGTATCAGTCCCTTCCACAAGCGTCGCAGAATCTCATAAAATCTCAAAATGAGAAATTATGTCCGATAAATGTTATGCGTTTAGCATGGAAACAGTGAAGGGCGTTTGTCAGCTAAAGACACGGTCTAGAACTTCCATTTTCTGACTTCTAGACCAATATTAGCACTCCTGACGGAACATTTATCAGATAACGATAGGACGCAATCTACTACTCCAACTGCGTCCCAAGTGACATGTATGCAAAAATCATAACAAATATTGTAAGAAATCCTAGATATATAACATTTTTCTTATGATATTCAAATTAGTATTTCTCTTTAGATCATCAGACAAGCTGTCTTAATTTCAGATAGCATTACAAGCAAATGCAAGGATTGGTGTACAAATAATATCTTACCAAAAGACCACCATTTGTTCGTATTATTCATATTATTAAGGTACCTAACTCATAATACTTTCTCAGATTGATGCACTATCAGAATAAGACAAGAGATGGCAAGACTAACCATATACAAGCAACACATAAAACAAACACAAGCAACAGCTCCCGAATCCCGAAAGTATAGAACTTTAAGATCAATGTCATTTTGCGTCATAAATCAGAAGTCAGGATAAAGTAGTGTCATGGCAGATTGATTAAGAGATCACCCATCACTTAGAAGTCTGTAGGTCTGTGCAATGTGCATCCTATGGGTCCATTACAACATTCTACAGTGTGATTGATGAACATTGCAAGCTATCATACAGCTACACAGGGGTGCTCGATAGTACAGTGGCTAGAGCGAGCGCTGGACTGTCTACTGAGAGGTTGGGGGTTCAATTCCCTGCTGGGCAGAAATTTTTATCGAGATTTCTGTTCCACAAGCAACCCCCCCCCCATAGCCGACTTAGCTATGATGACCTACACAGTCAGTGGATAATGAGATTAATGAGATGGTGAGGGAGAGGATTGGTCACAATGAAGTCATTTACACTTCATACCCATTGGCGAACCTCTGGGCTAGCTAGAAGGGATCTCATTAATATACAGCTACACATATAATTCTTAGAAATTATGTACCGGTACTACAACAATTCAGCATTCAAAACTGTCATTGAGAATCTGTAATGATTGACTGCAAAGGAATAGGATTGAAAATACAGTCAACAAAACTACATGTAGACCTACGAAAGACAGATATGAAACGTGAACGATAAAATTGATATTTGATTTATGTTGGACTGAAAACCGTTTATTGAAACACGACAGAGCATACAAATCACACGACGACAATTCAACCTACGGCGTATCAAGTGCAGGCGTCACAATGGAAGGATATCAACAGTAGAATAAAACAAAACGACTAGTTTTCAACTCAGAAAACATCTAGCGAAAAACAAACGTCTTGACTTAATGAAACACGCAGCAAAACAGAGATGACTCGCAGATGTCTTGCATCTCGTTTCGTATGATTTGTATGCTCTGTCGTGCTCTGAATTTGCAAAGACTTTCACTGCACGGCTCGAAATACAAACCAGAGATGCTTTGTCCTTTCCAAAGGTCATGTGACTGCATCGTGCCATTTTCTTCAAATGCAAGCATCACGACATGTCTGATTATCATGATTGGACATCACGACATGCCTACATTGTCATGTTAGGACATCACGAAATGCATAGATGTTGTTGCTGTAAGCCAGCAACCATCGCAGAATTCTGATCTGAAGTTGGAGAAGGTCTAATCTAATCTAGTCTAATCATTGCTAAAAGGCTGTAATCATAATGCGCAATATATTAGTAATCAGTGGTTGCTTTAAACTGACATATTATCTTATAAAAAATCACAAGCTATTGGATAAGCTGCTTGCCATCCGAAATGTCAGTAAAACCGGAAGTTGGTCCTCAGTATTCGATCTGCTTAAAGCCAAAATGATAGTCAACTGAAACTCCAGACACGATTCAGTCACTGAAAGCCGACAATAATGACTGCGCTGGTTAGAATGCTGCAATGGTAGACAGTCATGTAGAAGAACAGCAGAAACCTTTTTATTACTTTTCTCTCCCATTCACATACGCTACTCCACATGCACCTTTTAACAAGGCCATAGCTAGGGGGTGGGTGCTTTGGGTGTTTGAACACCCCCCGAAATGGAACATGTAAAAAAATAATGAATGCATTTACGAGCACGTGATGTAAAAACCATGAAATAAAACCATGAAAACACACCCCGAAATGGAAAATGTAAAAAATTGAATTAATTGGTGACATTTTCAGTTTTTCAGGAAGAGAAATTTGTGACATTTTCTGAAGATTTTGGCCGGATGACTAAAAAAAGTCATCAGTTTTTAGGGCGGGAAAGAAACACCCCTGAAATCAAATCCTGGCTACGGCCTTGCCTTTTAAAGCCACTTTTATTTCTTGGACATGATGTAATGTAGGGCAGACTTTCTGCAAGCATTTCATTTCCTGAAACCTTACCATAAATTCACATTTTTGTCATATGCATGATGACCCAAATCCCAAAATTAGAGTCATCACCTTGCGATTCTGAATTCAACTCACCATAATAGAAAAAAGAAGTTCCTAATACCTGCCTCTCAGGTTTTGAGTCCTCAAAAGAATGACAGAATAAGCACCATAATAATAAAAAAAGTTCCTAATACCTGCCTCTCAGGTTTGACTCAAAAGAATGACAAAATAAGACTGATGTCTACGCAAGATGCGTTTTAAGTGCGCTTCTTGTTCTAGATGACGTTCAATGAAAAGGCGACGGAAGTTAAATCGAAAAGAACTCTCAGAGCGTCCGCTTAAAAAAAATCATCGCGTCACCGTGACGGTCAATTCAACGAGAAGCTAAGTTGGAAGCGCTTACAGAATCAACTTACAGGAAACTTAGCCCAGCCATGGCAACCGTTGCCATGGTAGTGACAACATTGATTCGTTTACATGGGATCAATGCAATATCATTTTTCTTCTTATCTCAACATCCTGTCTGCATAGAAATCATGGCAGCTAGCTGGCTGTTGTGGCTGCCTCGGCTACTTGGCTTGTGGCTCCATTCAGATTGCACATTCATATTTTTCTCGTCAGGTTCACATACATCTGTATACTGCAGACACTAATATTGCAACCATAGCAGCAATAGTGGATTTATATAGCACCAACTCAAAAGAAAGTAATCAGAGGCGCTCCAAATCTGACAACACAAACGCATAATCAACAGAACGATATTAAAAACGTTTACGGCAAAGAGGCCGAGGAGCTCACATCACCGGTTGCTACGCAGCCTTTTTTCATCCAGAAAGATGGGCCAAACGCAGTGAAGTCTCTACACTGGAGTGTGCAAGCGTAAGCAAAGGGTTAAACCTGGTCACAATACAAGGCAAAACGATGAAAAATCTGCAGCCAGGGATTACTGCTCATGAACATCAGACGGCCAGAATGCTGAAAAGAAAGAACAGGAACTGCAATTTAAAATGGCAGCCATTGATAGCGCAGAGAGGAGGAGGAGGTCTGTTGCGAGCGAAATGCTTTATGCATCACGCGGAATTGAAACGCTATCGAATGAAACAGCGTTGTCGTCCGCTGATCAAATTGCTACTGTCACATCTGCACCGCAAGCAAAATATTGCCTGACCTTGGACAGCTTTTACACAAAATGAAATAAACTGAATGCTACATGCTTTAATACGTGCATTACACAACGTTACCCTAAACCTCATCTCCATTTTTTACATAGTGCTGCCTCGTAGAAACTACACGGATCCATCTGGCTCTAACTCATAACCGCAACTACATGCATGTAGCAATTAAATGACCACATGTATACACTATTTTCAACTATATCTCTGCCATATTGTATTGTATTATATGTATTGCAGGCTGTCTGTTCAGTTGGTATAGTTAAGATTTATGTATTCTGTATTCTGTATTCATTTGGGGCGTGGTGGTGTAGTGGTGGCGTCGTTGCCTTGAAGTCGGGAGGTTCGGGGGTCCAAACCACCTCGCCGCGTAAGGACCTTGGGCAAGTCCTTCACTCACAATTGCTCAGCGCTTCGGCGTGAAACTCCGATGCAGTGTCCGCTCTGCATTCGGGAGCGCCTCTGAGTAGAGAGAGCTTGAAGGGGCGCTATAACAAGTGCACATACATACATATTCTGAGTTCCTGCAAATTGTTTCAACTGCATAATTGTACACTGTAACCGGTTGCGGTCTGTCAACCGGATTGTTGATTAAATGAAAATTATTATTATTATTATTATAATTATTATTATTATTATTATTATATGCCTCATTATCTGCCGCTGCTGCTCAAAAGCCTCACATCATTCCATTTCTATTCTGAATCAATGCCTTCACTTCCCTTCCATCTGCAGTGCAGTGGCCTCAGTTGCCAAAACAGTAGTACAGTTTACTATCGTTACAACAGAAACCCCAAAAATTCTCGTCACACTGTACAAACGTCTCATCAGAAGATATCCATAAAGGTGACATTTTTATTTTAATTTTCTAGAATCATCAACTAGTCTTAAAAAAGCAACTCCAACCATGCTTACAATCAGAATCTCTATATCGCTCAATCATTCTTCAATTTCTTTTACATCACAATTTAACCAATGTTGAAAATTGAAATAAATAGACATGAATGTTGATACAAGGCCATTTTGGTAAAAGTGCACAGGTATGAGATCATATCCACACAAGGGCATAGATTAAAACCATTGCCGCCATTACAATTATTACCATAATGCTTCTGTTTTTACTAAATGCCAATGTCCATTCGCTGATTTAAAAAAACTCAGTTCATAGTGCTGAGCAATTATTATCTTCTGGCTTGGCCGACCAGGAGTGATACAGCACTTAGGCCATTAGTGTTAAGCTACCGAACCCAGTGCTGTAAAGCCGACCTGCATGACGTGCTATAGTGGGCCGTACTTCGTATAACATGTACTTGTAATCATTCTGCGGTGTGTCAGATTGAGTGATTAAATGAAGATTATTATTATTAATTATGGACTTGCTCAAAGGTAATGCACAGTAAATATCTAAGAGGAGCTCAACTCTGCCCACACTGTGCACAAGGGGAGTGCTAAAATTAATCAGTCACCATGCCACAAACGCATAAAGATAGATAAAGACATGTGATGAAGAGCATGGTTAACACATTTCCTGTAGAAGAATCCCTAGTCACAAGAAAATCTGTAAACCGAACAAATAGCCTGTCACGACCAGTTTCATGGTATCGTCAGTTTTACCAAACGCCATCTTATACCTTACTAAACCATCTCCCACCGATCAATTCCCTATCCCACACCATTATCGAGTAATAGGAAGATCAGAGGAAAGCTTTCCCTCGAGTCAAAAGCAGAAACGAATTGGGTCAAATCCATCGGATGAACGTGAGCTTCGTTACGAGGCAATTTGAGAAAAGGCATCTCTAGTTCCTGATCAAACGTCGTAATTCAATCATTTTGCGCCCAATTAAAATACTCAAAGACCGAAGGAAATTGTGTTCGTCAGAAATGATCAGTACTTAGGAGAACAGCATTTTGACATATATTCAATTCATCTTATACTCAGTGCATAAAGTGTGGGAAAATAAGTGCTTGGACGCCCTTACTCTTCCAAAAGAAGTGCCTGGACGCTCCTTACCTTTTCAGGCTGTGCTAGCCAATAAGTGGCAGGACGGAGTTCAGCTTTTAAAAGAAGTGCATGGACGCCGTCCATGACCGTCCTGTCACACTTTAAGCCCTGCTTATACTGGTAAAATGCCACTTGTGCGCAAATCTTTGTATATATAACACGTAATCGTAATCTCCTAATTTCTAAAGCGCCGCTCGAAAGCCAAGCGCGTGGCACCAGCTACTACTATGCATGCAAATTTTCCCATATTATAACAGAAAGAGTAACATACATGTCATACACATTGTCGATCATGAAAATAAAATGCAGATGATAAAGCCCAGCTATATCTCCTATATACAAAAAAGAATCAGATACACCTGTGTAACACAGTGTGCATTTAGAATGCATGCTGCCATATTTAATAAATTAATGACTTCAATTAACTACAGTGGCAATGAGTTCAATAAACAGATCTATAGAGATGCATCCAATGCAGACAAAAGCTTAAGCATGCAAGAAAGCATATTTAGTGCCATAAACATGTCATATCACTTTCTTAAAATCCCATTTCTGGTTCAGCAAATGCTGATGATGCTGTCCATCCTCATTTCTGAGACAACGACAGCAGCTTCCTCCATTCTCAGCAAATGCTTACACCAAACTATAACTGACATTGCATAAATATTCAAGCCCACAAACATATCAGCAACGTATGCATGACGTCTGCATATTTACATTATAATACCAGCATAAATACAAGTGGCATAACTTTTAGAGAATGACCCTTTGATTGAATATGTGTGGCTCAAGTGTGTAGTACTTGCAATGATAGCCATAAACTCTAACCCACTCAGAAGCAAGTTGACTAGAGTACATCAAGCAATGTATTTAGGCTTTAAAGCCTAAAGATCACAGAGATGTGTTGAAAATGCAAGCGGCAAAATGCTCTACTTCTTATTTATTTCATGCTTCAAGCAATTTTATCAAACACAATCCTACATTAATTGGGAATTCATCATTGGACCTCACGGTAATTTCATCCATATACGCGATGCTCCTATATGCTGTAAATTATCATTTGACCACACCCAATCAGCAGTGGCTAAATTCAGCCAAATCTGAGATATGGCCCCGAGATCTGCAACCCACCACCTGAACTACAAGATCTGCCAGGCCCCATCACCCAGATGTATCGGATCTACACTACCCCTGTTCTATACTATACAGATTGGCTAAGGCAGGGTTGTTTTAAGGAATTTTTAGAACTGCACAACCCCTTCTTTCCATTCCCATCCTACATTGTAAATTACTTCCAATCGGATGACAATGACCTTTTATGCCAGAAGTACTTTTACAACTGCACAAATCCATTTAGAACTGCACATTTTGTGTACAACTGCACGTTAAAAAAGCCCTGAGTTGACGTTTTAGATTACAAAATAATGGAAACGCACAACTTCTGCTGCGTGAACAACAAGACTACTGGTAAAAGTGGCATCTTGATTCTACCCTAATGATCGTTGGTACACAATGATTCACCATATGAGTGAACACTGAATGGAGCCCCCAGATTGGTTACCAGTTCATATTGGCCATAGTTAGGTGCATTGCTATGCAGGGATAGATTAGATGTCATTCTGAGCAGCAGCAGCAGCAGTAGCAGCAGCAGCAGCAGCAGTTGCATATAGGAAGGTCGTACAAGTGACTTCATCAGAAATCATGCAGCATCGAAAATCCCTGGAGATCTGTCCTCCAGTACGCTGAGCCTCCAGTAACGACCGGATTAACGGAGCACCAGTGTGACATTAAGGCGGTGATGTCCGAGATTCCGACTGGCACCAGAAGGATGCTCGGAATGCCTCCAGAGTCCCGACATAAGCAGGCCCTACCAACCGACGACGCGAATTATATGAGAAGACGCAGCAGCGGCAGACAGAGCACAGCAGGCGGGGAATCGAGAATGGGCGCCAAAGCCACTGAATAATAGGTCCAATTAAACGGTCGGCCTCAACTACGGCCATTGAATATGACAAACGACGACGACCAGACTCGTCAGGATCCATCGATAGTCGGGAGATCGAGGGCACTGATTCCCCGTTCAGCCATTTCAATGAAAACGAAACGATAAAACCCGATGTCGGAATTATCATACATGAACGACGATTCTCTCTCTCTCTCTCTCTGTCTCTGTCTGTCTGTCTGTCTGTCTGTCTGTCTGTCTGTCTCTCTCGTACACCGTTACGCTGTGTTTTTCAGTGTACCGCATGATAATGTAAATTCAACATTCATTGCTTGTGATAAGATCCAATAACACAGCCATCGCTAATCAGAAATTCATCAAAACGGATCGAATTACATGTGGCTCATATATTATGACAGATAGTAAAATCCATGAACACTTTTCAGACACGATACCATTTGAAGCAAATTGATACTGCATGGATCCCCGAAATAGCCCAACCTTGGCTCCATACTATTAAAATAAGATCATATGTTGGTAAGCATGCAGGAAGTATATAAAAGCTGTCACACATCTGTAATATCAAGTCACTAGAATACTGCAATGCCACTAAGAGCTCTTGCTGAATATTCACAGCACAGCAGCTGAAAAGGTTGTTGTACATCTACACCTGAGCTTAAATTCATTAAGCATCTTGTCAATTTGCTCAACTCTTCAACAACTGTGAAAATGGTTGGGCAAGGAAACTAAGCAAACATAAGATTCCAAGTTAGGAGTGCATCGTAAATTCACCGTGCAGAACAGTGGTTCCCAACCTTTTTTGCCTTTAGGGCCACTTTCTAAGTTGGAGGATACGAGGGCCACTTTTTCTTAGTTTAGGGACATTAGGGGCCACAAGGCTAAAATTTAACTAACTAAAGGCATATAGAATTGTTGTAATTGATTCAAAATAGAATGTTTGATGTTATGTATAGACGCCAAAATGGAATAATTTGCAATAGAAAGTAATTATGTGTTCTATCCTGTCCAAACTGTAATTTTTTCAAATATTTTTGTTAATTCTTTGAGAGATGCAGGCCATTTTCTTAGGCCTGGCAGGCCACTTTTGGCCCGCGGGCCACGGGTTGGGAACCGCTGGTGTAGAAGAAGATAAAGATCTCTTGATGAAACCAGCAACACTGCAGCCAATGCATGTGTAAAATTCTACTAAAAAACTCATTGCTCAAAATGAACTACGGTAATGAGAGGCAGTTTACATTAGATGTTAAATACAAACAACGGTCAGATAGCCAGAGAAGTCACCAGGGGGCGGCTCCCATATATACACTCAGAGTCCAACAACCGGAAGCACCTTCAGAACTGACAGACGACTCCTTGTTGAGAGTTCCTGGACTGCCCTGCGTATCACGGATGAGAAGTGATGAGATCGGTGATGTGATCAAGCGCCGATGACACGATTACACCCATGAGACACACACACACACATGCACGCGCACACACACGCATAACGCAGATGCAATAGAACACTGTGCAGTGTGCATACGAGAAATTGTTTTGCCGTTTTACTGTCACTTTCTGAAGGAGAGTGTGATAAAGCCCGCATTGTGCGTGTAGCTCATAGTGATTGTTGCCATGACAGCCAATTGCATGGATATAAAGGAGGAGGCAGACCGCAGAGGCTGTTGACCACCTGTCAGGGTTAGAGAGAGACATACTGTGTACCACGGTCTCATTATAGTCTAAGTAAGCAAGCAGGAACTAGCCGACGTTGTTGCGTCAAGAGGAGGCTGGACCCTTCACGGAACGGGAAGAAAAAGCGCATGATCAGAAAGCGAAAGCATCTTTTCTCCATTTCCAGTTGTCTCCAATAATTTATCTCCATCTGTTGTTGGAGACATCTGACTTCCTCTGACCTGATTATTCCACAAGGAAACGTTGAGAAAAGAGAAAAAGAGAAAAGATAGCAAAGGAAAAGGCAGATTAACATAAAAATCATGCATACTGTGTCTTCCAATCTATTGACATAATATTTTGGTTACCCTGTGCTCAACTCTCGGTAGTCACATATTCTGTACTACAAATGAACTTCTCCAGATCTTCATCTGCCACAGCTGACCCCATTTCTTTTTTTCATTGCTTTGCAGACATAGTTCAATCGCATACTCCCACGTCCTTCTGCAAGCAACAGCCAAATGGAAAAGCACAATCCCATTTCCATTAAAGTACCAGCTGTGCTACCCGGCATCGCCCGGGAAATTTAGGGATTTCACTGTTGTTATCGTAGTCATGTTTTTCTTACCTTCCAATCTTCAGCTCACATTGGACATCGTCATTTAATAAATATAATTGCAAATCAGTTTGCTATGTTATTATCGCCATTGAAAACGTGACGCTTCTACGGCTAAAAATGATGTCAGAATGACGTTGTCAAAAGAAAGTAAATATCGGCAAAGAATTATGCAGTCTACTATCGTTGCAGTGTGGTTGCAGGCTAGGACCGTTAATGGCATCTAAATTTCACGTAAGTTGTCATATCAAAACTTAAAATGTCCATAACTCTGGTTTTAAAGTGAATTGAGAGCTGAAAATAGTTGCGATGACCTACAAATTCGCATAAGAAGATTTAAAAAATTGTTTCGTCATTGAAATGCATTCGGTTTCAGAGTCTTTCCTCGGACAGACATACACAACGCAACATTGCCACAGACGAACTCTGCTTTATACTTTCAGATATGGTATGGCCAGTGCTTAAAGTGTCGAAAAAGAAGTGCCTGGACGCTCCTTACCTTTCCCTGCTGTGCGGGCCAAATAAGTGGCAGGACGGTGTACAGATTTTAAAATAAGTGCCTGGACGCCGTCCATGACCGTCCAGGCACAATTTAAGCCCTGGGTAGGCACAGAATATTCTGGCAACAGCGTTGTTGGCCGCCTTTCTTTCAGCTCTTCTTAGATCGTAAATTGCAGTCGCTGAGCTGCAGGAGCAATGTTTTGAACAAAAGGACAGTTAATTTCTTATGCTGTCAGGCTTCCTGTTGTCAGCTTAGATTTAAAGGAGCGTACCGTTACTGGTGGTGGTCCCAGCGGTATGCTACAGCCTCCCATGGGGCTACACCAGTTTCCTTGAACATGCTGACCCATTCTACAGGGTGGGCCAAAAAAAGAGCACCTAGGTTTTTTGCCAATATCTTGACCAAAAGTAAGAATTTCGAAATGAAATTTTACAGGCTTATGGACAATTCATATTTACACATCATGGCCAGATTTCATCAAAATATTTCAAACAGAACAAAAGTTATAACACTTTTAGGGAGACCATCCACCGTTTTTTTACCACCCTGTATATTCGATTAAAAACTGCTGTTTTAGGTTGTGCTATGTTGTGGGAGCACCGCTGAATAGAACAGGACCCGAAGGCACAGGAAACGATGAATTAATCTTGCTTGAAGTGGTACTGTAAAAAGTTGCAATTAAAATCATGGAACTTTACACTCTGGAAGGAGATTGATTAAGCAGCTGAACAAGAGGTAAGCTTAATTTTGATAACAAGTAATAGACGGAAGCAGGGCTTAAAGTGTGCCTGCACGGTCATGGACGGCGTCCATGCACTTGTTTTAAAATCTGAACACCGTCCAGCCACTTATTGGCGAGCACAGACTGGAAAGGTAAGGGGCGTCCAGGCACTTCTTTTGAAGAGGTTAGGGGCATCCAGGCACTTATTTTTTAACACTTTAGGCACTGGAAGGAAGGAGGTCTTTGATAATGTTGGCTGGACGGAAACAAACTGAAAACTGTGGACGAACCATGGGTGAGTGAAGGTATTTCGTATTGCTATACTTTCAACCATTGTAAAGACTTGATAATATAAAGAACAGCCGATATCTTCTGCAAGCATGTCTATGCGTCATCCTGCTTCTGCGTCTCTCATGTCCTCAACAGTTTCTTCGGCTCTTTCTCTGTGCATGTCTCTAGGCTGCGTCATTTCTCTGGGGTGGCCCAGTAGTTTTTGTAATTAACTTCCAGGCACGATTTATGTCGTTCGTTGGTCCGTGTCGGAGTGGGTCACAAAACCTTCGCGTTCCCTCCAACCCACCGCCGATGCTTCTCATTTGCCATAATTTGCTGCCTGCTTTCTCACCACTTCTCTCCTTCCGCGTCTCTCGACTTCGCTTCCTTCATAACATGTCTGCCTATGCCTCTATATCTCTGCCTGCCCTGCTGGTCTACCTGTTCCGTTGATCAGCATCTTCCTCACCTTATCCCCTTCGATCTGTCTGGCTGTTTGTCCGTCTCACCCACAGCCTAACATTATTGGTAATTAACTGCTTCCTGGCAGAATTTATGCTGTTTTCCATACCCATGGCTGGCGGACAGCGCGGCGCTTTAAGACGGCCGAGCACCGCAGCCGCACGGAAGGAACTGCGCCTGGCCAGCCGCATCAACACAGTTTTACATTTTTAGGCGTAAGCTCAATTACCAAAGTGCATTTCCTATTCATTGCATCTAAATATGATCTAGCGCGGGCTTCCGTCGTGCGCCTACGTACGGTATTCAACTCTCCAAATGGACGCATGCAATAAATGTCCAAGTCAATAGATGTCTCGTTTCAAAACGCCTACGTAGCCTCCATCGTAGATCTGCGATTCTTGACATAGATTGAGTTGCGTTTTTTTCTGCCCGAAACTTCACTGCCGTCGCAATGTTTAGAGCTGGCAAACAACACAGGTCACGTTCTTTCACACAGACCTACAGCACTGCGTCTAAATTCGCTATACTAGTGACATACTAAGAGAAAGCTGTTTCAATCAATTAGTATTATTATTATTACCATTTATTAATATGATTTTATTAATATGATTTAATATTACAATTTTATTATTATTATCATTATTGCATTGTATGTTTATCCCTATTACTTTCAGTTATGTTCTAATTAATTAAGTATTAACTAAGTCTTAGTTAAGTATTAATACTGACTTGCACTAAAAATAGTCTTGGAGCTAGGGGTCAGGGTTATATAAGCTGTTAGCTTTTTCCTGATTCCTTTTGCACTATGTTTATTGAGGCTTGTTTATACTATTTGACTTGTGTGTGTGTGTGCAATAAACAAGTTCATTCATTCATTCATTCATTCATCAATCAATCAATTTTTTTATTTGTCGGTAAGTATCAAGCACACTAAGATATAAGGCAGGAAAATAGTTACATAAAGCATAACAAGTATCACAAATTAATCAGGCAATAATCGAGCTGAGAACTAATTAGTTAACGCAAATTATATAAACCTTTGGCCTAGAATGGGAATACCCCCAGGAATATATAGGAAGAGATTATTTAAACCCAGTGGCTATAGGATTGAGTGATACCAGTGTGAACAGATAGCCCTAAACCCAGGGCTGAAAGTGAGCCGGGTCGGTCCGGGTCTGCGACCCGGCATCGATTTTCGAGACCTGCTGTTGCCGGGTCTCAGCCGGGTCGCTTGTTTACCAAAAATCTTTTGCGAATGACTAAAAAAAGGTCATCATTCGAAAAAACTAGGCTAAAACGGTAGGATTTTTAAAACATTTTCGTCAAATGACTAGCGTAGATGCTTATGCCAATGAATACACCGCAGATATGTTAAACATGCCGCCGACCCGTGATGAGGTTATGTGCACCATAACCTTACTGGGCGGCCCGCCGGCTTCCTGGGAGGGGCTACGCCGGTAGTCAGTGTTTAATCTAGACGTCTCTGGGGGGGGAAATGACATTTCCCCCCCAGAAAAATTTGACGAAATGATATTGGTTTTCAGTTACTGTTTTCATCATTGTTTTACATGAAGTGTTATAATATACCGTGATATTGTTTATTATTATATGATTATAATGACATTATTTACTACTATAATATATGATACTATCATGTTAAGATGACACCTTAAAATGCAACCATTGCAATGTGGAAATTCAAAAAGTTTCTAATGGGTCACTGAAACAGTAGGCCTACATCTATTTTGTTAAGCAACACCTTAAAATGCTGCCATTGCAATGTGGAAATTCAAAAAGTTTCTAATGGGTCACTGAAACAGTACAGCTATTTTGTTAAGATGACCCCTTAAAATACTGCCATTGCAATGTGGAAATCCAAAAATTTTCTAATGGGTCACTGAAAAAGTACAGCTATTTTGTTAAGACGACACCTTAAAATGCTGCCATTGCAATGTGGAAATTCAAAAAGTCTCTGATGGGGAGGGGCGTATCCCCCTCCCCATACCGCTCCCTCTCCCGGTCTCGGTGCTACGCGCATCACGAGCGTCCTTCGGACGTTCAAATGTTTTCCCCCCCCAGAAACCCCAATTCCCCCCCAGAGGAAGGGGACTAGATTAAACACTGGCCGGTAGTCCTGTATAACTACATTAGGAAACGGGGTGTTAAATTAGCAGCATCATTCATAGGCGGAGACTTAGGGGCCAGTGGGCGGATCCCGAAATTTGCGGCTGGGGATGGAGATGCTGATATCCCCAATATTTCAGAAATATTTCAGAAATATCATTAGACTCTATAAATTTCTAGAGTATTATCAACTGTTTATCCATAATGAGGAATTTTGTTACGACGACAGCAAAAAATTCTACCTCTGCAGTGTGGAAAAATTTATAAGCCTACGACGTGTTGACGGTGGTGGAGACATTCATTGAACACTTAAGGAGAGAACTTTGATGGGGATTCGCTCTGGGATTTTCAACCATAGTGAAGTGACTTGAGGCTAGTGCTAGTGGCTCAACACTAAGCAATGGTTTCAAAATACACAAAGTATAGAATTAGCTTTAAAAATTTAGATTTCAAATTACACATTTTGGGTGCATGGGTTGAGCTGGTAAAATCCATAACGGGTTTTCCTATACGGTACCCATATGACAGCTGTAAACTTAGAAACTTGTTATAGGCCTAAACTTGTAACTTTTATGATCATGGTAAAGACGAAACCCATTTCTTTTGCAATATAAAACTTTGACTTATAATCTGCTACTCTGCAAAAGACTTCTTCTTGAAGTTTTCATGACTTTGTCGTTCATAAAATAGCTGGCAAATAAGAGCCTAAAATGGACTCTAGTTGAGGTCAACACAGCTAAAAATGCGTTGGACGCTGGGGCTCCGCCCCAGACCCCGCTGGGGGAGCTTACGACGCTCCCCCAGACCCCCTAGTCGGTATGGGCTTCGTGCCTTCGGCACTCGCAACTTCGCGCCTTCGGCGCTTTCCGGCAAAAAGTCAGACCCGGCAACTTTTCCAAACCACTTTCAGCCCTGCCTAAACCTGGAGGGCGTTAAAGAGAACTCTAAAGTACAGAATTAGGACACAAATGGAGACCCAGAAGGGAGGGAATCCCGCTAGGTAGGGCTCCCAAGTAGCTATGAAGACTTTTAGTTAATACACACCACAAATTGATGAAAAAAATTAACCCAAAGCAACAGCAGAAATGAAAAGAAAAAACGTTTGGGAAATTTCTTGCTGCAATCCCAAATCTATGCATAGTGATTATCCCTAAATTTTGCCATCATCACGCCACATCAGAACTACAACGGACTATTTTTTTAAATTCCCTTGGAAGAAGTCATCAAACAAGATTTTACAAATTCGCAAGAAAATAAGAACTAAAGCTATCACCATTCAAGTTTTTATTATTATTAATGAACACGTAGCAGTAACACGTGGTTAGGCAAAAAAATAATGTTGTTTCCGGTAACCCGAACGACCAACTTTTATTGCCACGACTTGGACAGTTTTGTGAAAAGTTTTTTATTTGTGTTGACATAATACAGTGACACTGCCTTCTGTTAGAGGTGTAAAATTGGGACATGATAATCATAGCATTCACTAAAGCAGACAACATGTACACAGCCGTCTTTCAAGGTATATAATGGACCATTAATTAGAGCAATCAATAATTTCTCACGGTCAGTTTGACAAGGCAGGCGTTTGTGGTGGGAGAGTAATAGATCTTAAACGATGGGTTGCTCACGGTAACTCTTTGTAGGGCCATCTAGCCTGTAGCAAATGATGGCTATAAGCAGCTGTCATCTGCTTCAAGTCTATTGTTTAAATAGCAGCTTGTCCCCCATAAGACAGTCTTGATCTGTGTCCTCCTAAGCTCAATAGGCTCTGTTGTGCTCACTGTGCCATATTTTGCTCTCTGCTTCTTTCTGCTCTCTTTTGCTCACGGTGCTATTGTGCTTACTGTGCTTTCTCGTGCTCACAGTGCTCTCTCCAGCCTGTCTTGCATTAGTCCATGAAAAATTACTTACAAACTATACATTTATACATAGAATTTAAGTACCTGGATTCAAACCACAGTCTAAGATGTGTATGGCAAACACATACAGTAATCTATGCTTCCCTGACTGTAGTCCAATGAGCACTGCTCCAGATAATAATGAAGTCTGCATTTCTGGTCTGGAAGTCATAAGAGATGCTTTCCTGTTCTAAGGACTACTACTGGACTAGGTCCATTATTTATCCAGGCGTTCACTGAATTCATCAAGGCCTCACGTTAATCTGATACTGCCCGAAGGCCTGCTGCTATAGATAGTTTAATTCCGTTAGGCTATCATTCTGTGTCCAGTACAAGTGGTGCATCAAGTAGACCAAGTGGTGGAAATCATTAAACCGATGCAAAGGAAACCCACCAGCTGTTCGGAAATGCTGTAATTGGAATAAGAAGAAAACATGAATCAATCCACACAATAGGCAGACATTCTGACATGTCTAGCTTCATGCATAATCAACTGACATCATGCCAGTTGACTGTGGATGTTGATTGGCGAAGCATTGCATTTTAATGCCAACCCTGCAATTTTGTCATTTAGCAGCACACTATGCAGCTCGAACACATTTAAAAATAGTATACACTTCATCTGATATTATTATTATTTTTTATTATCATTATTATTATTATTATTATTAATTATTATTATTATTATTATTATTATTATTATTATCATTATTATTAAAGTGAACTCGTTTACATTGTACTCCCCGGTGTATTCACCATCAACGTGCCGTACAACAACTGCAAAGTACCGCTAAATATGTACTTTCAGCATCAATCCTTTTTTACATGAAGCCTGATTTACACAGTCCTGTCCCTGTGATGACTTCATGTTAACTGGTCCACACTGCATTATTAACTAAGTAACCTCTGTAATGCCAATGTCTAAGTCACACGGCATCGAACAATGGCTCAACATAACCAGGCAGCAATTAAGTCAACATCCACAAGATCCGTCCACAGCGACAGAAAGAGAGAGACAGCTTGCAGGAGCAATTGTAAATGAGAAGCTTAAGCTGAGAACGAAACAATATTAATTTTAACAACCAGAATAATACAAAAAACACGTGTCACACTAAACCCAAATTTTTAAATGAAAAGTTTAAGTTCAGAATGAAATGATGCAAGCAACTTGAATAATGCATAAAAGACAAAAGTCAAAACTAAACCCAATTTTAAATGAAAAGTTTAAGTTCAGAATGAAACGATATTTAAGCTGCCTGAATAATACATAAAACACAATTTTAGTCAAACTAAAACCCAACTGTGGCATATTCACACAATCGGACCCAGTCCCGCGAGGCGCTCATGAATCAAACCAGAAAACTTGGTGCGGCGCAGCAAGTGCAGATCACCGTCAATATATATTCAAATCGAAGCTCTGCAAGAAAGCAATATCTGTTGGCATTACTTTAAACCGTCGGCTGTCGCCATTCAGTGAGGACAGACCGCCGCCGCCGCCACTGCAACCACAGCGCAGTGGTAACGGAACCCAGCCAGAAACGAACGAAGGCCATGATGCAAACTAACGGGAGCATCTCGCATCCTTTAATCCTGACGGACGGTGAGTTGTAAACAAGGAGACAAGCAATGTCGATCCCACTTCGCCTCAACATTATCACAATTTCAGAAGGCCGTGACGAAGTAAAGAGCTGAAGAAAATGTTCAAGTTGCATTTTGTATTAAATCAACAGATTGGTGATTGTATGCGCCGAGTCCAGCCGGGAATCCTAGTTTTGGTTTAATGTTTGTTTGTATGCATGTATGGATTGTGTGCATGCATGTACAATTCCTTTTACAATTTTTTCTCTTCGAGTACTTGCAATGGGAGCACTACAGAATGGTCATGGCTGTGAGCGGCACTATGGAACTTACAAATTACATTACATTACAATTCTACATGTGTTTCTTGGCATTTAGTACTATGCATTTATATACATGTAAGCATGCATAGTATGTATATACGCCATACAAAGGTCTGTAAAGTGGTGCCAAAAATGAAATAAGTAATGGCAAACAGTGACATTAAAACACATTGAGCTTGTCAAGACAGAAACCGAATTGTGACATCATATCAACAAGGGAAATGCACGGAATACAAAAACCTGATGGTCATTGCTCATAAATTTACGTCACGAAAATAAATCACAATAAGCCGTGATTGCTTCCAATCCATCACCGCTCACATACGAGAACGGAAATAAACTAAATCCGAACGCGAATCTGAAGAATTTTTCTACTCACTCGAACGACTCAAACTCGACCGTCTTGAGATTCGGTTCGGAAGGGTTGATGCAGGTCGGCCAGAAGTCTTCGTGAAAGAGTTTCGCACCCTTTGGAACGTAGACAGCGTGCGGCGCTGCGGGCGACTTTGAGAAAGACTGCCGGAAGGACGCTGACCTTGACAGAGTCTGGACAGCGGTTGGGCTGAGGGACACGTGACCAGGCTCGATGGACTGGTACCTTGCATCTATCGAAAGCTTATGGCGAAAAGTCCTCCGACGCAAGGTGGAGGCAACAATACCGGCCATATTCATGTGGGCAATTTTGCTGGTAATGCTTTACCCGACCAGAGAAATTACATCATATGCTCCTGAAAAGTAACAACAAAACCATATAATATATTCGACATGAAGGAGCAGTGCAAGCGGTTGAACCAAATCTAGAAAATGAGCTACATAAATAACTATACTGATAGAAGGACGAATCAGTCAATTCAACGCCCAAACAATCACCCAAACATCAATCAACCAGTCACACACACACACACACACCCAGCCAAGAAACCAAACAAACAATCAATGATCATTGATACTAGGCCTACATCAAACAAGATTCCACCTAATAAAATACCACTACTATATACCAAAACTCTGTCTTGTTAGGTCTCAAGTGCTTCACATAATTATTAAAGTAAATAATCAAACAATAAATAACGCACTGTAGGCCTAACACTACATATAAATTATAAATGTAACATCCTTCAACACAAACTAATCAAGGAAACAATTCAAAATTAATATACCCCAAAAAATATTTTTTCTGCGCAGATAATTTTTTTATAGATTAATCAACATTTCGATTTTTAACCAGCTGGAAAGAGGCCTCTAACAAGGTTCTCTAGTCACTCAAATGTAGAAAATGCATGTATTTTACAATATCAACAAATTTTACAATCCTTTTACTCTAATCACTAAACACAGACAGGCGAAACTGCAGTATCGGGGACCGTGTGTGTGTCGGTTAGGGTCAGATTATGCGTCGTGAGGGTCGCTTAGTGTCAGGTTATGCGTTGTGAGGGTCGGTTAGGATCAGGCTAAGCGTCGTGAGGGTCAGTGTTCAGGTTATTGTCGTCATTAGATACTATATACTATACTATACTAAGATATTGTGTATGCTTCGGTCCCCGATACTGCAGTTTCGCCCACAGACGAACACATCAACTTCAACAGCACCTCCCCGATCATATCACCATTTCCAATCGAACGAGCAAAAGCGAGCAAAGTAGACCACCGACGGCAACGGTGAAGTCCTGCAAGTGGTGACAAAACCGTGATTGATGAATTAATTAATCATCTCGAATACATCGGAGACTAAATTCGCCATTTCCCCGAACGACAGAAACAGGACACGTCGGCCTACATATGCAAAGAGACTTTTTAAGCAACGCGATCCCGGTCGACAAACCGTGGAGCCAGATCGGGGCTTTGATTTACCACCGCCAATTTGCCACCAACCCTGTTGTCAAGCAATATCGGTCATCAGCAAAAATAGCCTGCGATACAAGCACTCCACGCTGCTATACACACACTAGCATGACTGGAAGATATCAATCTAAACTGCAGGACAAACGTCATTCGCTGGTTTAGCAAAGCTAAAACTCAGTACCATGCATCCTTCGACCCGCTCTAAGCCTTGTTGCTGTCAGTTTAAACACAACTGTTGTGTGTTCGGAGCCTGCTAAAACATGCAGCATTGCTTTTTGGGTGCTGTAGAAATTTCAAGATTACATGCATAGCATGCAGATTTATTGCCTTATACAAATACTCTACATTAATGTCTTTAAGTTTAAGAAATTAGACTGTTTTGCACAGTTTAAGCCGGTGCTAAATAAGACAAACAAGAAATCAAACAACAGGGTTCACTTTCATGCTTGCCTATGCGCATTGCGCACCATACCTACTGCTAACATATAAATCTAATTTTATCAGACTAGTCACCCTTCAAAAATATGCAATCCGTTTTATAGCTAATATTCCTCGCCGAGCGCACACCGCTCTGTATTTCAAGGAATTTGGATTATTAAAAATCGATCAAATTAGGCACTTGCAAATAGGAGAGTTTATGTACCGCTATAACCATGGCCTATTACCACTTGTATTTAATGATTTCTTTAACCTTACCTCTGATCGCCACTCTTATTCAACTAGAAAATTAACTGTTTATGACCTTCCCTACGCACATACTAACACTCGTCGATTCTCTATACAATATACTGGCTCCCAATGTTGGAACTCTCTCCCTACACATCTTCATTCCCTACCTAACACAAGATTATTTAAGCATAAACTTCGCCTTTATCTACTAAAAACACTTCCTGATATGTAATGGTTATGGTTTCTGCTCAGTGGTTTCGCCAAGCCCTTAGTTAAGTCTTTAGTTAAGTCATTAGTTAAGAGTTGGTTTTCTCGTTATATACAGAAATGTCGATTGCTTAATAATTTTTTTTCTCTCTCCCTCATTTTTTTTTTATTCCTGCAATTGAATGTTCTGTCATGTTTTTTCTTTTATATTTTACATGAATTATGGGTGGCCCTATTAGTGGGATTTTCATCCCTTCTGGGCCTCCCCTTCTTCACCAAATTATGTTAATGTATTATTCAATGCCATAATTGTATCATGTTTGTTTGTTGTTTTGGTTGAGGAAAAAATAAATAAATAAATAAACTCATATATATATAATATATATATATATACCTTTATATAATCTTTTCCATTCCTGCCACTCTCTTAGTATATGTATCTGTTACTTTCACCCGAACAATTTCTCAAGTCTGCCATTATCTGAACCGAATAAATTGGATTTTAAGCAAAAATGTGAAAACGTTGCACCATAAATCAGAGAAAAATATTTCTTTCCCCAAAGAACATCATTTACTTCTATGATGACACCTATCCAAATGCCACAAATCTCTAGAGTTTTTATCTGTCTGTAGCTGCTATTCGTCAGCTTGGTTCTAACACCGCTGTTCTTTATAACTGCACTGCGTGGCATTTATCGTCTGCCAACACTTTTACCTATTCACCTCAATCAACTTGAATCAAGTTCCCTTGGAAGTAATTTTCATAAAGTTCATTTCTTAAGTAGCTGCGAAGTTTAGTTTTTTTTACCTCATTGTTTGAAGTTTTCACAATGAATCTGCCAATTTTTGCTGTATCACACCGTTCACACGCTAAGGCGTATCCCACAGTTGGCCGTTTGTGAGGCGCCCTTGTAGCGGTATGGCCGCACTACGGTGCCATATAAATTGTCATTATTATTATTATTATTATTAATTATTATTATTAATATTATTATTTATTATTATTATTATTATTATTATTATTATTATTATTCATCTGAAAACTACATCCATACAACTGCGTTCCTGTGCAGTGTCTGTGGATTATTTCGCTGACCCTTCGAGTTCATCGAATAAGAGTTCCGAAAGCAACTCTCTGACATCTGCATACCATGGGTTCCCTTCCCCAATTAATACATTCAATACTATGCTGAATATCATGCACCACCAATAATTTGCAGCAGAGTATCGAAGACTCAGAACACAGACAAAACAGGTCTACAGGCAATTGCAGTGTGGAATAAATTGACTTTAAAAACAGCACGATTACTGAAGAGACGTTTTGGAGAAAGCACAGCTTTGATCAGTGATTGAACTGGCAAGATTAAACGGCAATATCGGGGAACAGCGAGGATGAAAAGCGTTAAATAATATTAGATCCCACCCCACACGACGTTTGCCGCCACCATCTTATAAATCATCTGGACGCCCATACATCACTGACCCTCAAGACATTCAAATAACCAAAATGAAATCACACAGGCAAAGTGCTGCATGGCTGTCGTTCTGGAACGACAGCCCAGTAAGCCATAGCTCAATGAAAAGACTCACATAACCCGAGTTCAATTTGCACAGTGAAATAGCACTGCCAGAAAGCCATTAGCCAGCCATCTCTTTCAAACACGGACATAGACCATAATATTCAATGTGAGGGTCATATGCAAGGAGAGAAATGATCATGCTAACAGTAAAAATCTTATTAGAAAACAAGATGCTGAAAAATTCCAGGTTTCTGTCGTATAACAACATCCCTTTCTGGAAAGGTCATTATTGCCTGCGTTCCACCCTGCGGACTCTGAAGTTTTAAGGATCATATGCACAATTAGAATATCATATGCTAAAATTTAAAGTATTATTTAACTTTCAGTTGCATCCCAGCAAAATCATCAATTATTTTTAACATTAACCATCAATAATTCCTTTCAGTACAGCAGAACAGATCTACTAATATCATGTCAGTGAAAGATAATTATTGAGCTCAGTTCAAATCCCGGAAAGCATACTGTGCTGTACGAGTTCATGAAACAAGAGGCCTACGTAAAATGAAAAGCCCAGTCACATGCTTTGATGGAGACACATCCCTGAAAGACAATGGCAGCAGGCAGCGGTGCTCAAGTGTCACCTGACATCCTCCTCCTCTTCATAGGAGATGGACTGGACCTGTGTTTGGCGATGATGCGCTGAAGAGCTGCTGTGCATAAAAGAAAGAGAGCAGAGAATGTTCAGCCTGTCTTGTTTGCCAGATATTATCTTTTATGGATGACCGGCTGCATTTCCAACGCTTGAGCGTACTCTGTGTTGTGCGCAGGTTCATAATATCCGGTTGCTTTTAACAATATCGAGTGAAGAAGCAAAGCAGATTGAAAGGCATATATATATATATATATAGTATATATATACATGTATATATATGCCTTTCAATCTACTTTGCCTTTATATATGTATATATATCCAACACTTGATGTGCAGGAGGAATACAATTGACAAGAAAGACAATGGGAATGTTCCTCTCCAAGTATCGTATCAATGTTTCCACCTGCTTCTTGCATATATACATTCATACCCTAAGCCTCCTCAATCCATGACCCCAACATTGACTATTGTTGGATCTAGAATGCTGCTGCCTGGGAAACAGAAGCTGAATGGATAAGTGCTTGGCCTGTAATGTGGAGAGTGTGGGTTCAAGCTTCCACTCAGACAGTCACTACGTAAGGACCTTGAGCAAGTCTTTAGCACACGATTGCTTGGCGTCAGCGACGTTCTGCCGTATGGTTGTGTGTACTCTTTCGTTGGCATCATGCGGGGAGCAACATCGTAAACAGTTGCACTGTACATGACAAATATGTCATTCCATTAAAAATATTCACATATATGTGTAAATATTTTTTATGGAATATCAAAATATAATATGTTGTTGGAATCAGATGGAATAAATAAAGTGGACAACTTTCTTCTTGCGTTGAGTTCAGCCACAATGCGCTTCAGGCAATGTATCTGCTGCCTAGCTGCAGTGTACTCTGTACAATGTGTACAACTGTACATGCTGATGTTCTGTGATGTGTCCACATCATGATGTGGCTGGGTTTCTCGTTTACTTGGGTTTCTTGCTTTGTGAGTACATGACAGTATGCTTTCCGAGATTTAGTTAGTTTGACAACATTTAGATTGGCTTATATAGCCTTTGCAGTCACGTACAACTATAGCAGTGGCATATTATGATGACTATTGAAGGCAAATAATTAAAAGTGCATTACTGCTAATTTAGCTAAATATAATTTAATAATAATATTAATTTAATATTAATTAATCACAGCACCTTTTCTTATGCAGCAACACGTATTCACCCTGGCATGACAGATTAAAAGCTTTTACCAGACATGACAGATTAAAAGCATTTACAGAAGTGCCACTCAGCAACTAAGGACTACCCATACTGTCTATTAGGAGCCTTACAGTGCAGTGTAAACATCAATAGTATTGACCTACGAAAATAGTTCTTATTAAACCATGCTACATAGGAACCTGGTCAAGTTAGACAAGAACATAGTCTGGTTACATGGGAACCTGGACAAATAACACAGGAACATCCTCTTGTTACATAAGAACCTTGCGAAATTACACAAGAACTTGGTCTGGGTATACATAGGAACTTGGACAAATTAAACAAGCTTGGAGTTGGGTAGCCAGTCCAGTGAGTCCACCTCTTGTCATCTTTAATATCAATAATAATCCAAGAACTTCTATAGCGCAACTATATTAATGCTCAAGGCAACAGCTAAACAAAATCAGTTCGCAAGACAATTCCAGAGTTTGTTCTGTTGAAAGCCAAGAAGGTAATACAAGAACCTGTCTGTCTCACTGTGTTTCAACACATGCACATTGCATAACTGAAACCATTACATAACTGAGACCCATACATGAAAGTCTAAGGCCAAATAACTGAGACCATTACATAACTGAGACCATAACATAACTGAGACCATTACATAACTGAGACCACAACATAACTGAGACCATTACATAACTGAGACCATAACATAACTGAGACCATTACATAACTGAGACCATAACATAACTGAGACCATTACATAACTGAGACCAGTACATAACTGAAACCAATACATAAACTGGGACCGGTAAAATACATAACTGAGAGTCTGAGACAATTGCATAACTGCGCAGAAGCCAATACTAACATGCGTGGGCAAAGCAGCACTTTGTGTGAACTGCATAGATCTACTCTTGAAAGCGAATTTCAGAAAGTAAAACGGATGTTTTGAAGAACGCGTGCAACTAATGCAACGTGAACCACAAGAATGGTTGTTAGGCTAATTGTCATGTTGTTGACATGTTCATTGCCATCAACACCTAAATTGCTACTATTGATTGATACTTGCCTGCATTCTGAAACTGGTTCAATGCGCTGTGACTGTTGCCGAGCATAACCGCGTCATCATAATCCTGATCAAAATCACCATCACCAACATGACCACACAACCAATGCCACCACAACTAGCCCATCATATCTGGAATAGTTTTATTAGCTTTCCACTAACCTTGCGACTTATGTCTAGGTTAACTTCCCCTGCATTTTTTAAGTATCTCAAATCCTATTTTTTTTAGCTGTCGCTGGGCTGGGAGTGCTTCTGAGTAGGTTCCTTGAAGAGGAGCTATATAAATTCTCGAAATGAATGAATGAATCAAAACTACCACTACCACAAAATAGTGCTATCAAATTAGTCATCAACAGCAGATCACCAAAGCCATGGGAGGGGCTTTGGCATATATATGCAATTGGTAAAATATCAGTAGAATGTGATGGACGCTTCCATGCCTGCCAAAATAGATAATTCAACTCTTGTAATAAATAGCGTCGCTGCGGTTTTCGTCAGAGAACTCATATTCCTTTGAATTGCCAACTAAAGATGATAAGAATTTTATACCTAGAGTGCTTTACAATAGCTTAAAACAAATGATAAAATAAACGAATAGTTTAAAATTAAGAAATAAAAGCAACCCTTGAACAATGAACAAACATTTGTATAACTATTTTTCGCTTCATCTTGTAACCATGTTGCGGCTTGTCAACCTGATTTCTGATTAAACGAATATATTATTATATATACATAATTATATATAGCCTGTAATCATCCGATCATACTATGAATGGTAATCATACTGCGGCTTATCAGTCTGGAATTACACAAAGATATTGGGTCTCTAATTGTTATATTATTGATCACAAGATCATCAGTTAAAAATTTGCCACCCTTAATATAATAATTCTCTAAAGAATTGATTATAACTAATTCAACATTAAAATTATAGGCCTATGCATAATTATAGCCTAGTATCGTCTTGCACGCAATTAGGCTCATTAAGCTATAGCCTGGTTGGCATCATTTGTTCCCATCAGCAAATCTGGCACCGCTGAAAAGGCCTATTGGGCCAATGGTCACAACGCACGAATTTCACCAAGAGAAAACCATTATTAGCTTACTGCTAGATTCATCAAAGAGAACAATAATATCGTGTGCAATATCATTTACACAGCCATAATTCACACCTTACCATACCTGTCAACTGTACCCGCATATATGCCAACATGATATAAAGCCTAACAGTGACCAGCAGCAGTAAACTCCATCTAATGAACATCAACTCTGTGACACCTAGTATTGAATAATTCGCAGCGCTGAAGAAGAAACACGCCAGCAGCAGCTCACCTGACGAGAAAGTATAAGATTTCGTGCTGATTTCGCAAATATTCACTCGCACGCGTGCGATTACCATAATCCGCTAACTCCTCCGAACAAAGAAGAAGGCATCCGACTAGTTGCTGCGACGCTGGACCGCCGCTCTCTTCCTTCGGGGCCGATAGCGATATTGACTCGCTTGCACAGCGACGACGAAAGAAATTCATTAGTTATCAGACGTGACGCGGACAGATGTCGCCACCGTTTGACACCGACAAATGTGCCATCCAGTCAGCGCCTAATTATGGTCTATCGCCTATACTCCATGACTGACAGGGAACCAGCGTCCGTTGACGTCAGAGCGCGCGCGCGGTTCAACAGGAAATGGAGGCGCGCCGTCTCGAAAAACACGGCTATCCGAGCTAGCTCCGAGCTCCGGAGCAGCTCACCGTACACGACGCATGAATACTAGGTGTGCGCCGAACGCTCGATTGGTCTGTCTTGTTGCACGCTAGGTGCACTTTTTGCGCAAGCCTGCTTCGCGCGCGCGGCAAACAACGTCGCCGATCGCCGGCAAGATCCTGCAGACGACCAGAACGTAAGAATGGCTTACTCGTTCGCCCGGCAAATTATCAGTTTACGACTCGGGCTTTGTATTTGTTTAGCGGCATCAACCTGAAGCCGTGCAAGACAATGTTTTATGATCTGTGCACGAGTGGAGCGACGTCGTCGTCGTCGGCAATACTCTGAGCGCTGTCTGCGCCTAACTTGATTGTGGCAGACCGCAGAGTAACGTAATGCAAAAGCTGATGTTCTGAAAAGAAAGATTTACATCACGTTAGGGTTATGGTCAGTGTCGTTTCCTTAATGAAATATAACCGCGTTGGCAACGCGTTGCCTCAGTTTGACCACAGTATGAATAACAAACAGTAGCCTATATACGCCGACTCCCGGTCTGTGTTGCAGTCAGAATGTGTGACTTATTTTACAGTAGTCCGCCATTTAGAAAGTGACGAATTTGTCAGGTCACAATGCATTTATTGCCTAGCAACATTGTAAAGTTGAATTTTACTGCATTGCCTTATGTGTGAAGCCTCACCGTCAAAAATAAACGGTTAGAAATACTATTGAGGGGTCGTCTTTCATGAGACCTGAGGTAGAAGAGGTTTGTCAAGCGTTCAGAGTTGGATATAGGCTCATTGTAAGAATTGTACAAAAAAATAACTAGGGGGTATGGGCGGAGTTTATTAGGCCCTAGGGGCCCCCAGGAAGGCCCAGATTCAGCACTTGTACCGTGAAAATTTAATCTTTTCACGGTCTTAGCTTCCCCTCAAAGAAGGTCCCCCTCCAAGAAGGTCCAGACTCATACATTTTTCCGGGGAAAATGGCTATTTCACAAAACTTCAATCAAATAACTGAAAAAGGTCATCAACTTTGTGGGGGGGGGCTTGGGAAAAGTATGTTTTCACGAGATTTTGAACCAAATGAATAAAAAGTCATCAACTTTTTGGCCGGAGAAATGTCGGCGCCGCTCGTTCTGGACCAACTCTCCGCACCAGCAAAGCTTATAAGTTATTTTTTTAGTCCCCTCCCCCGAACGGAAACCAAACTCCGCCCATGTAGGGAGGGGTCCAAACGTTGATTTATGTTAACTTGGGGTGTGAATCAGAACTTTACTGTAAGGACCCGATAGTAAAGTCCTGATTCACACCCTAATCTCCTCAGACAGACTATACAGGGTGCGCCAAAAAAAGACACACCCCCCTAGGTTTTTTGCCAAGATCTTGGTCAAAAGTAAGAATTTCGAAATGAAATTTTACAGTCCTAAAGACAATTCATATTTACACATGATGGCCAGATTTCATCAAAATATTTTAAACAGAACAAAAGTTATACCACTTTTAGTTAGGCCACCCACCGTTTTTTGACGATTCAAAAGCGAAACGCAAAAATAGGTTTTTTGGCAATATCATGGCCAAAAGTAAGAATTTCGAAATGAAATTTTGCAGTCTCAAAGACAATTCATATTTACACATAGTGGTCAGATTTCATTGGAATATTTCACACAGAACAAAAGTTATACCACTTTTAGTGAGGCCACCCACCGTTTTCTGACGATTCAAAAACGAAACGCAACAAAAAGTAACAAAAACACGATTTTATTAAGTCTCATTTCAAATAACTGTTGTCAAATGAACTTGGTAGTGCTTCACAACTTGTGTTCAATGTGCCCATCACCAGTGCCAAAACTTCTTTTGAGTCTCTTTGCAAAGTTCTTGATGGGCCTGTTGATTAATCTGACAGATTCCTTATTTACCAATTTGATTGTCATCTTGCTAAGTGACTTCTCAGTGACGCGCAGCTACGCTGGTACCCTGTTTCCTTTCTGAATAATGATCATCTGGCCATATCAAGGCTATTTGATACCAATTATTTGAGATGAGAAAAAAATCGTGTTTTTGTTACATTTTTGCGTTTCGTTTTTGAACCGTCAAAAACGGTGAGTGACCTCCCTAAAAGTGGTATAACTTTTGCTCTGTTTGAAATATTTTGATGGAATCTGACTATCATGTGCAGATATGAATTGTCTTTAAGCCTATAAAATTTCATTTCGATATTCTTACTTTTGGCCAAGATATTGGCCAGAATAATTAGATTGGTTTTTTTGTTACATTTCGTTGCGTCGCGTTTTTAAATCGTCAAAAACGATGGGTAACCTCACTAAAAGTGGTGTAACTTTTGTTATGTTTGAAATATTTTGATGATATCTGAGATATATGTGTAAATATGAATTGTCTTTAAGACTGTAAAATTTCATTTCAAAATTCTTACTTTTGGTCAAGATATTGGCAAAAAACCTAAGGCGGGGTCTTTTTTGGCGCACCCTGTATATGGGTTGAACCCTCACAATTGCCCGACAGTTTTCATCCTAGATAGGCTTCTATATAGACGCTATAGTAGGCTTAGCCATCTATAGAATTGAAGTGGACTTGGGTTATATTTGACATTCGCTGATCTATAGGCATACCGTACGACGAATACGGCCCATCTATCGTTCACAGAAAATTATTTTGAGGGCATAATTGCTTTTCAGTGATGACATTAAAACCCATGCATAGAAAGGCTAGCCTTCAGGCAAATACAACAACGATGTGCATGGAAGTAGTTAATGAATTTTCCTAATAGACCTAGCTAGCCTAATATATGTAGATTAATTCAACAAAGTCAATCAATTTGAATTATAGTTGCTCCAAGAATAGAGGAACCGTTTTAATAATTGTTTTTGTGCAAATTGCTATCTTTTAAATTTATTAAAAATATTACCGAATGATAGTTGATTCCTTGCCTGCAATTGGAAACTATAGCTAGACCGGCCTATTAGGCCTAAGTTGAATCATGGCGCCACACCAAAGAGAAGACGATTGGGAGAGGATATATCTCTGCTCATAATCATCAATTTCAAATAGGCCTATTAAATGCATGCAATTGTCAAATTCCACTATTTACAATGAAGTGTCGTTTTTAATACAAAATAAGATCAATCAATCAATACTTTTATTGATCACCATGATACATGCAATCAACAGATTAGATATAGCCTAGGCTATTCGTGTACATTCAACATTGGCGTCAATGGCTATACCCAAAGGAACAAATGTTCCGCTAGGCAGGGTCACCCTAGACCTGTTTTTAAAGTGGGTTTGAACGGCGTTCCCACTGCTCTCGAAATTCTTTGCTTGCGTTCCCACTGCTCACCTGCATGTAACGCTGGAAACATGGGTCTATGCATTCCAATTTAAACTTCTTTGCAATGGCGTTCCAACGACACCCGCCTTAGGTGCTGTTCCGCCCCTCTGATATATGGTAACTCGACCCGGACCACCACGGAATAGCCTACTCTAACGGACAATCCTTTTGACTCAACGCAACGCTCGTGAATAAGCTGGTGCCCCGCGCTTGGCTTTCGAGGAGCGCTTTAGAAATTTAGAAATTACAATAATAAAATCATAAGCATGCACAAAACCAAGCGGCACATTCTTTGCACAATCGTCTATAGATTAAAGATTAATATTCCTAATAATTTTGTTATTCTGTATTTTTACCTTTCGTAGCCTTTACTATTTTCTAGAATTCAGCTTGCCTATAAACTGCCTCTATTTGACTTCAGCTTGCCTACAAACATGAATTCCAGTTGACATAGGCTTAAGCTTGCTCGCAAATTGACTTTTATAAGTTGCATGACCAGCTATATATAGTCTGCATTTTTGTAGACCTATTTATAGACCTATAGGCTATATCCTTCTTTAAGTTGCTGTTGCTTTTACAGCTTCTAGGTAACCTCCTCGATCTCTATGGTGAAAACAATAGATTGCAATGTAGTCCGGCTAATCATATGACAACCTATAGCAAAATAAGTTCACGAATCAACTAAATTTTCATGCCGTCTTAAGACTTTTCCGAGATGGTGGATCACCTGTCATGTCATGACATTGTCATGTCGCATCTGTCCCTTGTCGCGCTCATTAAGTCAGAGACCAGCCACAAAGGCTGCCCAAATGGGGCCCACCTCTAGCCCATGTAGGATGATGCATGGGCAGCCCATTTGGGGCGGACATGGAGCTCGTGGTCAAATTGGCATCGAGCCCGTCTGGGCAGCCCATGTGGGCCCATACAGTCACTTGGTGCGGACATGGAACCCGTGGCCAAATTGGTATTTAACCCATGGCATATAGGCGGCCCATGTGGGCCCATACAAACTGCCCAATTGGGGCCCACTTTTAGCCCAAGTAGACTGATACATGGGCTGCCCAATTGGGGCGGACATGGAGCCCGCGGCCAAATTCGTGTCGAACCCAAATTAGCGACCCCAAGAACGGAAGCCCAACTGAAATCCTGGCGCCGCCACTCAAGGGGGGATACAGAAATTTTCGAAGGGGGGGCCAAAACTTTCGGTGATCTTTGCCAGAAAAATTCTGATGATCTTTTTTTAGTCATTTGGTCGAAATGTCTGGAAATTATGCCCAATTTTCCCTGCCAAAATATAAACTGATGACCTTTTTTTAGTCTTCATGAGTCATCTGCATGGTCGACGTCTAGGCCTATGCTTCTATGCAAGCCATTGATCTTTAATGCTTGTTGAAACCAAATGGGGGGGAGTCCATGCACGTCCCAAGCACTTTTGTAATGGGGGCCATGGCCGGATTGGCCGCCACTCTCCATGGATCCGCCTCTGATCGACCCTGAAAGCTAGGCTATAATTATAACATAGGCGTCGATCTGCTTCGTTCACCTATAGTAGGCCTATAATAGGGTCGGGCATGTTATTATTATTATCATTATTAAATATAAATTTGTAACGCGCGCAATGTCACACCAAAAATGTGAATCTGAGGCGCGGATAGTATAGGACCTAGGCTACTGCAGCCGCCAGAGGATCGTGAGCTTGCTTATCTGTCGCGGCAGATTCTGCCACGCATGAAAAATTACTTCTGTGACTTGTAGCTTTTTGTCTAAAAGACGACCCTGTAGTCTCTGCTGATTGAAATTAATCGGCCTAGCATATAAACAGAAAGTCATTCTTTTTGTAAGTAGCCTATTTATGTAATTTTCTTCAATAGACGTGGACATAGCACAGTAGGCCTATAAATAAATAATGTTATTTATACTGTGGACATAATCAATCTTAGGTAGGCCTAAGTCTTAATTATGTATTCCATTTGTTTTGTACCTGATAGCGGTGGTGTGTCTATCAGGTTTTTTATATCAATTAATCGAATAATTTATAACAAACCATGACGTACCACATGATAGATATACGGGTTCTTGAAATTAATAAATCATGTGCTTTTATAATCATGTGAAATAAACTGCGACAACACAGGGATGCCACTCGTAGCTTTTTCCACCTATATCTAGGTATTTTCGGTCTTGTCTAGGTTTCTAGGTTTTTTAAATCAGGATCTAGCTGTTTTTCTCACGACGGTTTTTCGAAATTTTACATAAAACTTTATTTTTTATAACTGAAAATGCACAAAAGACGTGAAAAACAAAAAGTTTGAATTTGGGCAGAAAATTGCAAATTTTGGAGCGAAAGACCAAAAAAGTCATCAGAAATTTTTGGGGGAAGGAAAAGAGAGCAAATTGTAATCATGGGACAACTAAAAAAGGTCGTCCGAAATTTCAAGCCGGAAAATTGGACAAATCTATGTATTTTAAGGGAAATCGTCAATCTAGCCTTTTCTAGCCTTTGTTTTGATCGAATCTGACCTTTTTTAAAAATCCAGAGTGGCATCCCTGAGCGACATAAAAAAAAACTTCTAATTATTAGTCTTTGGTGACATGGTGTCGTCAACTAAGAATGGTCGTCAAAATAGTTTATTCGCTTGACTGATGATACATATAAATAGTTAAAAATTTACACGGAGAAGAGCTTGCAGGAAATATACAAACAAGTGTAAGCTTTACCAATATCATGTAAACATAACTTGCACACTTCACAACGTGCATGTTTTGCGTACAATGCTTTTCAAACCTCTCACCGCGAACAATATTTGAGTACAACGACCGGTCAATAAATGTCATGGGCATTATTGTAACGGCTGTGGAAGTAATAATTATTCATTATTTAGATTTTTGATGCACAGCGAAGTGTTAGGTTTCCACACTCTACCCATTTAATGACAATTCTCTTTAACCTCCTATCTCGTTTGTCATTCTCACTTCTCCTCCACTCGCTCTCTCCTCTGTAGCTTTCCACTTGCGAATAAAACCGAGCTTTTGCTGATTCTACTTGTGAGCCACCACGTGCCTACTATCATCAACGAATTCCACTGTAACAGTGTAGCACCATGCTGTATCTTTGGCTTGACTTCCTCGGATTCTGACCTGGCACCAGAATGAACCAACCAACCTGGTTATAGCAGACTTGATATCTGTAGCGTTGATGAATATGCTAGTCTCCATAAGACCAGTTTGTGGTGCTGAGAAATTTCGAAGGATTACATTACAGTACAATCACGTTATATTTATAGCAAACAATACGTCGACTCCCAGCCTCTGCTGCAGTCAGAATGTGTGCCTGACTTCAGAATAGTCGGTCATTTTCAGAGTAAGCCGTTCACAACGTCACAGTACTTATTGCGTATAGCAACGTTGAAAATACTCATTTTACTGCATCATCTTGCGTCACAAGTTACGTGAGAAGGCTCTTTCAAAATGGCGCTGATCAGATAAAGGCAGCATTGCGAGTCGACGTAGTGTTTGGTATTTCTACTGTGGTATAATCCATGTTATAAAACAACTGCTCAACCAGTTTTTTGTTTGCCATCTGTCTTAACACCACTTTTCCAAAACTTTAGTTCATTGAAGTCTACTGCTGTCCAAATTTGGTGCATCCTTTGGGTTTTAGCCCTGTGTTTCATTTAAGGCTGAAAACCAAGCGTCTATTAATGTATTGCCATTAAAGTCTTGAACACCCAGTTTTTATTTCTACAAATCTTTTTCACCCATAAAACAGTTGGAGACCAATGTTTTTAAGAAGCCAGCATTTATTTCCTTAAATTATATACCATAACTGGTGCTTTTTTAACCAGAATTGTGACTGACTGCACCACTTAAACATGACTCCACAGTCCGCAGCTTCATCTGCCATGCTTGTTTGCTTAAATATTTGCTGGTACCAACCTATTGGCGCCTAATGAGATTCAGAATTTAATGCTGACTGACTTTTGAAAGAGGTTGACTTTTTGTAGAAATCATTTTTATTTGTACAAATCATTTTTACTCTGGTGTCTTGAACACTGGATTTTAAATTTGGACCAGTCGTTTCAAAGAATTCAGTAAGATCTTGGGACCTTTATGCTGAAGGAAATCTTGTGGTTACCACAATATCATTCATTCATATTATAATGTGTTTGCATTTGGCTACTTATAGAGCATAATGGAACCTCACAAAAGGCTTTACATAGCAGTCTAATATTTGGTTCTTTGACTCCGTATAACATTTCTTGTTTGTAAGCATGCATAATACTATTAAATGTGCAGGTCACTTACAAGAAGTTTAGCATGGTTTGGTGCTGACAAAGGACCAGAAATTTTGTGAGCTTCAATTGAATCACAGACAACCATGAACGACATGGACAATTTAGTTGATAAAGATCCATTGTCAGCTAAACGACTAATTGTAAGTTGGATATTTCCACGTGCAGTCTTCTGTAGATTATCTCTGTTATTATTGTTGCTGCTATTGTTGTTGAACAATGCTTTTGCTGCAGTGCTAAATTTCTGACTGCATATTTAATAACAACAGTTCATGTAGTTAGCATACATATGATTGTGATTATTTAGTACTTTGTCCTTCTCATGCAGTTCTGCACATCATGCAGTAAGTAGGTAAGTAGTAACCTTTATTAGCGATTGGGAGTTGGTTTTACACACAGCCTTGCGTCTCAGTGGTCATTATTCCAAGGTTCAGTCATGTCACTGATTATATATGCGGGATGTCCTGCATTGGTTTCCTATCGTGCAGCGGAATCTATACCGGGTTTCTGCTTTGGTGTGGCTCTGGGGCGATGCTTTTTATGGTGAAATATTAGTACCACAATCTACAAGTGGGAAGTTCTTTGTTCTCTCCTTTCCCTATAGGACCCAGATCATCTGTAGGTTGGTTCTTCTATTCTGCATAAAGACCCCGGAAAAGTTGGTCTTGTGCACTTCTTTCACACATCATTTTCTGATTTTCTAATCTTACACTTGCATTAAGTGGAATAAATTAATAAATTAGTTCAAAGACGGAATAATAAATTAACTGTGGTCTTGATACGTTTAGTCTTTAATCATTGCTTCCTGTTGGAATTCAAGTGAGATAGCTGTGTGTTGTTGGATGATACACACTGTAAAATGTAAATAGAGGTAAGACTCTCTAGGCATTTTACAAATTCCTTGAGTTTAGATGGAGATGGATTTTGTGGTTGATAGGCACTTGGTTTTCATGTTTCTCTGAACAGACCAGTAAGTCGCTGGAAGATGTAGGCGTCGATACGTTATCAAAGACGGAAATGACGAGAACCAAGTCAGTGGACGATAGAAGGTTGTCACAACAAGGTTTGCTCATGATGGAAGAAGTGTCACCACTAAGGACAACACTTCTTGACGGTAAGCTATGATGTTCCTATGATGGTTTGTGATGTTCCTTTCTTACTGTCATGTATATCGTGGCTGGCATGGTTGTTTAAATTAAGACACTGGTACAACGTGTATCCAGTCTGGGAAATATCTGTCTATTGATGCTCTGACTTGTTCTATCGCAGTCTTAAAACTGTCCTCTTTTGCAGAGGTTGGGTTGGGAGTGCTCCTGAGTAGTAACCTTGAAGGAGCGCTATATAAATCCTCGTACTGAATGAATACATGATTGTGTGCTGTGACTTTAATACTAGATGATGAAAGCAAGTGGCGTATGCCGATGATAGCTTTTACTTCAAAGAAACGAGGAACCACGATGGAGGGGGAAAAGCTACCAAAATGCATAAGGTATTTAATTCAAGTGTTTGTTTTCGTCTTTCAATAAAAGAACAGTTTTGAAACATATTTTTGCTGTGGTTTATTCATTATGCATTTTTACAGTTTAAGAGGTTTAAACCAGTTCAGGAAATCATTTCTGTTCGGTTCGGTTCAGTTTCTCCAAAACCTGGACTTCATTGTCGCAAGAGCAACACTTTTGTCGGTACAGGGTTTGGCAAATCAATATTTAACTGCCCAACTATGTTAAAGTTAAATATCTTATATCTGCCACGTTTTAGAGGGTTTTCAAGCCCATATAACGACAGCTTGCACAGACGAGAAGAGAGAGCTGCTCTCTTCATATTGCTTCATGTTGAGCCTAGGCCATTGTGAGAAAAGGGTTTAATTGGGAATAAAAGCCCTGAATTTGTCAGCTGTACAATAAAAAGGTTTAGACTGAAATATATTAGTTACTGGTGATGCTAATTGTGCTGCAGGCCTCGACTGTGGCAGAATGTTTGGCTTAAAGATGTATGGAATTCATGATAGCTGTATACATTAATGCAGAATGTGTGTTTTAACCCTTTACCGACCAAAGTGTAGTAGAGGGTATTGGGAATTATATAACATCGGTCAGTAAATAGTTAAGATTCATGAGTGGAATTACTTTGAAACCACGATACTCATCTACATTCCTCTGTGGAGTTTCTCTTGAATCGGTGCTATATAAATTAATGATTTATGATCGTGATTCTTCATCATTTGCGTGAAGCTGGATGATATTGGATAGGAAGAAACAGTGATAATTAATTAATTATCAGTGTACTAGTGGTCAGTTGAGCTAAATTTAATCGCTTAAGAGATCATTGTAATCTCTGGTATATCATGTTATGCTAATGCGTTGTCTTTAAAACAGACGATACTACAAGAGGCAGAATGAACTGATAGAAGCATACGAAGGAATACAACTTGCGAATGATAATTCAGCTGCAGCCAACGATGCTAACAAGGCTTTGAAGAGGAAATCTTCCATCCTTGCCAAAGTTTCTTTCACCATGAATCTGGTAAAGATCATCTTTGGATTCTTTATGTTGCTTGATAGATTTAAATAGGTTGATAATTAAAACACTTTTAAAATACTGTTGCAGGTATAAGCCGGGGTCTTGAGGCATCGAGAATTCATCAGCTTCCAAACATAGATGCGGGTAAAAGCTTATTCTGAGGAAAGTTGTTGAGGAAGGCTGTGAAAATTTGTCAGTATTTCTTGCAGCAGGTGTGTAATACTGTGTATGGCACTTCACCATTTTTGTTTAAATGGCAATTTGCAGTAACAGGCATATTATGATATAGATAGCATTTGGACCACTGCCTTATTTTGTTTTTCAGTTGTTACTCTTTGGAAAGGCAGTAGCAGCCGGTCTGTCTGGATCTTTGGCTGTCATAACTTCTGTTATTGATAGTGCGGTGGATTTGGTGTCTGGTATCCTGATGTGGTGGAGCAGTAGAGCGATGAAAAATCGAGATCCATATCAATACCCGCAAGGTAAATATCAACATTTGTAACAAAGAGTGTTATACAGCTTTCTGTTATCGAACAATATGGTGCCTGGTGCGAGTTGCATGTACTGTATATCAGCAGTTTGAAATAGCCTCAATGACTACCAGGGTTGAAAATGGATCTGTTTGGTTGTGTGACCATCAGGCTTTTGGACATAGCCAAGAGATATTAAAATAACTGTGAAATAATCGTAGCTTTGTTTGGTGCCTTTTCAAGTTGTATGCTTGTCTGAATACTGCAGAAGTTCATGAAGAACAATCAGGCTGTGCTAAGGTGATTGTAAGACTGTCATCCAGAGTTACAGGCCTATCAGAATTTAAATTGCACAAGTTTTTTGCATGTTTTTTGCATGAACAATAAAAGTGAACCATATTGGTTATACTTGATATAGTGTTCTGTACATTTCCTGTGTTTATTTTAAGTATAGCATTTCAGCTAGGGTCTCGGAAGGTACTTTAAAAAATTGGCCCCACTGTACAGGTCATGTACATTTTTCATTCATTCATTCAGAGCATGTATATAGCGCCCCTTCAAGAAACTACTCAGAGTCGCTCCCAGCCCATTGTACACACACATGGAATTGCTTTGGTAGACTTTCAGAAATATCCTGACTGCAAACAGATGAAAGTGTATGAAAACAGGTTTTTTCTGGGAATTATGTTTCTTGGTCTTTGTAGGTCGCACGAAACTCGAACCAGTTGCCATCGTTGTCTTGTCGGTTGTCATGGCGTTGGCGTCTGTGCAAATGATAATACAGGCTATTCAAAAGATCATTTCGTTTACCGGATACGATCTTCAGCCTCCATATCTTCACAACGAGAGTGATGTCATGTGCATCAATATCTCGGATATGAAGCAGTACGTGCGAGTGGAAGGGGAGAGTGGTCCGATATTTGAGGTGGAAAGTATCGTCATCTGTGTGTCGACCATATGTAAGTGGGTCTAGTATTAATGTATGTAAGTAGTCTAGTATTAATGTATGCAAGTAGAAGGAGGACTCTGGTGACAGGAACAAGTGGAAGAGGAGGATCCAAGTGGCTGACCCCTCCCCAGAGAGGAATTAATCCAAGCCTGAAGGAGAGAGAGAATGTATGCAAGTAGTCTAGTATTAATGTATGCAAGTACTAGTAGTCTAGTATTAATGTATGTAAGTAACTACTTACATACATTAATACTAGACTAGTCTAGTATTAATGTATACAAGTAGTCTAGTATTAATGTATGCAAGTAGTCTAGTATTAATGTATGCAAGTAGTCTAGTATTAGTGTATGCAAGTAGTCTAGTATTAGTGTATGCAAGTAGTCTAGTATTAATGTATGCAAGTAGTCTAGTATTAATGTATGTAAGTAGTCTAGTATTAATGTATTGGGTGATGAGATGTTATACTATCATTGCAATTTTATTTTTGAGAGTATAATAATATTATTAATTTGGGTTAAGCGAAGCAGTCTTCTGAATTGAAATAAATTAGGTTCTTGCTTGAACCAGATTCCTTCAGTATGTTTAATGAAGTGTGCTGCGAGAAGCTGCACGATGAATTTAATTTATTTCGTACATTTCAAGGCAACTTTTGGGGGCCTAGATGCGCTCTTAACCGACTCTTCTCTCCTTATAAGGTAATGCAATTTGAGATAAAGTGTTGTCTTCTTAACCACAGTCATGGGTCCATAGTAAAGTATTTTAATGAGGAGTTCAAGGAAGACTTAAGATGGATTGATATCGTGAAGTCACTGAATGAATTTTCATTTATTCAGTTATAGTGAGAGTCGAGAGATGGAATCAATTGGAATAAAATTGTCCATCATGTGGTCAGTTTCAACGCATGTCATTTACCAACAGAAAACTGATGAAAACGTGTCTTGCACATTTTTACTTGTAGAAATTGTTGTAAAAGTCAACATATTTCGTGTGTTGCAGGCATAAAGTTGATCTTGTTTATTGTCTGTCGACGTGTTGCCACACCGAGTGCACAGGCGCTTGCTCAGGACCACAGGAACGATGTGATATCTAACACCGGTGCTGTTGTCTGCGGGTTGATTGGTATGCTCTGCTTTCCGTCTATATTTAAAATTGATGATAAAAAAGATTTATGTAGCGCCGTAGCTCAGCCGAGGCCGAAGGAAAGGGTGCTGTACACGAGTTCAGATAATGACTTTGTATGATTGTTTAAAAAATGTAAGTCTTGAGCTTTGATTTAAGTGCTCAAGAGATGGTGTGTTCTTCACATGGTCGTTAAATATTGAATGAAGTTCCCTCAGGACACAAAAAATATGATTACTTTTCTTATTATTAAATATTGACATTGTCTAGCAATATCTATTGTCTAGCCATATCTATTAAGTTCCACTCTCTATTGACGAGCCGTCAGACAATGGTGCTGAACAATTTTGAGTGAAAGACTTGCTTTCGGGCTGAACACAGTAACTTAGCCATCTCGGGAATAAAAGCTGTGCTGTCTGTGGTACAAGGCGAATACTACTACTTATAGCACCAGATAATGTGCTTTTATGATGAGGCTATTGTCTGTGACTGGACTAAGTGTGGGATCCATGTATTGACTGTGTTATGTCAGAATTTGTGTTATAAAGGTAACATGTGGAATTATTTGATGAATCCTGGACTTCTGCAGATGTATTGTGTTTGACATGGTAGACTTGGGACAGATGCTTGTACTGTAGTTTGATTTCCCATCAAGATAGAGAGGGACATTTGAAAATTTCTTTCCAGTGGTTGTCTGTTAGTAGTGAACTGAACAATCTATATAAATAAAAATGTAAAACGTTAGTTTTTGTGGCCTCAGAACTCGATAAGTTCTTCACCGATTCTTTTCAAATTTTTCGCAAACCGTTCCATTCGAACATAAGCGTGTTGTTATAATGCCTTTTGGGGAAAAGCGCAATTTTTTCGACCAAAAAACACAACTTTAAATTCCAATCCGATTTCAACTTTCACGCAGTCCGCCATTTTATTTATTTCTTCACAGCGTAGTGCTCTTCATCACTCGCATTTAGTTTCGTATTATTAGTTTCGTATCTATTTCTTTCTTTTTAAAATTTTCGCAAACCGTTCCATTCGATATCAAGCAATGAAATATTAGTTTCGTGTCTATTTATTTCCTTTTCACACAAAAATACGAGCGGGTTCAAACCAAAAAACACAATTTCTAATTCCGAATTCAATTTTTCACCTGAGTGCGGCGGTTTTCACCAACAATTTTCATTCGTATCTAGCGCCATCTTTTGCACGTTCAATTCCAAGGCGCGCGTACACAATTCAAATCCCTTTCAAATAAACAGTTTCTTCTTTCAAAGCGTCTTCACCGATTGCTTTCAGAGTGGGCTTCAATCGAATAGCGTGATCCTTCTTCACCGATTACTTTCAAACCTTACATACGAGCGGGTTTGTATAAGTCTTATGCTTTTTGGCAAAAAACGCAATGCGCTAAATCTTAACTCACACAACCTTGCATTCGTTGCGCGCGTTTTTATAGCGCCATTTCTCACACACCTAAACCAGCATTAAGTCGCAGATTACACATCGGAGATATTTAAATTTTAATTCATTCAAGCAGACGGGATGGATGGAGGGACGGAGGGAGGGGGGACGGATGGAGGGAGGTAGGGGAAGGGAGGTAGGGAGGGATGGACGGTCTTTTCAGCCACAGCAACGCGTGGCCGGGTACAGCTAGTTATATATATATGTGTATATGTGTATACAATTATCTATATTATAATTCTGAAACACTTTCCATATGTTTGTTTATTTGTTTGTTCGCTTTTGACTCTCCCCTGCAGAATAGGCTCGGAAATGAAACAGCGTCGGTTTAAACAAATTATTGCAATCGATTCTTACCCAAATTATAAGGTCATCGCAACTATTTTCAGGTTTTAATTCAGTTTAAAACAAAAGTTATTAGCGTTTTAAGACAGATTTCGTCAATAAATGATCAGGCTAGGGCTTTAGTCAAGAGTCTACTCCGCATGACGTCATACCCGCCCAGTAATAATTTCGGTAGCGCCCCGCGGGGGTGGGTCAAGTTTGGCTTTTTGGGGAAACGAGATCGGGTGGAGGGTTGGGGAAAACCCGAAATTTAGCAGCCAACGATGGGCACCAGAGTGGAGTGGTGTTTAAAACCCTAAATTTCTCTTTAGAACTCGAGTTATTAGCGTTTTAAGACAGAAGCGTTTTAAGACAGATTTCATCGCTCACACTTTGGTAAACAGTATCGAGCTTTAGTAAAAGAGCCTACAGCCCGAATGACGTCATACAAGCACAGTAATAATTTCCCTAGCGCCCCGCAGGGGCGTGTTAGGTTTGGCTTTTTGGGGAAGCGGGGTGGGGTAGAGGGTTGGCGAAAACCTGAAATTTAGCGGTCAACGTTGGGTACCATAGGGGAGTAGTGTTTAAAACCCTAAATTTCCCGGGCAACGCCGGGTTACACATCTAGTACATATATATGTACTATACACTTTTACATGTATATAATATATATGTGATTGTCTTGTCTTATGGCTTATGCGCTTCTGTTATCATTAGGATACAGGTTATGGAAATATGCCGATCCACTTGGTGCCATCATCATCAGTGTCTACATTATAATCAGCTGGTGTCTGATGGGTTGTCGTAAGTCGAGTCATCAATTCATTTATTCCTCTAATACGTGTCGAGTGTCCACAGTGTGGCAAGGTTGTTGTTAAAATTTGATGAATTGGTAGAAAGAGATGAAAGCAGTAAAGTCAACACAAGGGTGTCAGTATTGTCTTTCCTCTAATTCGCTTTTTCTTTATTCTACAATCCACTGTGTGTACCAGTCCCAAGCTTGGAGAATGGCCTGAGAGCACAGGAAGCAGATGATACTTGCTTTAAAATGACATAAATTGATCTCATAAAAACTGTCGGTTTGCGGCATGTAATGGTATTCGAATGCAGCAATACTTCGAAAGTTATCTGTGTCAGCAACGCCTATTTTTTTATTTTAGCAACACCTATTTTTTATAAAATGACTGCCTTAAATACATGGAAGCTTCTTGATCTGTTGATGCCTTGGTGTAATTTTTCTTCTCCTGATTTAGTATTTCTTTCCACTGACAATCAATAAGCTCTTGCACTTAAACAACGGGGAATGAGTTTTGGCGCTATGTGACTTCCTAAGAATGTGATGAGTAACTTTAGCAAATCAGGATAGCTGGAGTCAGTTTTAGTTGACCATACCAAGCAACTGTGTAAATTGCTCATCTGGTCTATTGGCCTATCATTGGGTAAGTTTGATGGTGGTCTCATTACACAGCCATCTTTGAAAAGTGAGCTTTTTAGGGGATGAGCAGCTCCAGTTTACCAGAGCATTGGCAGATCGCAAGCGGATAGGTCATTCTAAGTTTTAAAATTGCCTTGAATTTGCAGTGCCATTAAAACTGTCAGTACAAAAATGTTTACGTCAAGTTTGAAAACGTTAAAAATAAATGCTATTGTTTTGTGCTCTGTTCAGGTCAAATCAAAATGCTGACTGGGCACACCGCACGACCCGACTTTCTCAAGAAGCTGACCTTCCTTGCTGTCAATCACCATCCAAAAGTGACCCACATTGACACTGTACGTGCATTCCACTTCGGGTCCAACTTCCTTGTGGAGGTGGACATTGTGCTTCCAGAGGAAATGAGCCTCCGGGAGGCGCACAACATTGGGGAAGCACTTCAGAGTAAGCTGGAAAAGCTGGAAGAGGTAGAGCGGGCATTTGTGCACCTAGACTTTAACACAGATCATCATCCGAGCTGTGAGCACAAAACGGTATAAGTTTAAATGTGAAACTGTTCTGCTTTTGTAAGAACATGTGTATGTCATGCATTCGTATATATCTTTTCAACTGTGTACTTCGTTGTGCTTTTCTTCTTTTCACATCGCTGTCCCTTGGAGAGGAATTTTTATTGAAATGAGAACAGTGCTGAGGTTTAAGAAGATTTTTTTCAGTTTCGCCATTCTTCCGTCTATTGTCAAGTCATTTCTCCAAGTAAGTAAGTTTTTTAATCATGGGTAGACACTTTGTGCCATTTAAAAGGCATTTGCAACTGTGTATATTTTGAATACTTAATATTAAAGTTGAATACTTTCGTTTCAGTAAATTTTTAATGTTTTGTCAAGATTTTTTGTCAAGCTCTTTCAATTGCTTTTATTCTCAGCTGAAATTCTAACTCGACATCTGGTTTGTAGATCAGTATCTGTAATTGACGAGGCCTTACCATGTCTGGACTATGAATTACGTAAATCTGGCTGCTAAGTACCGGTAACTGTTGTTGTGTTTGATGGCTAGACTTCACATTAAGCATGGACATGAGTAGAGTCTTGCAGTTTACTTTAGACTGATGAATTTGTGATAACTGTGAACATTTTAAGGGTTTTACCTGTATGCAATCATTATTTGTAATTGGATGACTGAGTTGATTGGCTCTGGTTCTTCAGTCTTCATTGCAACTAAAAAAAGCTAAGCAATGGTGGTGCTAAGTATGAAAGCTGCTCAGGGTAACCTATGCGGCTGCTGGTGTAGGGTAATGTAATGTAATGTAATTCAGACAATTTATATAGCATCGTCAGAGCAAGCCACTTCTAGGATGCTTTACACGCATAATGTCAAATGTCAGAGTAAATGTTGCTGCATGTCTTGTAATATTACAAATGCTCTTGACTGCATGTTTAATCTGCTCACAATGGATGATACTATATTAGTATAAATTGTTTACAGAATAATATTGTCAATTTTCTCTTAACGCGTAAGCTGTGATAGCTTCATTACAGTAAGATCAGTTCATTGATGAGTTTTAATTCACAGAATTTTGGTGTTGAACTAGTTTTCGATTAATTGTTATGTCCAGCTCATGTATAACTAATCAGTATATTCTAGAATGTGAGATGTTTCCCTGCCAGCGCTTTACATGCAGGGGTGACATTTTGCCAGCGTTATTCACGAAACAGTGTCTTATTGGTGTATTACATGCAGCATATTTTATAAACAGTCAGATTTTGGGCATTTTATATGCTGTTGGAAGGGCATATGATGGTGTTTGTGCATTAATGTAGCAACCAGGTATGTACTCAAGGGTATACGCGGATATACGGCGTATACTCGCCTCTGGGAAATTTTTTGCCCGAAAAAGTCACTTTTTTCCGGCGGCAGCGTGTACTCCCCTCAAAAGTTCTGAGTACAGCCCTGGTAGCAACTTGCATGAAATGTAGTATTCATTCTGAGTTTGAGTTATTGGAATGTAAAAGTAGTGGTCTCGTAAAAGTAGTGGTCTCGAAAATGTTAAGAGCATGAAGAAGAAAGAGAAGTATAAGAAGAGGAGTCCCCTGCAGCAGCCATTAGTATGAAGTGTTAGCGACTTCGTTTTCTTAACCTCAGCATTTTAGGGCAGCTGACTAGTCGTCTCACTCGCTATCTCATCATCGTCCCACCGATTGTATAGTTACCACCGCCGATTGTATAGTCAGTGTGTTTATTATAGATGAGTTTATATGTGAAAGTGATCATTATGGAATCAAATATCTTGTGGCTTGGGGTGCTTGTGTGCTGCGTCTTTTTATCACGGGCTGACCAGTCTGAGAGTTACTTGTTATAAAAAAGAAGAAAATGTCAAAAAATAAAATCATGTGTAAATTAGTCTGGACAGCGAATCCTAGGGAGGTATTGTTGGGAAACTGTCACACAGAGATTAGTTGAATTTTATATAGAATATAACACCTTGGGACTACACTGAACGGGCAATTGGCAATAATATTGGCTGTACAATGTTGGAATGTTTGAAAAAGGCTTTGCGTTGGTTGTTAAGAATTTCTGCTTGAAAACAGCTTGTTATGTCACAGAGTAGGACACATTTATTTGACAATTTCTGATGAAACTCAAAGGTTGTTCTCATTTGTAAATGTCTTCACCCACCATCGATGCATATATACCAATTTCAAGATTCTGCATATTTTGTTTGTCTAGTATAATATTTCTCTTTGGTATCTAGTAAATATCTGTATAGAATTTCGTGCATTTCAAGCGCAACATGATTGTCCCACCATATGTTTCATGAGATTATAGAATCTTTTTGTTCAACACGTGAACATTGTTCCTATTTTATCTGCAGCATTTCAAGTTTTAATAGTGATGCATTTACTTGTCATGCTGATCTAGATGTAAATACGTGTAACTTGCAATTGGTTTGTATGCTTCTTGTGCCTGACAATGGTATGAATATTTTAATAGTCATACTTAGCTTTAAAGATGTTTTCAGCCGAGCTTTCTAAAATGTTCATCTACCCAATGTTAAAATTTCAATTTATTGTATCTTGGTATGGCAATATTTCACGTACATTTAGCAATTTTTGATGTAAGGTGTTTGAACCTAAGTTGCTTCAGAGATGTTTAGAATTGTTTACTTGAATCATTGCGTATTTTATATTTATTTTATCAGCATTATGTCTGGTTTAACTGCACAATTATTTTGAATAGGTTATTGTCTGCTATCATAACTGAGAGTTGTTATAAACTCAGAGCAAGTCATTCCTATTTGACAGCACCAATGGTTTTAGTTTAATAGGAGTTTAGGCCTACAGATACTGAAACCTTGCATATTTTACCACTTTTATAGTATCTAGAATTCTAGATGTGAAATGTCATGTGTTGCATAATATCAATGTTTAGCATTACGCTATAGCTGCTTGTATTTGGTTGTTAAAGCCTGGGCATTGTGAGAGCAATAACGTGTTGCACACCTGTACTTATTGGACTGAGTATTTTTGTAGTTGCACAGGATAATTTCAATTACATCAGTAGTCATTTTTTTAGTTGTTATTGTGATGAAGATGGCAGTGTTGATATTTTTGACAGTTTGAGTAGTCTTTGTTGTATTTCAATTTTCTAATTTGACGTAGCTTAATGTGATTGCTGCTTGAAAGAATGCATGGCCAAACATTCAAAACTTGCACATTTAAATCCGTCCATAATTACTATTGTGATTATATTGTGTTAATTACTTGCACAGGGTTAAAAATGTGAATTTGTGGGAATAAGCAATGGTGTATGAAGGACTTATCAATATAGCTGCATTTTTCAGTTTAAACTTGCGATGTTACAGTATGATTGCTTCAACCACTGCATTTCATTGCTCTTTTATGTACAGTAAAAGTACAGTAAAGTTTACGGTATTTTGTGTAGGAGAGGATTAAGTTTGGAATTGATCTGGTTTTAAATGGGCCCGTTTATGGTTAACCGCAGTCAAGGTGTTGGATTGTTTAGTGTGAGTTGCGTCTTTAGGGTCATGTGAATGTGCCTTTATTTGATAGGTGCCTGTCAAATAACCACTACTACAGGTAAAGCTTGTTATGTAATACAAAGTGTTTAATCTAGGCATCTCCCTGGTGGTGGTGGGGGGGGAAATTCCCCCAGGAATGACATTCTTCCAGAAAAACGTTTTACTGATTTTTACACCTATATTGCATTACACAGTTTTACTATTTATATGATGAAATTGTTGTGCACTAATATTCATTCATTCCAGATTCTAATAGAGTGCTATCTGGTAAATGAATGAAGCAAATAAGCGATATGCTAACAAAACTCATCAGATTTTAAAGATCAGAACTTCCTATCTGGATTTATATAGATACCTATATTAAGTTAAATTTTTAAGACAAAGACTAATAAGTCAGAAAAAAATTACTGGACAAAGGATGCCTTGCCGCTGTCGGCCTTAGCAGTTGGTTGACGCCAAAGCAGGAGGACTAGATACTGTAATACCATGTAACTTATGTAGCACCTTGGCAAGCTTTTTAATGGTATTTCTAGAAGTTCAGATTCAGTTGTAGAACTGACCAACTGTTGCAACGATTTGTTGTATTGTAAGATTTCATCGAGTATTTTGTGCATCTCTTGTATTGTTGCTGAATTCTTGAGCATTTACAGCACTCTCAACCTATGTTTTCAGTTTTTGTCTATTAGCTACACTGTCGTCTATACTATTTTGCACGTGTGCATATGCATTATATCTAGTTTCTCAGAGTATTAACAGCACCGTTAATATTGGTTTGTGATTTTGATCGTATTATGTTTATCTGATTGTTATGTAAGTATTTTATTTATTACTCCACTTGCAAACGCACAATGAGACCACAGACAATAGAAATTTCATAAAAGGTATGTGAGATGTTGACTACATAAAGTACCAGACTAAATTGTTGAAATTTTCTTTTTGTGAAGGATAATAACTGTCAGCATAATGTGAATATTGTTTTATTTGTTATAGCATAAAAGGTGTGCTTGGTAACCGTTTTTTTTAAACTTTAAATAGAAAGCTGTTAATACAAATGAATGTACCGCAATGAATACCTGTTGTATACAGCTGTCGAAATGCAAGTCTTGCTTTGCGCACTAGCCTGGCAATTTTTAAGGAAAGTTTCCGACTATTGAGGATACCGCAGCATGCACAATAATATGCTTATATCTAGACTAAACTGACTTAACATGATCCAAACCCCACATAGTTACCCGGCATGCCATTGTAAACATAAAATGCTTGTAGTTTTTTTAGATGCTTCCAGTATTTTGCAGTAATGTAATTTTTGATTTGCGATTTTATACCACAATGATGCAATTATTTGTGCATGATTAAGCCTGTAATTTTATGTTTACAATGGCATGCCGGGTAACTATGTGGGGTTTGGATCATGTTAAGTCAGTTTAGTCTAGATTTTATTGTATTTTAAGCATAAGTACCTATAATTATGTGCTGCAATGCAGTATTACAAATCAGCTGTACCTCAATTTTCAATGTAGAAGGATTCGGTGTTGGAGCTAGTTTAAGAATATATGCAAATATTGTAAACATTTCTCGAATAAATTCTTATTGTATTTAAGGTACCTTTTTGTGTGTAATTTTGTATGCTAAAGCTTGTTTAAACTCTTTGGTTACTCAAACGATTTGCAATTTCATTTGGTGTTGGCCTCGTCATTTTGAAATTCCATTTTTATAGTGCTTCATTGTCTGTGTGTTATGAATTTGTATCATGGAATGTTCTGCATTTTAAATGAATTACTGGTCAGGAGTTTTGATGTATTCATACTGAATGTGTTCACTATAGTTTATGTGACCCATCTGTCCAAAACCAGGCTTATGCTGCAACACATACTTCTGAGATAATGGCCAAAACGTGATGACAGATTAATTTTTTCAATTTTGAGTGTTTGACAGAAAGTGAAAAATAAATTATTTAAACACCTGATTTAAAAATGTGAAAAAATTGCGAATTTTTTATTTTTAGTGATATTTTAGAAGCTTTTGAGTAGCTAATGTTTAATAATTCAATGACTTTCCTGAAATTTGTCATTTTTCTGCCATTAATAGCCATCCTCAACCGGTGGCGGATCCAGAACGTTTCGAAGGGGGGCCAAAATTTTCGGTCTTGTGGGTGGAAGAGGGGAAATTTTTTTGCAATTTTCGCCGGTGGAAAAAAGTTTATCAATTTTCCGGGAAAATATACCAACTCATCCGCCAAAAAAGTTGATGACTTTTTTTTTTTTAGTCGTCGACCAATTTTTCGGGCGAAAACAAGATGCCATTTTCGAACAGGGGGCCACGTTCCGTACGATTTTGTAATAGGGGGGCCAGATGTCCTGTTTTTCTCTGTCACTACATGTGTTTAATGGCTTCTTCAAACCAAATGGGGGGCCACGTTCCATGCAATTTTTAAATGGGGGCCATGGCCGGATTGGCCCCCCCTGGATCCGCCCCTGTCCTCAACTTAGGGTTAGCATGACAAATGAAGCATGAGTAAAAGCCAGTTCAATGTTCACCTGTGTGAAATTTAATTCAATTCTGAACATGGTTGCTAAGAAATTTTGCATTTCAAAATTATAGGAAACTTTAAATGCATTTTTCATGCAATTATTATTTGAACCATATCTTAACACATAATTTTGAACTAAAACATGATAGAACAATATAGTTTGTCATTTTAAGGAAAAGACTTTACTCTTCGAAACAGTATATGATAGTCAAATTGTAAAAAATCACGTTAAGACTGGTTTTGGTCGGATGGGTCACGTATGTGAAGTTGTTTCCTTCAAAGTGTTTTTTTTAATTACGGCAGATTCTGTGCAATTGCAAATGTATTTTACTGACCAGTATATGACTTTGTTGGTGACTGATGTATATTAAATTTGTATATTATATTAAATTTATTAAAACAAAATAGACCCATGTCAATGACTTGTAAACTTGGCTCAAGACGGTTTCTCATGCTACATGTAATACCCAGTAATTTATTTATTTATATTTAATAGTACATTATATTTTTTCCAAATATTGTTCTTAACGAAACTGCAGATTGCAGGAAAATTATTTGTAGACTGAGAAAAGAAAAACTAAACTAAAATCTAGAGATCGCTAAGGGAGGGTGCTTGTTGAACCAAAACTGTCATGCACAATGTGCATGTACAATTGTACATCATGTTAAATCTAATGTTAGAAGACATAATGTTGGATTTTTAGCATATTGCATTTTGACAATGCTTGCAATAAACGAAATCTATCATGCACGAGTTGCATTTACTATGCAGTCCCCGCAGTCGGTACGGAACTAACTGACCTATGGACAAGTGAGTAAACTTAGTATTTGGTAGAATATAAGTAATTGTTTCTTATGATAACGCTGTGAAAACCACATAAATAACATATAAGTGCAAAAACACCATATTCCACAGCACTTTCTCCGAAGAAAACAATAACTTGCATTTCTCGTGTAATCTGTAAAATATCGTGAACATTCTGCAGTCATGGCTACAAGGAACAGTGCTAACTATAATTGTTGAAACACAAACATGTGAATATGGTGATTATTAAATCCAATAATAAAAGTCCAGTATTCTTCAGTTAATAAGTGGCATAAAGTAGATTCTCTAAAACTACAAACAATGACCAGAAAGCATGTATAAAAAAGAAACATCTACGCATGTGGACAGTTCAAATGCACACAATACTTAACCAGCAAAAACACAGTGCAACCTCTCTAACATAGGCGCAACCACCTTATGGGACCCACGGGATGCATCCCCAACTTTTGAGTGGTCCCCTAACTTTATTATTATGGTCCCCCAACTTTTAGGACGTGATTCATTTGGTCCCCCCAACTTTTAGGACGTGATTGCACCTATGCCCTCTTATACCCACTTCACAAGTCACTAAATACAACTTTAGATAGGATAGGAAGATTACATCATTGGTCCTATAGGGTGTTCTTACTTTACACCATTTCTTACTAAGTAAGGGGTCATCCATATATTACGCATGCAAAATCATTTTCGATTTCTCCCTTCATACATTTTATTGACAACCCTATGCGTACATACAAATAAGCTACTCTCGTACAAAGACCATTGAACTAAAGTCATCTATGAAACATTTTACCGTAGATTATTATTTACTTTTGTTAACATATTTGCTAGCTAAAATTTGTAAATTGTTATGGTTTACTGCCCTAAATGGTATTCGTATGCATGACATCACGTTAGCATAAAGGACATCTTTGATTGACATTAACCATATCTCTGAAAAGACTACTTTCAGCAAAAAATTAACATATAGCACACAACCTCCCTAAAACTTCTACTCTGTGTGGTATTAACATATGTTGAAGCTGTTTTCTTAATTACTCGACACATGTTATATTCTCATGTACTTTCTTTCCCCGTACATGGCCATTTTAACGCCTTAAATGTAAGCTTTTGTTGGACACAACCTTACAAGAAAAATTTACATCATTTTTCTCAGTCTTATCCACACAAAAGTAACGCCTTAAGTGTCACAACTGAACAATGTTTAAAACCATTTGGTCCACTCCGTGAAATTTTAATTTAAGTTAGTCTCGAACACAAGCTTTAGTATGCAAGTTCTTTTAAATAACAGGTTTTGTGTATTTCCTTTGACAATATGTAGTACATGAAGAGTGCTAGCGCTGATTCCATAGGATTCAACCTTAAAACATGTGCCAGTTAGTTTCACATCAATATATTGGAAGCTTTCTTTAACAGTTTTTGTCATTCTAATGAAGTTGAAACCTGTACTTAAAAGCGCAATGTACAACGTCACTCCTGTCAGCATCCTTCCCTAAACCTTCAATTCCATTGGAACCTATAGTAGTAAAGACTCACCAAATTGCTTAAACACAATTTTTTTAACATCCTTGGAAAGAAATATAGTTTCTCTTAATGCAGACTTTGTAGCACATGCACATGATTTCCAACCACAACTTTAATTTCAGATCATTTTGAAAACTAACATGCCACACTCTGAATCAAACAATTGACACCAAATAAATTGTGCTCCTCTGAAAGTTACTACAAAAACCAAACTTTCAATTCTCTATCTGCAGAAAGTGGCAGTTTTACAGGAACATACAAAGCTGCAGCCCTGCTTTTGCATTTCAACAAGCAACCTTAGAATTAATTAATTCCGCATGATTCCTCTGCTTTCTCTAAATAAATCCTAAAGACTTCAGTGCACCACAAAATATTAAGACTCTATGGAAACAGAATATATATAAAATCAGATTCAGTGACATATATGAGCTTCATGCTGAAAACAGCCTTGAATCGAATTTCATCCAGCATGTGTGACCTCTGCAGATCGTGGAAAGCAGACCATCCCAACAATATAGATTAGCTGGAAAGTTGTCGTATCCGTTGACTGTGCCGTCCTTTGGATTTGGAGTTAATGATTCTTTCCATTCACAGCACATGCAGACAGTACCTATAATACAATGTGGTTTAAACTATATATTCAAAGACTCTATTAATCCTTTACTGACCAGTAAATGGTATTGGAAATCCAGATGTATGTATGTATGTACCGGTATGTATGTATGTATGTACTGGTATGTACCAGTATGTATGTACCGGTATGTATGTATGTATGTATGCACCAGTATGTATGCATGTATGTGAACATTTATTTAGCACCTTACAATAACTTCACGAAGGCGCTTAACATAGCTACCGGACAGTTCTGAACAAGTGCGACTTAATTGACTTTGAGAATGTTTAATGTTTGGTCGGTTAAAGGTTAAATAAAGTACCATAAGAAAACCATGCTCTAGCAGGGTCCAGTTTAAAATTAGCATTATTTGCCAGCAAACTACACCAAACTTTGACCACAAAATAATTCTGATATTTAGTTACGCGTGAAATGAAACTCTGGGTATAAAGCATTGGATTAAAGTACTTGACCATCAGTAATATTGTCAAACAATTGGCTACCACCACTGCCACAGAAAATATGATGATTTGGTGAGAATGAGCATCATCTCATAGTCACGGGCTGGATCAACAGTCAAGAGTCTTCAGAACTTCTGAAAATTAAGATGCTATACATCAACTCTCAATTTAAGGAACCCGTTGGTTCGGCTACAAACTGTGCTTTGTCAGGTCCCTTAGGCAATCATGGATGTTCAGAGCACTTGCGAAGATTCCTCAAATGTGCTCTATGAAAGTCCGAACACATACATTGTTTTGCTAATAAATGTTATATTCCAGTTCTTAATCGCAATTTAGCACCATCTACGCTAGCAGTTCTGATCAGCTTGCTCTTAAGTAATAAGTGCAGTGCCACATAAATGTTCAATTACAACTACACTGTGTCCGGATGAAAAGTAGTACACAACTAAAAGTGTCATAACCCGGTCAAAACTTTTAGGATTTGTCTGAAATTTTTAATACAGCAACAGTGACCATATATACACGAGATCCTAAAGCCGATTAGAAATATTCGTGAGTTTGTCAAATTTATGAGCATTTAAAATGCAGCACCAACAAATTGAACTTTCCAACATGGAAAACCTGAAAAGAAGTGAAATTCAGCTATATCCGGTGTTCAAAATGTCCTTCTTGTTCACGAACACAAGACCGTAGACGTAGCAGTTGTCCAGGGATACAGTCGGCTTCATAACCTGTAGCTGTGGCCGCCCAGCAGTCCAGACCCCGATCCGGAGTACCAGGTGCATTTACTGGAGGGGCGCATTTTTCGTTCACGCGTATTCATGACACCGATAACCGTAGGGCGCGTCTGATTGAAGAGTGGCGGATGTTTGACCAAGTGATCATCGACCGGACCATCAAACAGTAGCGTCTACGTCTGCGGTCGTGTGTCCGTCAACGAGGAGGACATTTTGAACACCAACTGTAGCCGAACTTCACTCTCTTATGTGAGGGCCCATGTTGGAAACTTTAATTTTTCAGTGCTCCATTGCAAACGCTCATAAATTTGGCAAACTCGCGAATATTTGCAAACGACTTTGGAATCTCGTGTACATATGGTCACTGTTACTGTATTAAAAATTTCAGACAAATCCTAAAAGTTTTGACCGGGTTATGACACTTTTAGTTGTGTACTACTTTTCATCCGGACACAGTGTATATTACCGCATAGAAGAAGGTTGATACACAGGTAACTTGCCACAACTCCCTTTCAAATTTATCCATAACCGCCTTCAAACATTTTATAACTTTATTTTGTACACCAGACATCATTTATGGATCCGTAACCTTGACCGCACATCAGAACTTGTATTTTATGAAGCATGTTATTGCAGTCAAAGGTGTAGTTTTTTATACTTAGATTCCACCCCAAACAATTTTTCACAAACCTTTTTCGCGAACTGTGGCAGAACGAAGCAAGCAGAATGAAATTCTGTATTGTAGCACTTGAAGTTCATTTTCTCGATCTCTTCCTCAGAAAATTTCGTCACAGGTTTGGAAAAGTTTGTTTCCTACATATAAATTTAAACAGTTGAATTCGGAAGTCACAATAAACAAATCAGGACAAGCATAACTTATGTATCCCATACTGTATCACATCAGATTGCTTTGCTTTACTAAATTCCAAAGTTCACTGCCGATAAGACATTTCGGCTTTTACCCTTGGAAGACTTTCACCATTACACTTGCACTGTAGATTGTTCTGCCATAAATTGTCATTCTGGCCAAACAGTAACCAAACTGAAGTCAAATTCTGGGTTGCCTATCAGTTTAACCCATTGGTAATGATAGATTACATCTTTGTGGATTATTAAAGCTGCTATATAATAGATTTCTGGATTACTTGCAGACAGTTGTACGCAAAAGTTTTTAATATACGACAATTCCTCAGTTCACTCAAGATCAGTCTTCAGCAGGAAAAAACAGCTCTAGGTCAAGATATAATAAATAAATAAGTTAAATATTTTCTTTATTATTACACTTGCAGACGCACAATAGGGCATAAAAACATTATAACACATTGAAGTAATTTAATAATTTGATAATAAAAGGTACAAATTAAATCACAGTTGATTGAAAAGACCAAAATTAGCATCAAACAAGTCATCTGAACAGCATTCTGGTGATAAATCCCTTTCCAATCAACGAATCACAAATGAATGTTAGTAGAGGTGGAGACTGGACATTTACCGGGTTGAGGCTGCAAAGGATGCATCCGATCTGACCACTCGGATAGGTCGGAACAGGCATGGTGGCGTAGCTGACCACTGGAAAGATTTGGTGGCAGAAGGTCTGGATGTCTTTGATCAGATCCAGATGAAGCCAGATGCATTCGCCTACAAAAGCATCTCAACTGATGATGATGTATAATGACAACACAACACTCTGCTGCAGTACAGTGATGAAAGTGATTAGTCGCAACTTAGAAATTACAAACTCTGGCAAGTGGTTATTGATACGCAACAGTAATTCAGGTTCATAAACAACAATAATATTCAAGTCTCACTAAAATGCATTACACAGTGACCTGCAAACTTGAGAATAAACAGACAGGCGGATAAGGAAACGATGTTCTCAGGTCTTGGGCAGTACTATACGGTGGTAAAATCTGTTTTCGAAATTCGACAGGATGCTTTCTTAGAACTAGTCACAGTTTTCTTACTTAGGACCGCATAGTTACATCTTAACCCTCTGAACCCGACCGGTTTTCCGGCCCGTTATCCATAGAGTTACAGGAGCTCCGGGTTCAAAGGGTTAATATAACACTTTAATAACAATTTCCTATTAGTAAAACTACTCACCAGAGTCATTTTTATTTTATCTATTTGAATCAGAGCTGTAAGAACTTGATAGACGAAATATACAATGTCCAGAACTAGTTCGATGAGTAAACAGGTTAACATGTAAACAAAACAGGTTAACGTGTAAACAAAACAGGTTAATGTGTAAACAATTCAATGGCTCGAGGTTAACAAAGCATCAGTTCAAAACTAAATCATAATAACTCATGAGGACAAGCAGAGGCTGTTTGTGAATCCATAAGTAAAAGAACCAGATGGTGAGATGGGTATATAAGAAAACTTTTAGGCTACATCCTACATTATTCGAATAATACAAAGGGGTCTGTAAAATTTAACATTTATTAATTTTATGAAGAAACGCAAAAAAATGCATATAGTTTTAAGTCGGTGAGTAACAGAACCAATATAAAAACCTAGATAAACACTAAAGAGGTCATAGTCGTTTAGATACGCAATTGCAATGACCCACAATAAATTAAAATGAAGAACTCGAAACGTTACCTTGCGAGCAGATAATGCCTCCTTCTCTGAGTGCCGTCTTCATAAGTTCGAAGTATTCCTTTTCGAATAAAGACATAGCTGGCCCTACAAGCAACCGATATATCAACAGCAACTTAAAAATTGTACGGCAGATGAATAACTAATCTGAAGTCACTGCTTACTGACAGATCAAACATTCGATCGCATTCATTTTCTATCTTCAATCATCAGGTTTCAAAATAATTCGCCATTATACAGATTTACCAAAGAAACAAAATGCAGCAGCAAAAATAATTAAATCTGCGTGAGAACAAATCACACACACACACACACACTCAGAAAACAATGCCATTTACTATCTGCGGACTAAGTTATGTCTCTGAAACTTTCTCTCAAACTCACCCACTGGATCTGACGAATCCGTGATAATGACATCAAACTCTTTTTGGTGTTTCTTCATAAAATCGAATCCATCACCAATGTGTAGCTCCAACTTTGGACTCTCAAATCCCTTGGCCAGTGTTGGCAGGTACGCCTTAGACACTTCAATAACTCTCTGTAAGAAATAAAGGAAGAAGGAAAGACAAAATTTACAGCAGTTTACAATTTAAACAAGCAGGGCAAATAAATATTTAAATAGACTCTGTTTTGCTACCAACATCATGGTTGAAGGGTTAAAGAATCATATATGGCTTGAGCAACTTTGTTCTAATGTTGCACTATTTTACCTCAGAGGTATGGAATTTAATATAAAAAAACTAGAACTGTACTAATTATTTGTATTTGATCCGCTTCGACCAAATATTGGAGGTTAACAAAATACCATTCAAAATAAAATACAAAATGTGTACGCCACATGATTCATCTGACAGCATGTAAAGAACTCATAAAAAATTCTCATTTGACATTGGCTTGATTATATATTACATACTAGAAAATTTTCTATCTTCAAAAATTTATTAACCTCATCAATTTCGCACATAACGATGCGCTTGACACCTGGGTGCTTATCAAGCTCCCTTGCAACACCACCGTCACCTCCACCAACAATCAAAACCTAAAACATCACTAAAGCAATTTAAAATTCTGCAAAAAATACGAATTTGGAAAATACCATAAGCACAAGCAGCCAAACAAGTACGTACACACTACACACTGCTAAAAAAACTTCTTGTACATAATTTGAAACAGATGTAAACAAAATAATTAATTTTTAAAGTATATTGTGTTAGCTAACAAATGAGAATGTGCCCTTTCATAATTTTGACAGGTGTAAACCACAGATCATTAAAATCGATTACATGCAGAGTTTAAAGTGGGTGAGAACACGTGAGAATGGCATTCCCACTGCTCTCTAAATTCTTTACTTGCATCTCCACTGCTCACCCACATGGAATGTTGGAAACAAATGCATTCCAATAAAACTCTTCTTTGGCGTTCCCACTGCTCACACATTCTGCGCTCCCACTGCTCACCCAAACCACTTTAACCACTGATCACATACTTAAAATGTTTTTTGTGCATATTTAGAAATGTTTCTGTGCCATCGTACGTTTTCTGGATTTGGATGAGAGTTGACTGGTAGCATCGACAACATTTCTTGATAACTGAATTCATCGGCTTCTGTGAGTTGGATCACTCCATCCAAAATCAGCGCTCGTCCATGGCCGCTCCTGTTCACAGTCACACAATCACCCATCAAAATTTTAATACCAAGCTTATTTCTTTCATCGACAATCAACAGAAAGGACTTACTATGCATCTTGCAAACCTGAATTTTGAATAAGCCATGAAATATGGTAAAATAAGCTAGAGAAAAATAAGACTGAAGTATCAAACCAAATGACAGGGCAAGGCTGGATTAAAGAGTGAGACAAGCCAATTTTTTTTAACTTACAGAAATGGCCCTAATTGGTTCAGCATTGGATTAGGTCTATCAATAGAAATACAATTCTGACAAAAACAAGCCAACAACAATACTCATCACTTAGTCAACATGAAATAAAACCCCCACACAGTTTGACGTTAAATTGACACAGCTTGACGTTAAAGTGACACAGTTTGACGTTAAAGTGACACAGTTTGACGTCAAAGTGACTCAGTTGACAACCGACAACAATGAATAAAAAAGCATTCTAAATTTTATTGACTCCCTTCTTGATGCTAGAAATCAGGTAGGATTTTTTTAAATCCAAAATGCAGCTGTAGTCTGTGGCTCTGTGCACTCCTTGTGATGACTAGCTAATTAGCCAGAATTATTTATTCCTCATGCCAGCTACTTTATTGATTCTTCAGGGCTTTGTTCAACTATTCAATGAACACAAACTGTCATTAGCAGCAGTAATTTAAAACAAAACGACTTACGTCTGAAAGATCTTGATGTCCTGAAACTTTGACTTCTCGTGATGGAGGACTTTTGTGACCTCGAGAGACATACACTGACCCGGCCAGAGTGGACTGAATTCACTGAACCAGTTCTCTCTTATAGCATCCATGACTTATCTAATCACCAAAAAATAATTTGTGAAAAACATAAAATAACAAAAATATTCAGTTCAGCGTAATCATAAAAAAGGCGTTCAAAATGCAGCATGTAACAAATTAAGCATGAACTCTACACAGTCAATTGCTGATAACATACGCACAAGTAACTAAACCACACAGAGTGTGTTAGCAAATATTCTTAGAAAGAAATCTTTATGAGAGCAAAAAAGCATTTATAACATCGTCAGGAGAAAAGTCGAAGCAATATTACAAACCATTTTCAAAGTCTAACTTAAAATCGACAGTGAGAAAGTTCTGAACTAACAGCTGCTCTGTGTTTTAATCAGGAAACATATTGCAAAATCAAAATCTGACTATTTGACTGCATAGTTAATTTAACATCACAAAAATCAATACTCATTTACAGAGAAAAAAATTTGAAACTAGAGTATCAACCATCCTGGTTATGCAGCTTTATCTACCATAAAGACATGGCAATGCTAATGCACCATATCTGATGCTGTGGGTCCTTTTTGGTGGTCTTCAATGGCAGAAGGCTATTTGTAAAATCTACAGATTCTTACCATACATAATATCAAAACTGCCTTAAGCCTAAGAACTTATTGTGCCCTTCATTTAATGGGTTCTGTTAGGCAGTTCACTGAGTTCATTGTAATCAATAATACTTACCTTAGGAAGTTCTGCACTCCAGCCAAATGGGTTGCAATGAAGTGTTTCAACAGTGTTTCAAATCAAGACCTGCAATTCACACAGAAATGCAATTAATAAAATAGCTAACTGGTTTACCAGCAAGTTGGAAAAATTATACAATGGGCCAGAAATTTGGTCACAGGGCTGAAAATTTCTCTGCTTTCACGGCAGGCAAATCAACAATAACTATCGTCCTGTGGTTCTGCTGTTATCAGATCAACTATATCAAATTTCTCTTGTTATAAATATACTAATTTCGAATCGAATCGGTGAGCAGTGGGAACGCCGAATGCTAATGGTAGTATTGTCAGGTTAGCGTATGGTAACGAAATTTAAGGTGAGAGACAAAGGTCTATGATCGCGGAGAAGGGGCAACCTTTATATTAAGTGCTTCCCTAAAGCACAATATAAGCCGTTCGAAACAGCGTGCAAACCAAAGCACGGTTCTAATTTCATCTTGAAAATAAGAAATAATATGTATACATGCGAACGAGCGGAGTACGAGCGATTTATTGAGCGAACCAATCAGAAATGGTAAGAAAGAAGCAAACTCAGAAGAATCAGAGGGCGGATTCAAAACAAAGGCAGATATACCTAAAATGTAAAAGTCTTGTTAAAATAATAATATGATTTCCCATTCACTTTGTGCACTGTCGGCAATCAACCTTTCACCCTATATTTCGCTACCATAAGTTAACGGTTCACATTTAATTATCGTAAACTTAAAATCAAGCAGTAATCTGATTACCCAAATAAAGTTGTTCTCCACACTTTAAGACCAGATTCAGTTTGACTGTTCGGCAGCTGTTAAAAGGACTTAGAACGAAAAGAGAGTTTGTTATTCAAAAGCAAGTCAACAACTCCATCAACATACACGTGAATAATATAAGCCACCGTGGGTGACCGTGCAGACGATTCCAATGCACAAATTCCATTTACTAGCCCAAATATTGTTCAATAAAATCAAAATAATTCCGACTATTTCTACCATCGACGATATAATTAGGCCTAAACATCGTAATGTAATGTAAATCTTCGAGAATTTCTCAGCGCCCACAAAAGCCACGTCAGGGAGACCAGTTTATTCACGAGCGCTGCTTTGAGTCAGAAGGGTTGTCCGTGAGAGTAGTCCGTGGTGGTCCGGGTCGAGTTACCATATTCGCATTGGGGCCTATCAACGTCAAATTCACATTACCAATGTCGGCTTCTATAGCTGATCTAGCGTTTCTAAATCTTCAAACGGGTAACAGATGTGAGGCAATGCATGCAGGCTGAAACCATACAAAGCATAGCGATCTAAGTATTTCATTTTGTCAGAAAACATCAGCATCCAGGAGGTTTCACACACCCCACGATCTATTATAAAAAATATTGATTATTTAAGTATAGGCTATAAACTTTCACCTTAGAATAAACTTCCTTATATTTAATAGTTATGGTTTCTGCTCAGTGGTTTCGCCAAGTCATATGCCACTTTCCTCTCTCTCTCTCTCTGCATTGCTTATTCAAACATTGGATCATATGCTAATTTTTCTGTCATCTTTTCTCGCTGCATTGATTGAAAGCCTGTAGGAACCTGATGGGGGGGGGACACGCCCTGTGCAAATTTCTCAACGGGGGGGGCATGGTCAAATTTAATTTCCCCTGGATCCGCCCCAGAACAGACCTATTACGAAACTCATTCCAAAGTGGACCATGTACTAGTACAAGGTACTAGTACGTGGTACAAGGTACTGACCACATAATTAATGTCCGAAATGGTCCAAGAATTGGCAACAAATGCCCAGAGTCCTCCGACATCCTTTCTGTGACAGATATAAATTTCTATATAACTGAATGCATGGAATTTGCTATTCTAATTTTCCTATCAATATTAAGTAAATAAAAGGAAAATAACAAGGAATTTGGTGACTTAAGATTACATGGTTGAGAACGTAACCCCTCATTTTTATCAAGTCTTTACCACCATGGCTTGTACAGCAAACATACAAAACGCAAAGCATTCTCAAGGTGTCAATTCTGCCTGCCGGACATAGGACAAAAATGGGGAAATGTCCTTCTTTTACTGCATGTCTGGCAACCCTGAGCACAACAAAACCAATTCCAATCAACACCAGACATTTGCGGTTTTCATGTTTGGTAGCATCAATGACGAATTCATCATCGAGTGGCTCTAGATAAATTTTTACAGAGTTCTTGTTGTTGTCTGACGTTGATTCCATTGGTTTAAAGATTCTGAGTATGAATTGTACATATAACAAAAACAACACATGATAGACGTGATCTCGAGGGCTGTTTTTAAGGAATTTTTAGAACTGCACAACTCCTTCTTTCCTTTCCAATCTTCCATGGTAAATTACTTCCAATCGGATGACAATGACCTTTTTTGCTAGTTTTAACTGCACAGAACTTGTAACAGAAGTGCTCCTACAGCTGCACAAATCCATTTAGAACTGCACGTTTTGTGTAAAACTGCACGTTAAAAAAAGCCCTGGTGATCGTCTTGTCCGAAGGGCAAGGATGCTTTGGCCAAAACTAAAGTGTTTGCCTTCATTTGTCCTGCTCTTTGGAATCCGCTCTCTCCATTGACACATTCTTTGTCATTAACTGCTACCCAAATCACATCCTTTTGCATCTTAATTGGTGTGCACTATGAGAGGCGCTCATTAAATTTATAGATACAATGCATTATCACTAGCAATTTTAAATAATCATTCAGCACCAATATTTGCTATTGTCCACAGATTTGCTGGCACTGAACTAACCCAGCACCTAAACCCAAGCATTTTCGTGAGGTTATTGTAAGGCCAGGGCTTAAAGTGTGGCTGGACGGTCATGGACGGCGTCCATGCACTTATTTTAAAATATGAACGCCGTCCAGCCACTTATTGGTCAGCAGCGACTGGAAAGTTAAGGGGCGTCCAGGCACTTCTTTTGGAAAGATAAGGGATGTCCAGGCACTTATTTTTCCACACTTAAAGCACTGTGTAAGGCGCTATGTAAAATTATAAATGCCCACAGACATACATACATACCAGTGTAGCAATGGAGAAAATTTCAATGACTTTGCAATGTCACTTATATGGTGCAGCAGTTTGCATGATAGTTATTTTTATGTGTACAAACTACAAACACGCTAAGAGTGAAACTGCTTAAGAGTATTTTCGGAAACAAACCAAAACCCTTTGAACTGCTAATTCTGTATTTATAGATCTAAGTAGTGGCCAATGCAGTTCTGAATTTCTCTACAAATGGACACTTTAATATGCTGAATCATGTAAAACACGAGTGATGAAAACAGACGGCTGTAGGTACAGACTACACACAATTTCTCATAATGTCTGCAAAAACAAACCCTAACCCCTCATCATAGAGTCATTCTACCACTCGTATTTCGGAACATCCTGATTGAATTTATATCTGTACTCTTTGCCATCCTGGTTACGCTTGTAGACGTAATTTGTCTTGTGGTATTCTTTATGAACGTCGTAGTCACGCAGCTTCTTGTCCAGATCCTTTTTTATCGTGTCCATCTCCAACGTCCAGGCGTCTTTCTTTGGCTCAGCGTCTGTCGTTTCTGGCTCGTACTCTTTCAGGCGCTTGACCACGACCATTTCCCCGTTGCTTTTGATCAGCGTGTGCTCCAGGTCGGACTCGTGTTCCGGCAGGCCATTTGGAAACGTTAGCGGAAGAATCTGAAGCAGATGCTTCACTTCAAACAACAGCTTGTTGACACTCGCAACATTTTTCAGGATGATTGGCTGCCTTTTTGGCTACAAAACAACCAAAGCTTTATGTTGACCGAATTAAAAATAGTAAAAAAATAAGAAGCTATACATAATAATCCCGTCACTGGATTTAGGTGATTTGCGCACGGGTGAGTACGGCGGGGGGATCTCGAAAAAACGTGGGTACACAAAATAAATGTCTAGTTATGATGTCCACATTCTTTGTATTATTCTACAGTCGTTTGATGGCAATCGATTACATTTTGTTACATAATTAAATTCTCTTCAGGTCTAAACAGTAAGCAATAACAATTAACAAATTCTAGCTAAGAAATTATATGATGCCAAAAAATAAATAGTAGCCTATGGTAAAATAATTGTTTTATAGATGACCTTAGCTAATTAACTTTTGTAAGGGGTACAGAAGCTTATACATACACACATCAGGAGGGGTTGTTTCCCCAAATGTACGAGTTGCAGCGGGGAGGAAGGTTGAAAATACGATTGCGAAGGTATATTGGACTGGGAGCGCTTCTGAGCATATTATCTTGAAGATGTGCTATATAAAATCTCAACAATGATAATAATAACATTTCTCAGGGACCCAGATTCCATCTCTTAGCCAAGTAGTTAAAGAAGTCACTTACTTGCATTCTCGTACCATCGTCAACATCAAACCCAAGTTTCTCGATGATATCTTTTTCCCACCATGGTCGTCCCTTTAACGTCTTAACCAGATAAACAACGTGCAACATGTGCGGCTCTCCGTCCGTTGTTTTAGATGCGTCATTGTCTTTCTTCATCTCGAGCAGCGACTTCGCCCAATTTAAATTGTCTGGCCTTTCACTGCTCTCAGTTAGACGCTTCTTTTTAGTCGTGTAAGCGTACAATGATGCATTTCTTCTTGGCAAAAGTGTCACCGAAAAGGCGTCGCACAGATTCTGGCTTACTGCAACGGTATACTCGAGCTGAAATTCATAACAGAATCCAAATTATTAGTGAAATCGATGAACCCTGTACTGAAATGCTTTGAAGACATACGTAACTGGTTGTTAAAGGGTTAAAATTGAATCAATTAATTGAAACGATTTAAACAATGACAATAAGACGTTTTCAAGTACTGTATCGCATCTAGAAATTTACAATAATTATATATGCTATTTTGCAGCACTCAGAGGCATCCTCAGCACAAAAAGCCCTGTGGAAACAAGAATGACTTCAGGGCGTGAGAAGATGCCAAGGAAAGCCATCATACTAATGGCGCATAGCAAAGGGGTTGAGATTTGAGAAAACATTTATTATTTATTTAATGCACTTCACGCATACATTTGCAGGTCAGAAAATCTCAATCTGTGGCTTTTTGCATTTTCATAATTTAAAATATTATAAAATAATTTTGCCTTCAAATGCAGCGTTCAAATAAAACTTGAGCTGCAACTTTTAAGAGGGCCTCTTTGGTTCCCACATCAGGACTGACATGACTCAACCCAGATGCTTTGCCTGCATAGGTCCCTCTCTATGGAATGGACTTCCACCATCAGTTCGCTCTGTTTTTGCCTCTGGTAGTGTTTCTCATAGATCTTTCTCTCGCCTCAAATCCTGCCTTTTCTCTCCGGGTTGATCGTGATGGGAGCAAAAGCCACTGAAAGGCTTTTGCTGAGAGAAGCACTATATCGTCATATACAATACAATTGATACAATGCCCAAAACTAGGCTAGATCTTTCCTTACCCATACTCATATGCCTATGAGAAGAGAATTCTTTTAATAGAACACATCTGTTGCGGCAAAGGAAATGAAGCATCATTTAATTAAATTCTCAAGTTTAGTGCTCTAACATCACAATGTGTGCAACTTATATTCCCCCTTTGCATATACTATTTGGGTCATTCCATGTCAAATCAACAAATTTTTCAGAAAGTTCCAGCTCGACCATCTCGGATTTTAATGAAAATTTTTCAGAATATTTATTATGGTATTAGAGGAAACTATACCAAATTTTAGATCAAAATCTTAAGTAGTTTTGAAGATATTAATTTTCAAAGACGTCGGGGTGACCTCGTTTTCGATGTTTTGGGAGTCACGTCTAAATTTGTAACAACATTCAGAGGCTCATAACTTCATTAATATAGCAGATAATTTTATGAAATTTTCAGGATGTTTAGTCTTTGTGGTTTAGATGACATGATGAAGAAATGAAAGATCAGTGTTGAAAATTCTGATGTCAGGACCCTATTGAAAATGGTTTAAAAAAACTTGCGGATGTCTGACGATCATACTTTGCTGCCCTGGTGTGGCCAAATAGAATTTTTTTTAAAGAATATTTTAGCAACTTGTGATACTAATGTACTTTCTCTACAAAAATATGCAAAAATTTTGAATTTGTCATGTCATCTAAACCACAAAGACTAAACATCCTGAAAATTTCATAAAATTATCTGCTATATTAATGAAGTTATGAGCCTCTGAATGTTGTTACAAATTTAGACGTGACTCCCAAAACATCGAAAACGAGGTCACCCCAGACGTCTTTGAAAATTAATATCTTCAAAACCACTTAAGATTTTGACCTAAAATTTGGCGTAGTTTCCTCTAATACCATAATAAACATTCTGAAAAATTTTCATTAAATTCCAAGATAGTCAAGCTGGAGCCATTTGTTGAATTGAGGCGGAATGACCCATTTCTCATTTGTATAGGTCCAGTGTATTGACATTTAAGATTGTGAGGTTTAAGGTTTATACGACGACTATTCTGAGATGCAGACTATAAACTTGCAAGGTAAATGAATTCAAAGTTTGCACTAACTACCTGTGACAATTTATAGAAGTCGGATTGATGAAAGATTCTTGCCTACATTGAAGCTGGATCGATGGAAAGGAATCGGGTAAATGGGTAGTTTAGCGTCCCAAATTATTCAGGTTATTGCTGAGACTTGGAATTTCTCGTTAATCCAGCTTCTATTTTATCAAATCTGGAACCTTCATCCAGCTTCCATTTCTTTATCGTTCTTTTCATAAATCCAGCTTCCATTTTTTAGATCTATAAAAACATTCATCCAGCTTCCACTTCTTTATCGTGCTATTCGTGAATCTAGCTTCTATTTCAGATCGATGAAAACTTGTATCCAGCTTCTATTTCAACTACTATTACAGAACCTTGATCCAGCTTCCATCTTTGAAGCGTTCTTTTCATCATTTTAGCCATAAGAAATCCTCATCCAGCTTCCATTTCTACGCGATAGTTACCCCGTTTGGGACTTCCTTGAGGTTTTCAAGCACACATTTTATGATTTCCTCACTTAAATATGTGTTATTGTATATGTCTTTCAGTTATTATTGCAAAGAAATGGTCAAAATAATTTGGGACGCTAAACTACCCAATTACCAGGAATCGTATTACAGTAGGCGCATTGTTAAAAAAAAATATAGCCATCAGACAAACAATGTAGAAAGCTAAAAGATAGATTATAGTATTTCTCTGCCTGATCCCTTTTTAGTATTACTCTGCCTGCTCCCTTTGAGCAGATCTGGAACCGGTTTTATACCCATGGCCTTTCTACAGCATATTATCGCCCATCAACATAGCAATATAAATTGGCAATAAAGTAAAAGATTAGTCTCCGTCGTGATGAGCATTTATTTACTTCAATGTGCATAAGGAATCGTTTCACTCACCCGTCTCAGCGGAATGAAAGCCAGAAGTTTATTAACCGAAGCCATGTTCAATGTCACGAAAGTCTCGTTATAAACTAAAGGACGACATATTGGCATAGAGTATAATCATACGTTGCGCCATCTAACACCTCTGATACTGGTCATTTCATTTCCGCAAAATGGGAAACATTTTGGTAAGTGAAAGAGTTTCTTAATAAAAAGTTCTGACATCGACCAGGTTTTTTCAATTAATTTCTTTCAACACAGCTTGTTTCCCTGGATCCCTCACAATTTCTACTATTGGATAAATTTTGCAATCATTCACTCTTTAGCAACAATTTACGCTGTGGTCACACTGCGGTTAGGCCTAGGAATCTAACCTAATCTAATATAACACTTGCAAAGCGATTCTCACTGCAGAGATGTTTTATCTAGGGCCCGGCCGGCATCCAGATATCTCTAGCGTTACGCTAAGTGATTTTTACCACGTGGCACCAGATACGTTTCGCAGCCTAGTTCGTTGCTGGTTTAGTCGTCTATTTACAGGGATGCCACTCATAGCTTTTTACACGATCTAGGTTTTTCGGTATTGTCTAGGTTTCAAGGTTTTTTGTCAGGATCTTAACTTTTTTCGCACGGCAGTTTTCCGACTTTTTGCATACAAATTTATTTTTTATAGTGCAAATGCACAAAGGACGTGAAAAAATCGATTTTTTTTAAAATTTGGACCAAAAATTGTAAATTTAGGAGCGAAAGACTAAAAAGGTCCTAAGAAACTTTTTGGGGAAGGAAAAGAGAGCAAATTTGAATCATGGGTTGACTAAAAAAAGGTCGTTAGAAATTTCAAGCTGGAAAATTGGAAAATACTATGTATTTTCAGAGTATCGTCAATCTAGCCTTTTATAGTCTTTTTCCGACCGGATCTGACTTTTCAAAATCCAGAGTGGCATCCCTGTCTGTTTACAATTTTTGTTGGTTGACTGTGGAACACGCCTTTATAGGGAAGCCCATAGGTGACATGCGATTGTTTTTATTTATCTAGTGCGCACTAGATAGTTTCTAGTGCGCACTAGATAGTTTCTAGTGCGCACAAGAAACTTTCTAGTGCGCACTAGTTAACTATCTAGTGCGCACTAGATAACTATCTAGTGCGCACTAGATAAAATCTATGCTTAGTTCTATTTATAGCTGTTAGCAGCAGGGTATGCTTGCGGAATAATGTAAACAAACAGTTGCCCGTAAAATCGTCAGTTTGCCGTGTGAACTGCAAGGACTGAACTTGAAATAAATTGACAAATTCAAATACAGCTACAATTACTACAATGGAATGTAAACCGTTTAGATAGAGGCCTGACATTTGAACCGATTTTTAGATTCGAAAGCCAGATCAACAGAATTTAGACCCGACGTGAAGTAATTGATGCGAAATTGACTTATTAATCTCGGCTTTAACTTGCCGAATGATATTCTAGATAACATTATAATTATTTCGTAGGGCCTATGCATGCATAGGCCTACATACGGACATTTCTCTAGCGCCTTCACAATTACTTTTCAAAACCAGTGCGCAGGTTAGGCTATATAGTAGGGTGTAAGACATTAGCTCCCCTGCCGTGGACACCACCCCGGACAACCCCTGGGTAGGAAAGCCCCCCGTGGTAGATCATAGGGCCTGCATTGCATATAAGTGGTAATCCTCCGAAAGGCGGCCCTAAGTTCAAAGCACATTTGTTGGTCGTACACGTGTAGAATTGATTAAAAGAATTATTTTTACTTAAATGGAAGCTGGATTGGTGAAAATATTCTTGCTCAAATGGAAGCTGGATTAAATTGGTGAAAATATTCTTGCTTAAATGGAAGCTGGATTGATGAAAATGTTCTTGTTTAGATAGAAGCTGGATTGATGAAAATGTTCTTGTTCAGGTAGAAGCTGGACTGAAAATGTTTTTTTTAACCCGTTAGTGCCCAAAGTTGTAAAACTCAACAAATTAAGTTGTACCAGTAGTGTCAGTAATCTCAACAACTTGGTGCAATAACATGGCTGGGAACTTATAAATTTCACACAACAATGTTGCTGTCAGTTTTGCATCATGTTTTTCTTACATGCCTTAAGTGTTTGAGCGCTAGTTATTTTTTGTATATAATTATATTCTTGTTATGTATACCACCACTGTCTGGGAATGTACGTTTGATATATGGTCAACCTAGAAGTCCTATGCATCTATGGATGTATATGCATGCATATCTTTTTTTATTAAGGAAACTTAGTCTGTTTTCTGTCTTTAGTACTATATGCAGGCAGATATATATTGTCCTGTGAATGCTGCATTTCCTTGTTTATTTACTTTTTATTGTCCTATTAATTGTGCTACCATCATTTGGTGAATAAAAGATTGATAAATTTGTTGATTCCTACTACAATATGAATACTTTCCATACTGTCCGTTATAACGGATGTCGGGTAGGCCTACTAGCCTAGTGATAAACATAGCTTTGTAGTACCATCGCAGAACCAGGCCCCCTGGCTATTTCTTACACTGTTTGATGAATGTGTATGATGATTTGCAACATTTATTTAGGCTACTATAGGAGCTAGTTATCTAAATTTATCTAATGTTTGGTGCAGGGCCCCAACTTATTCACCAGCATTTTTTAGGCCTACATATGATAGTTTTGAAAATGAACATAGTATACTATATTAAATATAGTGTCCTCATTGAGAAGCGATGCATGTCTACTATATATAGAATACCCATAACAGCATCACCCGGGGGTACCCATAAGGCCGTGCTTGCAGATAACACCAGATTGCCTTCTGGTGTCGATTTCAAAACCATGCATAGCCTATATATAGGCGTAAATTTTATAATAATCTATTATTATTATTGTTATTATTATTATTATATAATTTATATCTTTCCAATTTGTTGGACCATCTGTTTTCAACCCTTCTTCAAATCCCAAATTCTTGTAACCCCCATATCATTTTGTGGCTCTTTGCATTTTCTCCAGGTTTTCCATATCCTGTTTCAGATATGGGTTCCATACCAAGATGCAGTAAGTCTGGCCTACTCAGTGACTTATACAACCTCATTATAGTAGATATCTGGTGACGTCTTTCTTATCATGGTTGAAGATGAGCTGCCCTTTTTGCTGCTTCAGCACATTTTCATACGAGTAATTCATGCCATATATGTATGTGAAATGTGTGGTTCCACGACAACTGGTCTACCGACAACTCGTCTCCGGACAATTGGTCTAACGACAACTGGTCTACAGATGAATAGTATTGATGAAGTAGAAGCTGGATTTATGAAAATGGTTTGTTAGCTTAAATGGAAGCTGGATCGATGATTTTATTCATGTATTTCGACATGCATCCAGCTTCTACTTCAGATATAAAAATACCTTCATCCAGCTTCTATTTCTCACCCGTTATTTTCGTCAATCCAGCTTCTATTTCAGATATAAAACAATACCCTTATCCAGCTTGCATTACTTAAGCGTTTTTCATCAATCCAGCTTCTATTTCAGATCAAGAAATACTTTCATCCAGCTTTTGTTTCTCATACGTTATTTTCATCAATCCAACCTCTATTTCACGTGTAAACACTTTCATCCAGCTTCCATTTCTCAAGTGCTGGATCAGTTGTCTGCAGACCAGTTGTCGCAGACGAATTGTCCGGAGACCACTTGTCGTTAGACGAGTTGTCGGTAGACGAGTTGTCGTGACACCGAAATGTGTAGGGACAAAAAATTTCATTACTGCATTCTATAAAAGCGCTTCAGTTATCTATTAGTGCTTATAATATTGACAATCGACATGCGTATAAATGCTAATTTGAGCAGTAGCAAATAATTATCAAAGTTCCGCTTTTACTCGTGCCATGGAAATATTCGTCTATATATAGGTCTACATAGGCTAGGCCTAATATACTCGTGCGTATAGGCATGAAATAATTCGGCAATTTAAAGCCGAGAAGTTGTTTGACATCATTGCACGTTATTTGTTAAATCGTATTGTCCATTTATTCTAAATTAAATTCTTATGGTAATAGAAATTACTTGTAATTGAAAGGTCGGACTGACGATTTTACAGGCATTTGTTTACATGGATTCGCAAGCATACACTGTTGCTGACAGCTATAAAAAGAACTACAGACCCTTAGCATAGATTTTATCTAGTGCGCACTAGATAATTATCTAGTGCGCACTAGATAATTATCTAGTGCGCACTAGATAGTATCTAGTGCGCACTAGATACTATCTAGTGCGCACTAGATAAATAAAAATAATCGCATGTCACCCATGGACTTCCGTACCTTTAAGATGACCGTTTGATCGTGTTTTTTGTTTGATACAAGGTATGTTTTTGAGATAACTTCGGCTTAGCTTCGAGCTATAAGAAACGCTTTTGATAAGGTAAATTATCACTGGTAACGGTAACATAGGTTTTTAACCAGAGTTGCTGTTCGAATGCCAGCCTCTACTATAATAGGCACTGCGTCCATTTCAATGGTTTACTATCATTTGGTCGAAAGTCATTTCGTCGAAATCATTTCGTCGAAATCATTTCGTCGAAATCATTTCGTCGAAATCATTTCGTCGAAATCATTTCGTCGAAATCATTTCGTCGAAATCATTTCGTCGACGATCAAAAAATCGAATGATCATTTGGTCGAATGATCATTTCGTCGACAATCAATTGGTCGAAATCATTTGGTCGACGATAAAAAAATCGAAAGATCAAGAGGTCGAAAATTAAAAGATCGAAATTGAAAATGAAGCATGTTTAATAGAATTCGGACGATTTTACTAGAAGTTTTCACACTCAAACATACATACACACACTCCGACACACACTCACATACACACTTGAACCCCGATCAGTCTGTGAGAGAGGGAGGTTGTGATCTACAGAAAGTGAAATGAAAATAAAATTAATTAGCCAATAAAATCAAGGAGAGTGTATAGACCTAACGGACTGCAGGATTATGTCGCGACCATGACGACGACGATGATGATTATGACGACGATATAGTTTTAGAAATAGTAGCAGTAGCTTAAGTAGTAGTAGTAGTTTTTGACCCCCCCGCCCCCCTGTCACAAACTGTCACACTTCCTTCGCGCCTCTGAGTACTTTCTTGAAGGGGCGCTATATAAATGCGAAATCACGTATATATGTTCCTTATGATGCTGATGATAATACTTGTTACTATGATGATGAGTGTAGTAGTAATGATGATTATGCCCACGATCATATAAATAATAACGACCATGACGACGACGATGATGATTATGACGACGATATAGTTTTAGAAATAGTAGCAGTAGCTTAAGTAGTATTTGTAGTAGTAGTTGTAGTAGTAGTAGTAGTAATAATAATAATAAAAATAGCAACAGTAGTTGTTGTACTAGTAGCAGTAGTGGTAGTAGTAGTAGTAGTAGTAGTAGTAGTAGTAGTAGTAGTAGTAGTAGTAGTAGTAGAGATGACGAAAATGATGATGGGAGAAATGACGAAAATGATGATGCTGCATCAAATCTTTCGATTTTTTTATCGTCGACCAAATGATTTCGACGAAATGATTTCGACGAAATGATCATTCGATTTTTTGATCGTCGACGAAATGATTTCGACGAAATGATTTCGACGAAATGATTTCGACGAAATGATTTCGACGAAATGATTTCGACGAAATGATTTCGACGAAATGATTTCGACGAAATGACTTTCGACCAAATGATAGGATACCCATTTCAATCATGTAAGACCTACGCCCAACGTAATTTTAATTGTAACCAAACACTTATATAGCGCAGCATAAAAGAGAATAATTATCGTATTAGACTTTATTCTTGCTCATTTGTACTAATTTGTGTGTGTTATTACAGGTTTAGCCGTAATGGATGCAAAACCAGATAAAACTAAGCCAGAACATGGCGGCCACAGCAATTCTGGAAAAGAGGAGAACTTGTCATCACTCAACTACCAGAGCTTGTCCAGTCGCATTAACGACCGCATTGAAAGTGGGAAAAAATTCTTCTCTCTCGAGTTCTTTCCCCCTCGAACCACAACTGGGGCGAGCAATCTTGTGGCGATGCACGTGAACAATACACTTTCTTTATTTCTAACATGTAATTGTTTATTCAACATGGAAACAGTGGCATAAATACATGGTAGACGATTAAGCATACATACAACAGGTGATTCATACAACAGGTGATTGGTGCATTTTCAAAACCTTTCAAATGAAACTGTAGGTGATATTGGCAATGCAAAGAAACAGTTGCATAGACTTTAAGGGCAAAATTTTCATGAAGGAGAAAGTAGGTATGTAATTTTATAGCGCAGAAGTCAACTGTAGTTGAAAATTTGTTTGATGGAGTCTTAGCAGTGATTGATCCAAGGAAAGAGGATCATTTGCATGTACTGTTGTCGACCAAGTTTGCCCATTTCAAACAAAGCAACAGTTGTGTTAATATGAACTTGAGCATTTCTAAATGGTTACTCAAGGCTTTGTGCTAGCATATTCACGAGCATTGAGTCCAGTGAGAGGGTTGACCAGAGATGCCATTTGAAGACTTTTGGAGACCCTTAACACACAGGTGAAGTAGACCGAGAGGCTGGTATTGTGGGTTACATGTTTTTATATGTTTCAAGAGAAATGGACAGAGAGGTGATTTATTTTTGGTGCTGGTCGTGTTTTGTTGTGCAGGTGTGATCGTATGGCACATGGCGGTCCATTGTTCTGTGACATCACCTGGAAGGTTGGTGGAGACAATAGGCCGGAACATCCTACGAGTTCGCTGACCATTACAAGTACTGTGATCGACTACTGCGGCGTTGACACGATGATGCACCTCACTTGCGTCGGCCAGACGGAAAACCAGATTATTGAAACGCTCAACAAGGCGAAGGATCTGGGAATAAGAAATATATTAGCCCTAAGAGGAGGTGAATACATTATTTGTGTGATGAATATGTTTTTTAGCTGGGAAGAAGGAATATTTTATCTCTATGAGGAAGTAAGCAAATATGTTTTATACTAAATTATTTGTGAGGAGATGAATAAGTTTTGTAATTCGAAATAAGAAATATTGAAACCCTAGCAAGCGGTGGATTAATGTGCTGTGCACTATATTGACTGAGAATGAGGAATGTGAATGATGTGAGGTAACGACGTGCAAGTGTTCAGACATGATTTCCTCTGACTTAAAGCATTTGCCTATGAAATTAATTTGAGTCCTCAGCAAGACTGCTGTCCAGAAAGAAAAGCTTATTTCTGACCAGAAGAAAAATGAAATTTACTCCTTTTATTCATACGAGGTTACTTCTTACATTTTTCTAAGTTAGTCTAATCCAAAAAGCAACATGAATTTTTCCTAAAGTAAAATTCCAGAGGGAGTAGATGACCATTCTGTTTTCTGGGACAGTGCTGTTCTGAAATGGCTATCACTTACAATTGTCCCGCTATGATACTAATTTTCTATTTGTTTCGATCCTTTATAACGTCCAGCTGTAGTGGTTGTGTTAATTGTGCAATTCCTTTATAATTTAGATCTTCCAGCTGGTTGCGATAATTGGGAGTCAACGAGTGATGGCTTCACGTATGCCGCTGACCTCGTCCGCTTCATTCGTTCGTTGTATGGCGATTTCTTCACAATAGCCGTAGCTGGTAAACTTCTTTACAGTTCATTCTGCTGTATCATGCATTGAGATATAAATGACAGAATGTTAGATTATTTATTGCAGTCAATCATGAACAGACGGTCATGAACAGCGTCCAGACGCTTATTTGCAAATCTGAATGCTGTCCTACCACTTATTATTCCTGCACCGCGTGGAAAGGCAAGGGTCGCACAGGAAGTTATTTTTTGTGCTGTAAGCGCTAGTTAGGTTGTTAGTGTGTGCGTATTCAAGGTCTAGAAAGGTTTAGACAATGGTTAAATTTGGCAGTATATGACCGCTGATTTTCTGACGGCAAATAATTGTTGATTTGCTAAGTCTGGTAGATCCAAGCTATTCAGATTTATTTCATACAACTGAAGCTATTTTAATGTTTCTGAAAATAGGTTCCACGGAACCATGGGGTTCTGTGAAGAAACTGGATTAAAGTGTTATTTGGTTTGAAAGTATTGTTGCATGAGAAATCAGACCATGAGGTGAAGGCAAGAATTACATAGGAAAATTTAACTTAAAATGATTTCTAATGAAATTGTTATGTATTAATCTGTCTATTTCTCAATTTCTGTTATTAATCAAACCTATATTTGTCTACTTCTCATGCATATAAAAAAATGGCTTGGTCAGGTCGTGGCTCCATGACACATTTTCATTTCAGGAGGGTTTCATAGTCAAATTGATCATAAAGGATGTGCTTAAGTATCATTATGGGAATGCAGAATACGCAGATAGTTACACTCACAGCTGTACGTAATAATTTTTTCTCTTCCTAACGTAAATAACATTGTGATCTTAAAATTGGCGTGTGCAAGGTTTTATTTCTTAACAGGAAGACAGCCGACAAAGTTCTATAATCTCATTTCTTTGTTTGATCATTAAATTGTGATTTGACGGAGAGATAAAATCTTTTTTAGGCTATCCTACGGGCCACCCGGATACGACCTGTTACGAAGATGATCTGCTTTATCTGAAGAACAAAGTGGATGCAGGTGCCAGCTTCATCATTACACAACTGTTTTTCAAAGCAGAGACTTTTCTAACGTTTGTTGAAGACTGTCGGAAAATTGGAATTACTTGTCCCATTCTTCCTGGAATTTTGCCAATACAGGTTGAGTAGATTTCTGTGCATATTTTTCAGGATTCGTTTATGATGTTACATTGGTTTTAGTGCAGATTTTAGACTTTTTTATTAATGTAATTTTATACTTCGTAGTTGGAAAGTCATGTTCACATGATTTACGATTTAAGTTTATGATTCATGGTAGTAGCAGCAACAATAAAATAATGACTTGAAGGCAATGATTTTGTCTTTTTATCACAATAGAGATGTTATTATAGCCTACAAAGCTTGAACTAGGCTCTATTCTCTCACTCTTGAAGACTTCTCTTTAATTATAAACTTTCATTTTCATTACATCATTTATACAGTTTTTGTCAATATAACATACATTGCCTTTATAAACTTACAACTAAACTCTTGTCTCTCACTGTTGGTGAAGTAAATCATTTATCTTTAATTATCAAACTAATTATCGTTTACACATTTATTATTTTTGCTATTTCATATTATTTAATTTGTAACTAAATATATTTCTTTTCATTATTAGTTGCTTTGTTTGAATCCTTAATGAGATGTTACTAGTGCTTATAATTATGTGCGTTTGTGATATCCGCAGGCACATGCATCACTCATGAACATTACGAAGCTCTCCAAACTTAACGTTCCGCAAGAGATTCTCGATGCGATCCATCCATTCAAAGACGACGACGAAGGTATTCGACAGTTCGGTATCAACTACTGCACTAACCTTTGCCACGAGTTGCTGAGCAACGAAAAAGTCCCTGGCCTCCACTTCTACACGTTGAACAGAGAATTTGCCACCGTTCAGATCCTCAAGAATCTCGGACTGTGGGATGAGAATCCGAAGCGCCAGCTGCCGTGGAAGACGTCGGCAAATCACACAAGATGCATGGAGGATGTCCGACCGATATTCTGGTGTTCACGACCGGAGAGCTACGTCTATCGAACGTCGGATTGGGATGAGTTTCCAAATGGGAGGTATCGTATCGTATTGTATTTAATAAGAAAACGGTATCGTGTGACTGATTTTCTTTTCAAATCGTATTTGATAGTATTTAATAAGAAAAGGCCATACTGGCATTGATTGCAAATGATTGAAACCATTGATTGCACTTAGTCTGAGATTCCTGCACTTTGTCCACTGTGGCTTAATGATCTTTCACCCGCTCTGTGACAATGCGGAGCCCGTTTCTTCTCTTCGGTTGGTTCAACAACCTGGAATAGGCTTCCCTTGACTATATATAACCACATCGCACAAACTTTTCTCAGTTTCACCAGCTGTGGAAGGCTGCTTTTTTTGCTTTGTCTGGACCGAGAGTGCCTTTGAGTAGGGATCTTGAAGGGGTGCTATATAAGTTGATTGATTGGTTGGTTGGTTGATTCATTCGTTCGTTCGTTCATTAATTAATTCATTCTAGTGATTTGATTCATTCATTCATTCATTCTAGTGATTTGATTCATTGATTCATTCTAGTGATTGATTGATTAAATGAACTTCACCGAAAATTAAGAAATGCTCATACGACGTTATCAAATGGCAGAGCATGGATTCATAACTGATGGATGTTTGTACTTTGTAACCGTTTGTGCTTTCAGGTGGGGAAATTCCGCTTCTGCTTCATTCCGAGATCTGACCGATTACTATCTCTTCTACTTGAGTCCTCGTCAGCCAAAAGCAGAGTTGCTGAACATGTGGGGTAAAGAGTTGACCTGCGAACAGGACATTTGGGATGTATTCGCTTGTTATCTTAGTGGTAAAAGCAACAAAAATGGAGTTAAGGTGAGTTTATTTAGATATTTATTGATCACACTTATCACCGTTGCATATTCTGTAGATCTAAAGTCTGAGGTGATGAAATCGGGAACTAAATCATTGAAGCATAACAAAATCCTGCATATATGTTCGCTTTTTTGTGATGTGCATACAGTAATTGAACCAACTGTGCCACTGGCCACTCCACACCCATTTGTTCTGCCTAACTATAATTAATAATTTGCTGCCTTAAATGATGTTCAGAAATATTTATTTGCTGCTACCTCGAAAAGAGCATTATAGGCTCAAAGACAAGTCCCAAATGTTGCCCATGCTAGTCCAATCCATTTAACTACATTATAAACTATTGCACTGCATCTTAATAGCATCTATTCCACTGGCAGTTTAAATATTGATCCATTTGTTCATTGCTGTGTTACAACAGTTTTTCTATTCAGTCAATGAATATACAATATAATACTCTTGTTAAATGGTTTCAATAAATGATTTTTGATTGATATAATAATGGGTTAAAAACAATAAACCGTTTTAAGTGAATGGGGTTAAAACTTTGGCTAGATTCATTCAAAGTGCCTCTGTAATGATTAGGCTTATAATTGTGTTTCTGGCATTTTAAAATGGTAAAACGAGGAAACTTGCAGAGCTAATACCCTCGTCGTAAATGTACAATTATGCCCCAACTTCTACAGGTCATTGCATGAAAGTTTTTGTTGTACAGAAAAAATTGTGTTATACCTCAGAACTAAGATCAGTGTAGTTGTGTTGTTGTCTGCTGTTGTGTATTGTTGTCTGTTGTTGTGTATTGTTGTCTAGGTGAACTGTTTACCATGGAACGATGATCCTCTTTCTGCCGAGACTGGTTCCCTGGTTGAGAATTTGATTGAAATTAATCAGAATGGTGTCTTAACTATTAACTCGCAGCCAAACATTAACTGCCTTCCGTCGACGGATCCGGTGCATGGCTGGGGAAACCCACGAGGATATGTTTTCCAAAAAGTTAGTCATTATTATGCTGTTTGAACTGTAATCTGCAGTTCTGTCTTTATCCCTTCAAAAGGGGAAATAAGTGTAGAGAGTTTGCTCGATTTCTGCCCCTCTTACTCCTCTACTTCTGTCAGGATTTAATAACAGCATCCAATGCTGCAGTTTGATGTGCTTGCCTTCGAAGTGCTCTTCTAAATTAGAAATTTTATTAAGGCACTGGATACATCTCTTATACCTACCAGTTGACAAAAATGTTTTTAAAAATATCTTTTTCTGATGCTATAACACGGCAAAATGCAGAAAGTTATTTGATAATGACAAAATCATTGAGGTTCGCACAGTATGTAGTAACTGCGTTCATTGAGAGACCCTTCTCTTTCTCAAGATTATTTCGTTTTGCAAACAACTGGAGACTTATAATTAACCGACTATTCTTTTAAATGAATTCATGAAGTTTAGTATACATGTAAGTGCATCTGATTAAAAATAATTAATAATCATGCAATGCATATTGGTCAAATTTTCACTGTGCTTTGATGCAGTTCACTTGATTAATTTCAGGCATATCTTGAATTTTTTACTGCTAAAGAAAATGTTGAACATCTGAAAATCATACTGAATGACTATCAGAGAGTCAACTACCACATCGTGGACAGCAAAGTAAGTTGAACTATGATGTAAAATTCTGATTTTACAGCTGCAGAGTTGGCAAGCAAGCATGGTTTGAGATAATTTGCTTATATTATGCTGTAGGTCTTGTTTGGATTGAAAAACATGTATCTATTCTTTACGTTTAAGTTGAATATCTGTTGGTTTATATCCATCACAGACGTACGACTTGTGTTGCAGTGAGAATGCTGCATCATTGTTGATTATCCTTAAACATTCATTCATTATGAAAATTTATAAAGCGCCTCTTTAAGGTTACTACTCAGGGCGCCCTTGACCAACCGAAACGTACTGTTTTAAGGCTGCGATAAAACACATCTGGGCATCTTACTACCTTCAATGTAGCACATGAGTAGTAGGCAGGCCTGTTATTCTTATCAGCAGAATTGTTTTGGGTTTTTAACAGAACGAGGGCATTGGAACAAGCGACATATAAGTGACATACTGGTGGACTTGTAAAAGCAAAATGGACGCAAGGAGTGTGTATTTACAGTTAGGATAATTTTTTGAAAATTTTGTTACAGTGCGACACATACTACACCAACTGCCATGAGCTTCAGCCAATAGCAGTCACCTGGGGAATCTTTCCCAGCAGAGAGGTCGTCCAGCCAACCGTGGTAGACCCCGTGGCTTTCAAGAGCTGGAAGGTATGAAAACATCCTATATGGTCTTGAAGCAGTATTGCCTGCAGATGTGCATTTCAAATTAGTCATCATTACGAATGTTGTACAACTTGGATTTAGAATTCAGTAGACCAACCTTCTAGGTACCTGACCTGATTTGATCTGACCTGGATTCTGCTAGACTTGTTTTATGCTCTGCACATTTGATGTGATAACACTCCGAAAGTTTCTAATTTCTATTAGTTACCTTGCATTGTTGTAGTTTTTTATATGTGTATGTTTCTGGATACTGAACATAGTACTTTCAGTGCCTGTACCTCAAAGTGCTGTAATATAAGTGTCTCATATCAAACAGGCTGAAATTTAATTTAATTAAGTTTGCAATAAAAATTTTAGTGCTACAAAATTATATGTACCTCAATGGTACAGAGCCTTCTGTTGTTGCAAATATGACCTGCCTTGACTTGCATACGATGTGCTGTAATCTTTTATCAATCATGCACTCACTGTGTTAACTTACTTTGTCTTAATTGATTGTGCTGTGTTAGTTTTAAAGCGCATCTTCTTGCTGTTTCAAGGATATTTTGGTTGATGAAGAAACTCTGTAGGACCGAATGTTGTTCATGGCTGAACAATCTCCCATTTTCACCTATTGCTCTTTCCTTGGCTCGTATTGTTATGTATTTTTCTTAAAATGACACCTGCTTTTGTTGTGAACAGGATGAAGCATTTGGTCTGTGGCTTGAGCGCTGGGGAAAGCTGTACGACGAAGGGACACAGTCGAGAAAATTGATTCAGCAAGTCGTTGACAACTACTGCCTTGTGAACTTAGTTGATAACGACTTTGTCAAGGAATCTTGCTTGTTTGAAATTGTTAATAAAATGCTGCAAGCCGTTAATTCAGAAGGCTCACACGAACGACAGAAGGAACTCGCATAACATCTTTTGTGGGATTCTGACGTACATGTAATAAGATTTAATGGACCATTTCCAGTTCATAAAAATATATTGGGATTATTGATGTAAATGATGAATTGGAATGAGAATGATATTGAAAACTAATAGATGAAATGGAAAATTTAGATTTCTTCTACACACTTCAAAATTCAATTTAGACTGTTAACTTGTTGACAAATCTCTGAGATTTTAATTAGTAATATTTAATAATAAGACGATTTTTATAGTATTGTATCTTAGCCAAGTCCAAAGGAAAGGACGCTGTATCTGAGTTCAAAAAGGTAATGGCGGTCATAGGACTGTTAAAAACAATAGGTCTTGAGCTGTGAGTTATTTCGTTTGGATGTTTAATTTATGTTTTAAAAGTTGTGTCCTTGTTTTGATATTCTCATTGGCATCTGTGGAGGTTTTAATTTCATATTCTATGTTCAGCTTAAGTTATTGTGGGATTTTCTTGGTTTATTGTTGAAGTTTGCATACGTTTAATGTATTGTTTTCATAGTAGTTAGACTGGTTATTTTGATGGACATATCGTGGTGATAGAACGTGGACAATTCTGAATTACTTAATCAAGTTTTTGCAGTTGCTTAATGTGGAAGATAGTATTAACAAGGATATTAACTGCTATCGGCTGGTGTAATTAGCTATGCAGTGGACACAGTATGAGATGATAGTTGTAGAAAATGACTGGGATCAGAGGTTGATTTGTGTGGAGTTTAGATCTGTGTAATGAAGACTTTAATATGGGGGTCCTAAGAAAGAACTGAGGGTTCAACCCACCCAACCCTATAGCAAATATAAACTGATTAATAATTCTCATTGTGTATGGCTTGTGACCATGGTTAAACTGTGTATTAAAAGAAGTTTGTAAATGCTATTGTCTGATTCGGCAGGGAAACTTGTCTTGGAAACATAGTACATAAAAAAATTATTTCAGAGGAGTGGCGAAATACTATAGAAATAGAATACTATTCATTGGAAGTAAATTAAAACAGTGTAAATTGTAATTCTTTGTCTAAAGTGAGAATTTTGCCTTACAAATGATTGTTGTAATTACTGATAACAATTTGTTTGATGCCCGATGTTTTAAATGTATACATGCATTGTTTTCAGGAAAAGACAATAATTATTGTTTGCCAATAGTAGCCCTTGTAGGTGAATATTGCTGATTTATATTCTAAATGAAAGTTTGACTTTGGCATGCCTATTTCCTTATTTTTGTGCATAGTTTTGTACTTTTTCTTAGTTTATTTTCTTTTGAACTACATGTATTTATGAAGAATTTAAAGGGTATAAATTGTTTGATCATTTGAAGACATATATATAGATAGGCCATTCATTTAGTAGTAATTAGTAGGTATGCATGAAGTGGGTTGGACTAAAAAAATGCATGGGCTTGCCTATAATTATGGAGTCTACTGATAATGTACATGTGCTTAGGAAATGGGTGGGGGCTGAAACATTGATAATAGTTTGTCCATTGATGGCATTCGCATAAGCCGCTTAACATAGGCGTAGGAGGCAGGGTCCAGAGGGGCAAATGCCCCCCAATTTTCGAGCAAATGTTTTTCTGGCAAAACAGGCATGGGCGGACGAACCTTTTTGGGCAAACAGGCATTGGAGGATTTTTTTACAAAATGACTAAAGGAAAAGGTCATCAGAAAATTTTACTTTTCGAAAAAAAGTAAAAATCTTTGCCCCCCCACTGCCGAAAATGTCCCCTATACCTATGCCGCTTAACTACTTTCAGACAAAGGAAAGTCTAGGACTATGGAAGACATGTAATGTGCGTCAGTTTTGGGTGTTGAACGCCCCCAAAATGAATATATGTAAAAATAAAATAATGCATTTACTAACACATGATGTAAGAACTACAGTGTGTAATGTATTGGCCGTCCAGAACCCGCTATAAAAACTCACAACGCTTCTCCAAACCCATTAGTCAGTTGATTCGGTGGCTTGTGGGCTTGCTTACGGTCGAGTAAACACCCCCACCCCAATTAAATCCTTGCTAATCAGCTCCTGATTCATCACACTTATACCAGCTCTTGATTCTTCAGCCACTTTGATCAGCTTCACTGCTAGAGTGCAACATCGTGTTCGTTTAGTTGCTGCAATTTCAGATTCTCCATCACATCCGTCATTACAGCCAAATTGATTTTTGGCCGAACATCCTATAACTTCAGCCTAGACTAATTTTTCCCGGCAATTCATATGACACCTCATTTAGAAATCAAACGTAACCTACCGGTACCGTGCCCAATGTATTGGATACGCAATGAGAAGCTGTATTAGTGGCAGTGGTCTTCGACAGGGGTGGATACAGAAAATTGTTTTTTGGGGGGCCAAAATTGTTGGTCTTGGGTAAAAGAAATTCTGGCAGAAAATTTTGATGGCTTTTTACTCTTTCTCCCAAGGAATTCTAAAAACCGTGGGAACTCCGGTCATTTGAAAGCTGGTGGCCTTTTTTTAGTCATATGCTGCCGTTTCTCTCTCACCTTTTCCCGCTGCATTAATTAAAAGCTGATGGGGGGGAGGGGGTTGGGGGTTGTGCAAATCTCTGAAAATGCGGGCACGGTCGGATTGGCACACCCCCTGGATCCACCTCTGGTCCTCGATGCACGTAGCCTAAATAGAACGGTGGCAGATGACATTAATGGTTCTAGGACGAATGGTCACAGGACTATATATTACCCTAGACTTCTTACAATAGGCCTACATCAGGCTACATGTATGATGTAGGCCATTATACGCAAGCCAACTGAGCGTATCTCGTGAGCCTCTGCAGCTGCGAATCAATCGACGTTATAATATTATATTACATGCTATGATCTCCAGTAGCCTATGAGAATCTGAGAAAAATAACTGCTGATCAGACTCAGAGAATAACGATTCACGTACGTTTAGACTAGTTGAGTTGCATGCAGCTGGGTGAGAATTTTCAACCCCCAGTCTTAATTTCTTTTTCCACAATTCTCACACTGGTTGCATGTGCAACGAGCACTTGGCTATGGGTCCTAAGAAAGACTGGGTAGTGGGAGTTTGAAACCCAACCCATAATTCTCACCCAGCATGTAGGCCTATACAAGCTATCTCTACTTAGCATTCATCGCACTCGCCCTCTGACTTTTCTCCAAGGATCCCAACTTAATTGAATCAGTTACAAGACGTCGTCGCATGAGCTTTGACAAACAAGATATTACTTTGCGGCGAGAAAAGAAAGGAGATGCGGCCGTAGTTGTTTGTAGGCTACATCAGAAGAGTAGCGCCTAACTGTAGGCTATACGTTAGGGGTGTGAGGACAGTGAGGGGGTGGTAGTTGGGTGGATGGCAGACGACCGTTCGTCTTTCCTTCATTTATTTCTTCGAGCGACGCTCATCAATTATGCGTGACGTGTGTTCGTCGTCTTTGGCAGGTCTTCGTCCGTCCCTTGTCGCCTGGGAGACGATGCGAAAGAAATTCTCTATTAGATGAATAAGAGACAGACGAATGAGATATACGGACAGACAGACAGACAGACAGACAGACATACACACACACAGACAGACAGATAGATAGATAGACAGACAGAAGCAGAGAGAAAGAGAGAAAGAGAGACAGACATACACAGAATAGAGACGCACTGCAGGATAGAAGTGATGGACCATCGGCTATACGAGAATCCTAATGCTTTATAATCTTCATGCCATCATAAATACTTACTTATTTATATAGATGGATGGAGGGGACATGACGCTGACGGCAGAATTGACGGATTAAATAATGGATGAAGTCGTCTGGCGTCGTACGCAGCGATAAAAGTGCCTGATGATGGCTAAGCATCAGTGTCCCAAGCAGCGTCGCCATCACCACCAGCGTCAGCAGCAGCAGCAGCAGCAGCAGCAGCAGCAGCAGCAGCAGCAGCAGGGATGCCACTGAATGCTGCTAATGTGTAGAGCGCGAAGCACCATCCTCGTACGTTTCACTTATCTTTCTACTTACTCGCCTTCTTCCTTTCCCTATATTCCTACATCTCCATTATTTCGTCCACTTGTCCACGTGAGCATCCTCCTGGTTTTCTTCCTCATCACAGGGCTGTTTTTAAGAAATTTTTAGAACTGCACAACTCCTTCCCTTTCCCATCATCCATGGTAAATTACTTCCAGTCGGATGAAAATGACCTTTTTTGCTAGTTTTAACTGTAGGCTACAGAAGTGCTTCTACAACTGCACATTTTGTGTACAACTGCACGTTAAAAAAGCCCCGCATCATCACCCACCAGCCTTCACGTCGAATCCCTGTCCAATTGCTCCTCCTCGTTCGGGATCTTGTATATTTTTTTATATATAGGCCTAATTTTCGTAATATAAAAATTATATATAAAATACTTCTTGAATGTCTGGATCGTCCATTAGTGGAAAGTGTGTTTAACTGTGTTCCCTCTCAGCCAGACTCAGCGTATACCCTAATTCTTTAAGTCGAAGTCCAAAATTTGTTCATTCGTCTATTAAATGAATTTATATAGCGCCCCTTCAAGGGATTATACTCAGAGGCGCTCTCAACCGCATGCAGCGTGACCCATGCAGGGGCGTATACAGAAATTTTAGAAGGAGGGCCCGGGGGGCAAAATTTTCGGTGATCTTTGTTTGCCATGCAGAAAATCTGATAACCTTCAGTTTAGTCGTTTGGTCAGAAATGTCTGGAAAATATACCAGTTTAATTCCCTGCCAAGCTAACTAATGACCTTTTTTGGTCATCACGCAGTCATCTCGGTCGAAAATAATAATCTCTGCAAAGCAATAACAAATAATATACTATGGCCTCTCTAGTATCCTACATGTACTTTTCTCTCCCGCTGCATTGATTTAGTGGCTTGTTGAAACCAATGGGGGACACGTCCCATGCACTTTATAAATTGGGGAGCATGGGCGGATTGGCCCCCATGGATGCGCCCCTGGCGTGACCAAATCAAACTGTCTTAAGATGAGAGAGGAATGCCTGAGAAAAACATGAAGAGTACATGTTTGCACAGCGCATGGATCTACAGCAGCAGCAGCAGCAGCAGCAACCGTGATGTCGCATTTATTATCATTTCTACTCTCAATGTTTGATCGTCCAACGGAAATCCCTTATCGAATTCCGATCGACCCCAACCGAGGCTCAGCCTCCCCTACCTTCCCCCCCTCATGCAGCGCTCGTCCCTCTGACGCCACTGAGGGGCTGGGGGAGCGCTGAGGCTGCAGAAGCCCCTCTGCAGATTTATATGTGCGAATTATGACCGTAAATATTGAACAATTCAATCGGCCATTACAATATTATTGGCTTGTATGTCTTTGTGTACGTGTGTCTGTATAACTGTATATACACGTGTGTAAGTATGTATGTATGTATGTATGTATGTATGTATGTATGTATCTATGTATGTATGTATGTATGTATGTATGTATGTATGTATGTATGTATGTATGTATGTATGTATGTATGTATGTATGCATGCATGCATGCATGCATGCATGCATGCATGCATGTATGTATGTATGTATGTATGTATGTATGTATGTATGAATGTATGTATGTATGTATGTATGTATGTATGTATGTATGTATGTATGTATGTATGTATGTATGTATGTATGTATGTATGTATGTATGTATGTATGTATGAATGTATGTGTGTGTGTATGTATGTATGTATGTATGTATGTATGTATGTATGTATGTATGTATGTATGTATGTATGTATGTATGTATGTATGCATGCATGCATGTATGTATGTATGTATGTATGTGTGTATGTATGTATGTATGTATGTATGTATGTATGTATGTATGTATGTGTGTATGTATGTATGTATGTATGTATATATGTAAACTATGTATGTATGTAAACTATGTATGTATGTAAACTATGTATGTATGTATGTATGTATGTATGTATGTGTAGTGTAGTATCTTGGGTCTGCAGGATGATGGATGATATAGTGTGGCAGAGAGAGAGAGAGAGAAAGGGAGATTGAAAGACACAGAGAGAAGGACAGAAGGAAAGAGTGGTAAAGGAAGTAAGGTATGGCAGATGGACAGAACAGAACAGGTCAGACCAGGCACAAGAGAGAGAGAAAGAAAGGAAGTGGGAGGAAGATAGGTATACACAGTACCGTAACTAGCAAGGAGGCAGAAAGATCAGTTGCAGGCGAATTGGAAGCAAAAGGAGGTAGGCACTGCTATTGATTGACAACGAGGCAGTAAGGTTAAGAGTAGGCAGTGTGAAGTGAGTGGCAGGAAGCCAGTGGGCAAAGGAGGGGGTTTAAAAGGGCAGTGCAGAGCAGAAGAAGTTGGTGCAGAGGTTGGTGAAGGCTGAAGAGTGAAGAGGTCGAGTTCGGAGTTGAGAGTGAGTGCGGAGGGTGTATTACAGTGCAACATCAAGAACAGTGGTTGGGTCGTCAATATAATAATAATGTCGTCAAGTGAACAATAAACGTGTGAAACATCGAAAGCTATTCCTCTTCTTCCTGATCCGTAAACTCGTATATTCCGAGGGATCAGAGACCGTTACATATGTATGTATGTATGTATGTATGTATGTATGTATGTATGTATGTATGTATGTATGTATGTATGTATGTATGTATGTATGTATGTATGTATGTATGTATGTATGTATGTATGTATGTATGTATGTATGTATGTATGTATGTATGTATGTATGTATGTATGTATGTATGTATGTACGTATACGTGCTTACAGGCATGCATGTAGGCCTATGCCGCATATGACATGCGCATTAAAGTGCAAGTATACATACGCTGATCAAAATTGCAAATAAAAGCCCGAGTTCTTCCTTTTCACACCAAACATGGTCGGTAAATGTTTGACGTTTTATAGTCACTTTAATGGTTCGATTGCTATTACCTTAATCTATTCACGATCATCTAGACTACAGGCCTACAAGCGTTCGCTGCATCGCCACCCATTCGATCTCATTCCTTGTCTTAAATACCCATTCTGACCCATTTTCCTTGGCTGAGACCATTAGCAGAGTTTATCAAGGGTTAAGGGGCTTAGCTCCCCCCCCCAGAAGACCCAGATTCATTTTTTACCGTGTAAATGGTACCTTTCCCGGGCTTAGCTCCCCAAGAAGTCGCATTTGTTCGGGGGAAAATGGCTCTGTTCACGAATGCGAAACTTCCGAATGACTTAAAAAAGGTCATCAACTTTTTTGGGCCGAGAAAATCTGTTTCGGCGCCGCTCGTTCTGGTCCGAGTCTCCTCCGCAACAAAGCCCAAGTTCTTCCCAAGTCTTTTTCTAGCCCCTACAAGAACGGAAACCAAACTACGACCATGGCTGAGACTCATCTGGACTGAGGACAGATCTCTCGACCCTCCTCCTCCATGCGCTGTCAACAGACGCTTCTCCTTCTCAAATCGTCCCAACATCCGTTTTCGGTAATAAGTTTGTCGTTGAAGGAAGTCGGGCGACAGAATGGCACCGCAAGCGAACGAAGCGCTCCTAGCGACGGGCGCCGTACCAAGCGAAGAACGACGATATCAGCCAAGCGGTGGAGGCAACCGTGGTGCGGCCTGCCAACCGGACGGACGGACGGACGGACGGACGGGCGGGCGGGCGGAGGAGCGATCTGTCCGGCCGGCAGGAGACGGTTAGCCGCCACCGCCACCGAACGCCACCGCTTCAAGCGAAGGCCTGACTGACTGGCTATAGGCGCCCGGACCGCGATCCATGCATAGATATGCGGAAGCCACCGCCACCAAGGCTGACGATGGCGTTAGTCCGTCGCTCAGTCCAGCGCCAAAGATCGCTGACCGGTGCCCGTTAGACGCGGTGGCGGAGGCTGCGGTGGTCCTGTCTTGGGGTGGGACGGTGGTCGTGGCGGTGAGGGAGGCGTGTGACGACTGGTCTGCAGCATTATTCCGAATGCAACAGTTGACCGCTGCGTGCGTGTGCGTGTCTACGTGTCGGCGGGTGCTGGCGTCCGCGGCGGCGTGCCCAGATCTTGGCCGCTGTATTGAGCGAAATGTAAACCCTGCCAGAGATTGCGACAGCGCCGACGCACGCGCGCGCGTACGGACCCACACACACACACGCTGAGGACGGTGGATGACGTCGCCTGGAATTCGTCAACGCTTTTCCAGTCAATAGCAGCAGAAGCAGCAGCTGCAGCTGAAACGACGGCGGCAACAGCATCCGTGTCTACGGCCAGCATCAGCATCAGCAGCAGCAGCAGCAGCAGCAGCAGCAGCAGAAGTAGCAGCTGCAGCAGCAGGACCGTGTGAGCCTGCGTTACACACACGCACACCACCACATGTAGGCGAGGATAACAGGTTGCTACGGTATTTACGGACATCAAAGCAGGTAAAGGTTTTCGTCAATATCGATAACTGCATCAGTGTATACGTTGTCCCGTGTTGTCCCGTGTTGTCCCGTTGATTCGACGGGTTGCATGAACCTGAAACTCTGTCGTGGCCGTTTCGTCACAACATGTCAACAACAACAGGGACAACAAAGACATCATTAATTTTCCTTGGTCATCATTCAAATCCTTGGCCATCATTCAGTGCTGGTTTCGAGTTGTTAAGACTGGGGTAATGAAGAGCTCATCCTTCTTAAGCTTAGTTTGAGTGGCTCCAATAGCTTCCTAGGGATTACAAGTGCATTTCAGTACTGCATCATAATCTTGGGGCACCGAGTGCTATATAATAATGTAGGTGAGGGAGAGAGGCAGTTTCCTTCAATATGCCCTAATTATTCAGAATAATCACAGTTTTCCTGTCCTTTGGGTATTCCCAGTGCTTAAAGTGTGGGAAAATAAGTGCCTGGACGCCCTTACCTTTGTAAAAGAAGTGCCTGGACGCTTCATACCTTTCCAGGCTGTGCTGGCCAATAAGTGGCAGGACGGCGCTCATATTTTAAAATAAGTGTATGGACGCCGTCCATGACCATCCAGCCACACGTTAACCCTTTCCCGCCGGTGTCACGAAATAGAGTATCCCCCGTATTAATTGTATCCCCCCAAATTAACAAAAGTCGAAAAAACCGCTTCCGCGTGTATTTTTTGGGGCAAATTAATTTTCATCTGCTTTATGTTGAACAATGACACTAACAAGTATGTTTATTCTTACTATATAATTTCTTTTGCCCTGTTTTTAGAGCACTTAACACTTTTAAAACACTTAAAAACACTCAGAGTCACTAAATAAATTCGAGTTGCCTTTATCTGAGCATTGCTTTGGACACTTAAAACAATTAGAGTCACTTTAAATTTTGATTACAGCATAACATTTTTTATTATGCTCATTTTTAAAAAAATGGGATAGAATGGTTTATCCCCCCGGATAGTATAGACCGGTTAATTCCATCCGGGGGGATAGATTAATTCATCCCCCCGGATAGCTTTCTGGGGGGATACTCCGTTTCGTGTCACCGGAATTGTTTTGATACCTATCCTGTTAATGGGGTCACGGGTGACCCGGTCCGGCTGGAAAGGGTTAAGCCCTGGGCCGCTTTCCTCTATTAACATAATTTAATAAACAAAATTTCTTACGCGCGCACGACAATTTACTTATTCAAATTAATATAGATGTCGGTCTATCAGTTAAGTATTCCTTCTATACACAAAAACACACACTTTGCTGGGTGCTGGGATAGCCTACAGCGGATAGAGTTGACTTAACGTTCCTCGAATTCTAATCGATGATATCATCACATTCGTCACGAACTCTGTCAGAGCCATGGAGCCATAGGCTACATGCAGTACTTCACGTGCTGTTAATAATGCCAGGCACGCTGCAATGGCCTTTAGTTGTCGGCGTATTGTATCATCAGTCAATATGTCTGGGAATAAAATACCCGCCAGAGTTGAAACAGTTTTCAAGAATAACTCCAGTCCAGGTTAATCTGCAAGGAACCCACACTCCAATGACTCTAACTACTGCTTGCCAGGACCACAGTAACTGTATATCTGTAAGCTTATAGCCTATTTGTATGTGCACTTGTTATAGCGCCCCTTCAAGCACTCTTCTCAGAGGTGCTCCCGACTGCAGAGCGGACACTGCATCGGAGTTTCACGCCGAAGCGCTGAGCAATTGCGAGTGAAGGACTTGTCCAAGGTCCCTACGCGGCGACTTGAGGTGGATTCGAACTTCGAACCTTCCGGCTTCAAGGCAACGACGCGACCACTACACCACCGCGCCCCACAACCTGCTGGCCGGTCGCGAAGGAGTTGGCTATTGCATGCACTCATATTCGAAGACTAAGGAATTTGAGGTAACTCAATGTTCGTACACCACACTCGTGGCTGTCTTTCGCTTAGATATTATGATTTATAATTGACTTATAATCCGGTTACCAGAAGATCGACGTCTCCAGTTCTCTTATTGACTATAATTATTGTGCAACTAAATCGAATAGATATGTATAATTGTATATGTGTATAACACTGTATGGTGTATATATATATACAAATATATAATATTATATTATCACTATATATATATATATAATTATATACAGGGTGGGCCAATATAAATGCAACAACTTTGACGCCTTATAACTTAAACACTTTTTAACTGAGCGTCTTGTCCAATATATCAAATTGAACATAATTATCCATTTTATCATTCTGCAAAATATCTAAGAGATGCCATTACGACGTTTTGAGATAATGCTATTAATATTCGAAGTTCCATATTCTGCCATAAAACTGCAAGGAAAAAGTCTGAAACTGAATATGTCAATTCAAAACAATCACATGGTGCTAACAAATAGCATTTAACATCTTGAGTGGATTTGCCATTAGTCTAACAAAATACTCAATATGTCCAAAACGTGCTTTAATGACTGCATCAACACGAGACGACCACTGATCGATGGCTGAGTCCACCAGTGCTTGCAATGGGTTATTTCAGCCCAGCAGCAAAGAATCACTTTTTTCAAATGTTCGACGTCACGTACCGGTTCACGATAGACCAGTTGCTGAAGACAACCCCCAGATCGAATAGTCAACCGGGTTTAAATCCCGACTGTTCGGTGGCCAGGTTAAATAAACTCTGGCACGTTAGCGTTCAGATATTATGACGTGAACGATGCGCCGGCGCTCCATCTTGCTGAAAGATGTAACCCTCAAATCCAGAAAGTTGGCGAATATCACGTAGAACGGTAGAAGTCCTCATGCGAGTACTTCATCGCAGTAATAAGCACTGTCCACCTTAGCCTTTGGAGCAACAAAGAATGTCGCCGTCTTTCCAAGCTTTGAAACAGCCAACAACACCACCACACTTTGTGAAAAGTGCTTCCTGCCCTTGAGAAGCCGAGCAGACTCAACCACACGCTTAAGGCTAACAAATGACTCAAGAAGCAATGACAGATGAAAAGATCGACAGAACATGGTTCAAAGACGAGAAGATCTTCACGGTTCAGTCGTCCACAAACACTCAGAACGACCGCGTGTATGAAAAAATAAGTTTTTTGACATATTCAGTTTCAGATTTTTTTCTTGCAGTTTTACGGAAAGAAAATGGGACTTCGAATATTAATAGCATTATCTCAAAACGTCGTAATGGCATCTCTTAGATATTTTGCAGAATGATAAAATGGATAATTATGTTCAATTTGATATATTGGACAAGACACTCAGTTAAAAATTGTTTAAGTTATAAGGCGTCAAAGTTGTTGCATTTATATTGGCCCACCCTGTATATATATATATATATATATGGTTGGGCAGATTTATGTGTATGTGTGTGTGTGAGTGAGGGTTTGTGCGCGTGCTTGTGTGTGTGTGTCTGTGTGTGTTTTTGTGTGTGTACAATGTACAATTGTACATGTATATTCTTTGCGATCTGGCAATGTTTTAAGTCTACGTGCACTTGTGCCAAAGTGCATATGCGCCGCTACGTGATTGACGGGCGCCTCCCAGCGGGTGCAGGACACAAGTGCGCATGCGCCGTCTGTCGTTAATCGGAAAGTCTATTCCTCCTCCTCTGAACATTTATATGGCGCCCGTCAAGAGCCTCTCGTGACGAAAGGAAGTATTTATTCTGTACGGCGACAAGTAATTAGACTCTCCTATCGTGAACAACGACGAAGAAGAAGACAGACGTTGTTCGGATGGATTGATCGATCCTTCGGCTATTAACTCAACGGCAGGACGGGTATCCTATGATGGGCAGGGCTATTTTGATTCGCAGGACAAGGCTCCTTTGGGTTATCAAGACAGGGCTCCTTTGGATTATCATGACAGGGTTGCGTTGGATTACCATGGCAAGGTTGCTTTGGATTTTGGGGAAGGATTGCTTTGGATTTGGTGGAAGGGTTGCTTTGGATTTTGAGGACATGGTTGCTTTGGATTTGCTGGACAGGGCTAATTTGGATTTGCTGGACAGGTGTCCTTTGGATTTGCTGGACAGGGTTGCTTTGGATTTGCAGGACAGGTGTCCTTTGAATTTGCTGGACAGGGTTGCTTTGGATTTGCAGGACAGGTGTCCTTTGAATTTGCAGGACTTGGTTGCTTTTGGTTTCCTGGACAGGGTTGCCTTTGATTATGAGGACAGGTTCCTTTGGATTTTGCGGACAGGGTTCCTTTTTTGGATTTGCATGACAGGACTCTATGGATTATCAGGACAAGGTCTTTTTGGATTTTCAGGATATGTAGTTGTTTTGGATTTGCATTACATGGTTGCTTTGGATTGTGTGTGCCGTGTATACATGTGCATAATTGTACAGCGCTTCTCGTAATCGGTTTTCATGCTTCATTGGTTTCTTTGATGCAAATGAACCACGAAAACCAATTAATTATTGTCAGCCATTAATCATTATCATTAATTAATATCATTATCATTAATTGTTATTATTAATTATTATCATTAATTATTATTATTAATTGCTATCATTAAGCTTAATTGTTATAATTAATTAACATAATTAATTAATATAATTAATTATTGTAATTAATTGTTATCATTAATTATTATCATTAATTAATATAGTTAATTATTATAATTAATTATTATAATTAATTATCATCATTAATTATTATCATCAATTATTATCATTAATTAATATAATTAATTATTATAATTAATTAATGTAATTAATTATTATAATCAATTAATATAATTAATTATATCATTAATTAATATAATTAATTAATATCATTAATTATTATCATTAATTTTTTATAATTAATTATTATCATTAATTAATATAGGGCGAAGTCGTATCACTAGCATTTATGCATAGAATCTTAGGCGCGGATTTTTTTTATCCAATGACGAATCATTCGATTCTCAGTGGTGTTATAACGGGTCACGGGGTCATCGGGTCATTTGGTGACGCCAACAGAGATGCATCCCACGCGTGGCATGCGGTGATGTGATCGATATAATGTGGGTCTTATTCCACTGGAATGGTGTGGCGTGTTTGAGGCATTTACTCTGCCTCGACTAAATATATATATATATATAGTCACTTACTGTCACTAGCCTGTTTCACGTTGTCTTCTCCCTCTAAATTTGCCAGTGAGTAATGGTATGAGTAATCGAATGAGTAATCGTATGAGTAATCGTATGAGTAATCGTAAGAGCATTCGCAAACTCCAGAAATAGTGTTTAAGAAGAACAAAGAAGAGGTTACCAGCTGGAATTTGAGATCATGTAGATTGAGACACTATAATAAATTATAGTCTTTCGTTCCATTGCCTTTTGGCATTGTGCTGCATCGAAATGGTTCTGCATAACAATGTGCTTACACAATAGAATGAACTTATATATATATATATATATATATATATATATAATTATATGCCTTTTGTTGTGCTTTGCGGTTCACTAGAGCATATATGACGATGCTATACACCACAATAGAATATTCAGCTGTTTAGTACTGCATTGTCTATTACATTATCTAGTAATATATTGTGCTGAATTGCATGTCATGTAGTTGCATTTATTTTCTTATATCATTTTGCATTGTATAGGCCTAAGCTTAACCTACTGATAACGACGGTAGTGCCATATACTCCACAAAGAAGACTGCATTGTATACATCTATTCTATACATGTAGTTTGTGTAATACTGCGATGTATATATTGGATTGCATTTAAAGATAGACACGCTTAATCAATGCCATGGCCTTGGCCTTGGCTTTGCAGACAGCGGTGGTCGTCGCATTCTATGCTAAATGATTGCGAATGCTGCAGTCTATGGCTGCATGTAGGCTAGAAGCATCTCACCGCTTCCTCACCCACCGGTCCCGGTTTATGTCATCGGGATTCAGAGGCAGATTCTCAGCAGTCGATTAAGACCAGGATGATGACGACGACGACGACGACCATGGACGCATTAATCAAAGCTATTCAAAGCCAGCTGAAC